>CM073759.1:101727641-102048700 GCA_037127475.1 Arma custos | reverse complement strand
TACTCCATAATTTCAGACGCTTTCCATTAGATTTGACCTCGGACTTATGTCAAATATCTTTACAGGTAGTAGTGCATCCGAATGCTCTACCTTACCAACAATTTTTATTTTGCAACGGTACTTCTCAACCCATTGAGGAGTACCAATTGAATATATTCCGGCCTTTCGGAATAAATCGCCCCCAGGTGGTAGTGCATCCGAATGCCCTATCATACCGACAACTAGTCTACAACAATGGTACTTCTCAACCCATTGAGGAGTGTCAATTGAATAGATTCCGGCCTTTCGGAATAAATTGGTCCCAGGTGATAGGTCATCCATATGACATACCTTGCCCACTATTTCTATGTCACAACGGTACTTCTCAACCGATTGAGGAGTATCAATTGAATAAATTCCGTCCTTCCGGAATAAATTTCGTCCAGGAGGTAGTGCATCCTAATAACCTACCGCGCCAACAATTTGTATATCGTTACGGTACTTCTCAACCCATTGAGAAGTATCAATTGAATAGACTCCGGCCTTCCGGAATAAATTGCGCCCAGCAGCATTATTTCGAAACAGATTCCCCATCCGTTACAATGCATGTCCGTTCATCACCCTCCATAGATCTCCAAGGCATGCTCAGGGTGGGCGGTCACTTTAGTTACAGTCTTTTGTCCAGCAATACAAGATTTGTATCATTTCGGACTGTAATAAAATCGATATTACTTCCTCAGTTCCGATATTACATTGAACATTTATCTGATCAGTTAATAGACGATTACTGTAGAATGCATCTCCACCCCACTCCGCAACTTTTGCATTCACATCAGAAACGACATGTTTGGGTGTATCAGCTTGCAGAATTATACCACGTAAAACTGGCCACAAATGTAGTACCCTTCGGACGTATCAGTATCGATCGGAGAATTTTGTTCCTCCAATTGCCTACCTCCCGTCGTCGAGATTTGAGCAAGGTTGTCCGTATGCCATTACTAGCGTAGAATATTGTGGACTTTTACTTTTTAAAATCATTTTGCAACCCCAAAGGCATTAGGATAAATTCTTGCATTCGCTTGGTGGCGTCCTTGATTAGCAGAGCGGTACAAAATAAAATCGGAACTTGGGACACAACTTGTTTCCAACGCATTCTTCACTTGCCTCCCCACCAATCCAATAGATTTGTTTCCCGATAAGGGCCACAATCCAAAATCTATCCATCGTACATAGAATCGAACTTCGGAATAGAATAGTATAGATCATCACAACAAACATATATATATATGGAATATCGCCAAATGGTTTTCCGTTAAATTTTTCTGCACAGACAAAAATTGGTGGGCGGTGTGTTAAGGCCAAATAGTTTATTTGGTTGACTAAAAGAGTATTTTTATTTTAATCATAAACAAAACAAATATCTTGTAAAAGAAAAGAACTTTCTTCCTTTTATTTTAATTTACATATTTTGTAAATAGTAATATAAATGTTTATTTTCATATTTTATTATTTGTTTATTATCATGTTTTTTATTATTGTTTAAATAATTAATACAATTTATTGTAGTAGACAATAGGAACTAGTTTTCTGTTTATTTATAAGTTTAAGAAGAAAAAAAGACACATGCCGACGGTGGATTCGATCGGCTATTGTTTACGTCGATGTAATCCAGACAGTGTTGGCCCGTGTGAGTCCATAATATAAACAATAGTGTAGTTGTTTTGGTGGACTTCAACTAGTCTAATTCGCTGCCCCCGTGCAGTTCAAGTTCAACCACAGGACAGTGTTTTTTTGTCAGTCGGTTCGACCACTTCGAACCGACCCAATATGAATCAAAAGTAAGGAAACATTGAATATTAATAAATCAAACCAGCGAAAAATAGCTACAGTGTATAGTGGGAATCCGCAAATCTTAATCTCTTTTCATGTAATCGACCATTCCCACCCCTCTGCGCAGATTTAAACATATAATTTTTTTACCTAAGCCTACGTGATTTTTCGTATAATATAAATATCGTTCCTAACATCTTTTCCTATTGCTTCAACAACATTCCACTTTCGTATGACATCAAATAAACTCTCTGCACTTAAATCTAAGGAGTTTCTAGTTTTGGGCATGAACACTAATTCTCAAAATTCTCTGTGTGCGTTTTTAAGATTGTTCGGTCGTTCATAAATAAATTGATATCATATCTTTTTAATTGTACTTTCTTACATGATGGAAATAAAAGATTCGGCCTTAAATTTACCATAAGATTTTTCTCACGTGAAAAAAACCAAGACAAATATAAAAACCTAATATATTGCTAGAAAAATCTATCGCGAACGAACAACTCTTCAGCTTGACAAAATTTTGTACATAATGAATGCAAGATGATGTAGGACATAGTAGAGAGGTAACTATGATCAACTCCTCAATGCATTACATTGTTACAAAAGAACGGTCAATTAATGAATCATTCATTATCTAAATTTCCCGGAAAAACTACATCACAAAGCAATGAATAACTTGCGGTTTAACTTTATATTTGGAAAAAAAAAATTCAAAGAAAATAAAACTATGCGAACCCGAGTTCGTTGAGGATTGGAAAAAGAGAACAGTAATTATTAAGAAGGATGAATGAAAAGTAGGGAAACATTGTATATTAATAAGTCTAACCACCGAAAAATAGTTACACTGTATAGTGAGAATCCGCAAATGCTAATCTCTTTTCATGTTCGGATAATCGCCCTTTCCCACCTCTTTGCGCAGATTTAAACATTTAATTTTTTTACCTAAGCCTACGTGAAATTTTCGTATAATATAAATATCGTTCCTAACATCTTTTCTTAATCATTCAACCTCATTCCACTTTCGTGTGACATCAAATAAACTCTCTGCACTTAAATCTTAGGAGCTGCAAGTTTTGGGCATGAACACTATATCCTCCTTATTATTCAATTTGAAATTATATAGCTATAATTGAATGCATATTTATCCGATAAATTCTCAAAATTCTCAGTTTGCGTTTTTAAGATTGTTCGGTCGTTCATAAATAAATTGATATCATATTTTTTAATTCCCCTTTCTTACATGATGGAAATAAAGGATTCGGCCTTAAATTTACCATTGGATTTTTCTTACGTGAAAAAACCAACACAAATATAAAAACCTAATAAATTGCGAGAAAAATCTATCGCGAACGAATAACTCTTGAGCTTGACCAAACTTTGTACATAATGAATGCAAGATGATGTAGGACATAGTAGAGAGGTAACTATGATCAACTCCTCAATGCATTACATTGTTACAAAAGAACGGTCAATTAAAGAAACATTCAATTTCTAAACTCCCCGAAAAAACTACATCGCAAACCTAAGAATGACTTAACATCATAATCGGCCATCCCCTCTATTGAGACCAAAACTGTTAGTTTTGATAAGGAAATGGCGAACTTATGGCCAGGCATTTTAATGAAAGCAGCATTATTTTCACTTAATCTGAAAAGTACAACTTATGTTACTAAATTAATGTTACACAAAAAAAAACAAATGTATTGGACCGATTTCAATTACTAATGCTACACTAGGCGGAGTTGCCCTTAGTCATGAAAGATATATTTATTACCTTTCTACATTGCTCAACTACGTCCGGTATACTTATGTAATGTTGGTTGGTCCCTTGAATTAATATTTTAGAAAATCGTGATTAATTGCTATTTTAATACATTTATTTTTTTTTTATATTATTCTAGTTTCTCGCTAATTGCTAATTATCCCAATATGGGTAATTACACAGTTCTGAAAAAAAAAATCTTTTCAGCTGCATGATATATTGTTGCTGAACTACGAGGGGTGATCAAAAAGTTCCAGGACTGATTTTTTATTAATTTATTTAAAAAATCTACAGGCTATTGGACGTCGTCCCCTTCAAAGTACTCTCCTTGGGAAGCTATACATTTTTCCCAACGATGTTTCCACTGTGTGAAGGACTTTGAGAAATCATCTTGTGAAATGGTGTGTAGCTGTTCCAGCGATTTTTTTTTAATGTCATCTACGGACTCAAATCTCTTTCCCTTCATGGGTCTCTTAAGTGTTGGAAACAAGAAAAAGTCTGCAGGGGCAAGGTCAGGTGAATATGGAGGCTGGGGAATGACCGTCATTCCATTTTTGGTGCAGTAGTCGCGAATGAGCAGTGCGGAATGAACAGGCGCATTGTCATGATGCAGCACCCACTCACCGCTCCGCCACAACTCTGGTCTCTTCCTCCTTATTGCCTCGCGCAAATTTCTCAGGGTTTGAAGATAACGAAAGCGGTTAATGGTCTCACCTCGTGGAAGAAATTCATGGTAAACAACACCCTTCCAGTCGAAAAAAACAGTAAGCATGACCTTGACGTTTGATTTGACCTGACGTGCTTTTTTGGGGGTTGGGGAGGATTTTGTCTTCCATTGTGATGACTGGACCTTCGTTTCCACGTCGTAGCCATAAACCCACGTTTCATCTCCAGTAATGACTTTTTTTAAGAAGTTTTCATTGGCATTTGCCATTTCAAGAAGTTCCTGACAAACTTGAACTCTGTGTTCTTTCTGCTGCTCAGTCAACAGTCTCGGAACAAACTTTGCAGCCACCCTTCTCATCTGCAAATTTTCTGTTAAAATCTGTTGACACGAACCAAATGAAATGTTCAATTCTTCAGCCATCTCACGAATGGTTAGTCGACGATTAGAACGCACGAGACTGTTCAATCTTGCAGCATGATCGTCGTCAGTCGAAGTTGATGGGCGTCCTGAACGAGAATCATCTTCACACGATGTCCGGCCTTCCTTGAACCTTTTGTACCACTCATGACACCTTGACCGACTCAGACATTCATCACCGAAAGCCACTTGCAACATTTGAAAAGTTTCAGTAAACATTTTACCCAACTTCACAAAAAACTTTACGCAAACGCGTTGCTCTTCCTTTACATTCATTTCACAAAAACGCCGAACACAAAAAACTTTTTTTTACGAAAACAGCAGTAACTTTGCAATGAAGAAGGTTATCAACAAACTGAATAAACAGCTGAGCTCAGGAAGAGTCACGCTAAACAATGCTGCCAACCGCACTGCTCTATGACACTCCATTGCCGCGCAATCTCAACAGTCCTGGAACTTTTTGATCACCCCTCGTATATGTTTTAAAGTACGCTAATCCAAAAATAACTTTTATTACTCTCCATCACGTAAAGTTGTTTGCTAAATAAGAACACAATAATGAGAAAAATCAACTATTTATTACAACAAACACCCACCATAACATTGATCAAAACCTATCAATGATTATTTTTCTTATTTAAATTTATACACAAATTTATGTTTACTCTTTTTCCTTGTAAACCTTTTCTTCTTTTCTATGCTTCTCCAAACTCGTTAATGGTTTCCTTCATTGGTTTCTCCCTTAAGCATCCAAGTGTCCGCTAACACACTGACATTCCATCTTCCTTGGTAACGTCTCTCGATATCACGTACATCCTGGTGAAATCTTTCACCTTATTCTTCACAGTAGGCACCCAATTATTCAGAAAAATATTCAATATGGGAGTATAAGAAGTGAACTTTTAAGCTCATCGTGCACTCTTGAGCTTTATACGCTGTCAGCATGAGCTGTACAATAGTTCTATATTCGGGATCCTTAGTATTGCCCAAAAACTTCTGCACTACATTTTTGAAAGAATCCCATGCCTCTTTTTCGATTTCTACCATTGATACGATTGGTCTAGGCAATTCAGGAAAGAGGGGATCAGACAAAAGTTTTCTTATGTCGGAGCCAGTGAAAACTCCTTCTTTTAATTTTCCTTCAGACAATTTCGGGAACTTGGAACCCATATATTTAAAACAATCCCCATTTTTATGCAGTGATTTTACAAATTTCTTAATTAACCCCAATTTAATAAGAAGAGGTGGCAGTAAAACCTATTCTGGTGGAACCTAAGTGGTATTGATAATGTTTTTTCTCGCCAGGAGTTAAACCGTGTCGTGGTGACCAATCAGTTTTTGTCCAGTGTAGCTCTCTGGCTCCACTATCCCACAAACATAGAAAAAAAGGGAATTTCGTATAACCTGACTGTTGACCCAACAACATTGATAGTATTTTAAAATCTCCATTAACCATCTATTGATGTTCTTGATGTATTATTTTCTCAAAAATCGTAGCTAAGTCATTGTAGTTTTCTTTCATACGTACTGAGTGTCCCATTGGAAGAGATGCAAATACATTTCCATTAAGCAGCAAGACTGCTTTGAGGCTAGTTTTGGATGAATCAATGAATAATCGCCATTCTGACGAATCATATTCTATTACAAAGCATTTCATGAGCCCACGAACATCATTACAATAAACCAGATTTCTCTCTTTAGTGAATTATTTTTTTTCTTTATTCTCAGATAAATATACTATTAAAATTAGGGTAAGAAATAATTTTAATTAAATTTGAGGATTAAAAATAAAATACAAAATTTTAACTAAATCAGAATTTTACACAAATTAAAAAAAAAAATTAGTATTGTAAAAAAAATTATGTCATGGAATTTTTTTAATATTTATTTCGGTTTTAGGTCATCAAAATCTATACGAAAATGTATAAAAACAAATGCAGTTTTTTACTTGCAGACCTATGTTATCGCATGCAGTAACCCAGTTGGGAAGGAATGACCCCACGGATTTCCGCATTAGACCACTATGTTACTCTTATTTCATTTTCTATTTTTAATGTGCATTGCTATATTAACAGAATTTTCTATAATTTAATAATATTTTTTTTTTTTGTAACCGCAATGAGTATGTGTTGCATGCAGTTAATTGGGGAGGAACGACCCCATTGTTTACTACATCAGATCATCAATATGGCCTTCTTGAAAAAATGTAACACCAAAGACATCATTTATGCGATGGTAAAAGATCCTACAAAAGGAAAAGAAAGTGCTCTTCATAAAAGCGTTTGACCAAGTAAGGAATTAAAACTTTAAATTTTTCTAATGCCGTCATGTATGTTAGCTCATTTTTTTCTTTTGATTACGTTTTTCTTTTATATTGTAAATTAACATTTGAATACTACATGGGTTAAATTAATCAATGGATTATACGTAAAATCATTCCCCATCCTTAAATTTAGCAATTTTTCTTCGATTCACTTTTATATTATGTTGATCCTTCAGAAAATATTGGTATAGTCCCTAATAAACTTTTGGTACTCTTCCTATGTAAGTACGGTAACGAGTTTAGAATAGGGGAAGACTCTCAAGTAGAGAAGGCTTGGTTGGTCAAAACAAACAGAAAATTACATCTGCAATTGCTCAGATTTGACCATGATTCTACTTGTTCTATCCCTAGATACTAAACCCTATCTTCCTTCGACAAGTTAGAAAAATATTAAGGGATTAGCGGCTTAAATCCGTCGGCGGGAGAAGTTATAATAGGATTAGGACCTTCTCAGCATAATAGATCCGCCTCTGCTTTATCGGAAAAAGGATTAAGAAGATTCCAGAACAATCTCCACCTTTCCGTGTTCTAGAATGTTCGGCCTTGCCTATTTAAATACCTCCCTCGCCTCGAGCGAGTCAGTCTTAGTCTGAGAGTAGACCAGAAGGCACTGTGATGATCTCGTAATAAGTGCGTGTCAGTGTAATAAGTGAGTGTCGGTGTGATAAACTAGTCAGTGTTGAACCGGCCAGTGTAATAAGTGTATCAGTGAACTTTTTCACTTCAGTTTGCCATACTTAAAGAATCGTCTGGTCGGTGGACTAGTGAACTGTAAGTGTTAACTATAGTTAATAATTATTAGTTATAAATTGTAGTGTAATTTTATAATATTCATACAAACTATTGTAACTAGTAAAGCTATCTAGAATTAGTAATATCTTATATTATTGTAATAATTATGTTTAGTCGCGAACCTGGACTGCCCGCCAGATGGAACGGACCGATCCTTGCCTCTAAAATCGGGAATACTGTACCGCCAAAATTAAGGAGAGGGGAGAGCGACGCTATTGAGTCACTCACTTGCTATTAGATCGCCGAGCGGACTTGTTCTACCAGACCTTCGCAGCTACGACCATCGCACACTCCGCTCTCAAGCCGTTATTCCTCTGAGAACGTCAAGAGGTCTTAAAGTTTGTTACTCGCCAGAAGCTATGCTGAGATGATGATAATTGAGTATACATCACACAAATTGTAAGTCACATTTCACTATCATAAGGCCTCAAATTGTCAACTAATTTTTCTCCTGATGATCAACGTATTACATGGTACCAACCGGACAGTTCAAGTTAATTCATGATATCATACTCATTGCTCCTTCATGCCGTGATCACTGGCGAAGATAATAATAATTCGCACATCTTCGCGCCTTATTGAAATCTTCAGTATAACGTTCAAGTTCATTTTGTTGTTTATATCTTTGGCCATTATGCTAGCATGGAGCATTTCTGTTATTGTTAATTATCGCTCCCATTCATGTTAATCATTTTTTTTCTTCTTTTTGTCTAAGATTAATTTTGTTCATTAGATCGCTAATTTACATGTTTAGTTTTAAGTTATTTTTGTAGACGCTATTATTAATTTGTATCTTCTTTTACATGCATATTTAATAGTATTTAAGAAATCTCGCATGTTATTTAAATTAATAAATCAAACGCTTTGTTAATATCTGAGATTTCATTCAAATTCCCGTGGTACTTCCATTTGCTTCCTATTAAATTTATTCAGTCTAATCACGCCTTAACATTTTGGTGCCGTAAAACCCGGGAATAATTACGATCTCAGATATTGACATAGCTCAAAAAGACATTGCGCAACAATAGGTAGGTTTGTTTCCTTGTAGTGGGGATAAGCCGCATCCGCCTAACTTGTGAATCATAGAATTACATCACACCACGCCAAAGCAAAATATTAATGTATGCATGCAGACTTTAATTATTAATTATACTATTATATTACAACGTATAATTATTAGTGATAATTAAGCATTTAAATCATATCATCTCTTGTAAATTCATTTATTTTGCATAATCTAATTGCTAATTTGCAATATCATATATTCTAACGCATGACTATTATAGATAATTAAGTATTCAAATAATGATATCACTTGTAAATTATTAATTTTCTTTCAGCTTTCTAGTAAATTGTATAAAATCAAAATGACTAATCGTCACCAAGCTAGAGTTAAAAATGTGTCCCAAACAATATTATTAGGATTGTTTACCCAATTTCGAATTTTCGCCGATGAGTGTAAAGAGGCAATGGTCGCCAATGAAGAGGCAGTAGTTAAAACGCGAATTGACAAATTAAAGCAATTAATAGACGAAATGAGAAAAACCCATAATGCCGTAATCACCGAATCCATTAATGATGAGATACCTGTTCCTTCCGATCTTATGGATCAATTCATTCGAGCACAGACCGAGGCTATGGACTTAGAAGTTCAATCATTGGACCACTCAGTGACCGCATGTGTCGCACCCCGGGTACCGGAAGTCCGGCTGCCCCCCCCCCTTGATTTACCAAAATTTAACGGAGATATCACGCAATTCCAGAATTTTAAAACCACTTATATTCCGCTTATACACCGCAATAAGGACATCGATGACGGACTTAAACTAATATATCTAAAGAGTTGCCTTTCAGGCGAAGCCTTAACCATCATAAGCCAATTGGATACTCTGGGCTCAAACTATTCTATCGCCTGGGCCGCCCTAATTGCTCGGTATAACAACCAAGCGGCGCTCGCGTCTCGGATACTCCATGAAATGTTAAATTTCCAACCCATCGCGCATCCATCGCAAAAGGCCCTGGAATCCGTTCTTAAATTATTTTCTGAACTGGGTCGTCAATTAACCGCGACTAACATCCCTGATCTGGGAGACTATTTTTTATTTTTCTTAACCTTCCGGAGTTTAGACCCCGTTACTCAAAAAGAATTTAAGTTACAATATCCTAATGACTTCCCTACATTTTCTGAGCTGCCCAATTACATCACGCGACTTCAAATTGCTACTGCATCCGTGTCGGAATTACCGGTGTCAGATAATCGCCGTCGACCGTCACCTAAGAGGAAAGAACACCCCCCTATGCATCGGCAACCGCAATCTGTCAATCGCTCGGCTCGTGTATTCGCAGGTGCGCTGCGGTGTACTTATTGCCAAGAAGCCCATAACCTTTATCTTTGCCGAGAATTTAAAACCTTATCCGGTCGGGATCGCCTAGGGTTTGTTCGTAAAAAGGGTTTGTGCATCAATTGCCTCGGACAACATCCACCGGATAAATGTCAATCCACCCAGCGTTGTCATTTTTGTCAAGGTTTCCACCACATGTTGCTCCATCGGGGCATCACCAGATCACCATCGCGTCCGGAGCCATCCATTAGCTCCCCCCTCTCTCAAATTTCTCAATGACCCAATTCTTCCGACGTATCGCCGCCTTCCTCTCGCGCCCGACCTCAATGCTCGCCTATCATGGTCGAAAAGGACGCTTCCTTGATACACCGCCGCTATCAATTACCACGCAACCGTGCCGCCGATAATTCTATACCGCTAACTACCGTCTCGCATCGATCGCCATTAACTATGCTAGGGTCCTCGGGGGGCATGACACCTTCACTGTTGCCCACCGCACAGTTCTCAATATCGCGTTCTGATCACCAAGCTCAATCATTCTGAGCCTTGTTAGATTCTGGAAGCCAGGTGAGCTTCATCACCATCAGGGCCGTGTCTTTTCTGGGACTCCCCGTATCATCATCCCCAGTCGGGATAAATGTCCGGATAATGGATCGTCGAACCTATCCTGCCCCGGGTGTACCACCGCAACCACTCAGTTTCCGGACTCTGAACCGTTAAGCTTTCAGTTATTCGTGATTGAAAACATAACCCATTCACTTCCGGCCATGCCTGTGGACTTATCACCCTAGCCGTACATACGGGAACTCCCACTCGCCGATCCATCGCTATGCCATCCTGGCCCTATAGATCTCCTCTTCGGAGTCGACGCCCCGTCACGAATCCTCCTCGGAATCGCACCATCGCCTAAGGGTGGACCCACGGCATTGAATACCATATTAGGATGGTGTTTCATGGGGGGAATGTCGTCCTCGTCGGACAAAGCGCCATATTACCTGGGCCAAAGAAGTAAAAGATAATGAAGGCAAGACTTTTCGCCCCCCGCTTCGTCCCCGTCGTGCTCAATCTTGCGCATATCTAACACCCAATTCCCCTTCAATCGCTAATACTGTCGCTCCCGAGCGTCACGAATTATCAGTATTTAACGCCCTCACCAATGTCCAATTAAACCTCGACCTCCAACGCTTTTGGAACCTCGAGGAGGTCACAGCCACTTCACCTCGTTTCTCCTCCGAAGAACAACGTTGTGAGGAATGATTTAGAACATCCGTCTCCCGCGATGCCCATGGTCGATATATAAATCCGTTACCACTGAAATCGCTCGACTTGGGCGAATCTCGTTACAGAGCAGTGAAACAGTTTCACAGACTCGAAGCCCGCCTTCATCGGGAGCCCGCGTTACGTGAAGCCTATCTTGCCTTCATGCGAGAATACTTGGAGTTAGGCCATATGTCTGCCGTTCCTGAGCCTGATGACGCTTCCGGTATCACATACTACCTCCCTCATCATCCTGTACACCGTCCTGACGATCCGCCCTCTAAAATTAGAGTGGTGTTCAACGCTTCGGCGCAATCCTCAAATGGAAAATTACTAAATGATATTTCTTTTACCGGGCCAAAGACACAATCAGATATTGTCACTTTGATTACTCACGCTCGAACACACCAATACATTTTCACTGCCGACATTCGGCAGATGTATCGTCAGATACTAGTGCCTCCCAAACATCAAGATTTACAAAGAATCGTATGGCGATTCTCACCCGATGATCCGATCCGCTCTTATCGCCTCCACACGGTCACGTACGGTGTCAGCTCCTCCCCGTTCCTTGCTATTCGAACTCTTCAGCAATTAAGTCATGATGAAGAGGCTCGTTTTCCTCACGCCGCCTCCGTTCTTCGCAAGGACACGTACGTAGATGATATTATTACTGGAGCCTCTACGTTGCCAGAAGCCGTTCAATTAAGGGACGATCTCATCGCTCTATTGCAATCCGGAGGTTTTGAACTTCGCAAATGGGCTGCGAATCATCCTCAAATTCTATCCAATCTAGCAGCCGAGCATTGTCGTGTGGGGACTCATTCATTCGAATTCTCTTCCGAAGATGATTTACCATTAAGATCCTCGGTCTCGTATGGTCAGCTGACACAGACACTTTTTCTTATCGCGTGTCTTCTGAAACACTTCCCGCTACAAAGAGGCTTATTCTTTCCAAGTTAGCTCGCATTTATGACCCTCCTGGATGGTTAGTTCCCGTGACATTCACCGCTAAGTTATTAATCCAACGTTTATGGGTCGGACACTCTGATTGGGATGAATCCGCTCCCCCTGACATCAACCGGGATTGGAACTCCTTTCAAGAAGAACTGGAAACAGTATCTCACGTTTCTATCCCTCGCCGCTTTCTTTATTATCAAGAGTCGCGCAGTTGCCAACGCCTAGTTGCCTTTTGTGACGCTTCCGAACTGGGTTACGCCGCCGCTATATATTTGCATTCCACCTCCTCTTCCGGGGAAATCGCCGTCAGCCTCTTAATGGCCAAATCCAGAGTCGCCCCCTTGAAAAGAGTATCACTCCCGCGATTGGAACTATGTGGCGCTCACCTCCTTGAAAAGTTAACCGCCAAAATTACAGAAATGTTTTCCCAGCCATTCGAAGACCTGATAGCCTTTTCAGACTCCGCTGTAGCTCTCGCCTGGATCCGTGGCGAGCCCCACCGTTGGAAAACTTTCGGTAACGAAGTAAACAAAGTGAGCCATTGATAACGAGGAGGATGATGATAATGACTCTGAAATTGCTGAAAGGTTGGAGGAAAAAGACGAAGATGAAGAAGAAAAAAAGTAGCTTCCATGCTGGTTAACTTATGGCTAAAGTAAAAAAAAAATCTTACAAAACTTCAACTGTACAAATTTCAATACATCGGTCCATCAAAAGAACAAATAACAGAACTGAAAAACCAATTTTCAATAGAGGTATTTGAAAGTTCTATACCTTGTCCAAATTAATCAGATGAATTAAACAAATAAAAATTTGGGTATTGGTTAAACAAAGTATTTGTATTTTTAAATATTTTTGTTTGAAGAGAAAAGATTTGTCCTGGTCGGCATTCGAACCCGGCTCTATAAACCACTGTTTATAAACTCTATAAACCAATGAGCTACGAATAAGAGACGACCCCTGGTAGCTCAGTGGTTTAGAGCACTGCAACGTAGACGCAGACGACCCGGGTTCGAATCCCAGCCAGGGCTAATCTTTTATTTTCAAAACAAAAATTTTTAAAAATAATTACCATAAAAATAACAATTATTAAAAAAAACAAAGTATTTATACTTTAATGATGTTATTGAAATTATTTTATAATCATTAGAAAATTTTTAAAAGTTTGAAACTCTTTTTCATTTTACCTTATTTCATCATTCCCATAAAACTTCAAATTCAAACATGATACAAATCAAAATATGACATTATTAAAAAAGAAAAAACAACGTCATCATAACATAAAGGATAGAAAATAACTCAAATAATTAAAAAATAAATAAAATAAAAACCATTTTTTGAAATAATAAACATGCTATGATTACAAAATATTTCTTCGATTAGAAGCTCTCATAAAACTGTTAAAAGTGTAGGAAGTTATGTTTTTCTTACACAATTGCAAAAGATGATTTTTTTATGGCTCTTTTAAATAAGGCTTCCCATAAAAAGTTAGTTTCAGGATTATTTTGGATGTATCCGGCAAGACTTTTTTTCATTACTTGGAACTCTTTAGCTGCATAAGAATTTTTAATGAAAACTGAAGCTGGTGCATTTCTCAGGACTCTTATTACTTTTACTTTTACAAGGAAGAAGATGAGATTCTACTATGGAGGAAAGATAATACGGATAAACGGAAACATCATTTTGACAGCCTGCATAATATCGAACAAGAAAACCCACATAGCAACCTTCTTTGGAGCACAGAGCATGGGGATGATGTTGAACCTCCAGACCTAGAGAATGTGAGTTCCAATCCTGGAAGCGAAATCGGATACAAGTTGAAAAGTTGGTAGATAAAGACTCAGATGTCTAGAAACATCCTGGCTGTTCGAGCTTTGAGGCGTGCTTTGGCAGCTATATAAATAAACATTATCTCCTAAATGGTTTATTGAATTGAAAATGTTATTCTAAAGTAAATTAAGGAAAATTATAGAATACCATTTCACTTAAGTGCACAATAGCTTCAACTGTGCAGTTACAAAGCACTGATTTGTTACAACATTATCAAAAATGAGACTAAATACTAATTATGAACAATAGGTCTATAAATTAGAAATCATTATTTTTATTATTCTATGGCGCTATAACTCGGTGACAAGTACTGACTTCCATACCAGCTTCTTCCAGACGTCTCTGTCTTGCGCAACCGTCATCCAACTCCTGACTCCCAGCATATCCCTCAACTCTCTCTCCACACCATCCACTTCAGCTTCGGTTTCTCCTTCTTCTCATGCAGTAGAGAGGTTCTGTCAAACCCATTTTAGGAATGGCTTCATCTTCCTTTCTGGCCAGAGGACCAACCAGCCTATCACAGTATTCTAATTTTTAAGGAGTAAACAACATCTGCTTCATTGTACATTGAGTTAACTTTGTTGTTTGTTCTCCTTTGACAGTTTTCAAACCGAAGATTCTTCGTTGGATCTTTCTTTCGAAGACTAGGAGATCATGCTAAATCAGCTGGGTCATTGTCCATGTCTCCGATACAACAAAACTGGGTGGCTAATGTTTTGTATGGATGGAGCTTGGTCTGCCATGATAGAAGGCGTGAGGAGAATTCTTTGCGTAGACTAAAGTAATACCTGTTTTGTTTACTATACCACATGTGCATTATTCTCAGTCACTATTGAACCCAAATAGATGAATTGGGCAACTTTCTCAAAATTAAAGGGGACAATATTGATGATCTTGACAGGAAGGGGCACTTCCCCTGTGACCATCAACTTAGTCTTCCCCTCATTCATCTCTAGTCTAAGTATTCTGGTGGCCTCCAACAAGGCTAGAAAAAGCTTTTTAACGGAATCCAATGACCAACCTACGATGTCCACATCATCTGCATATACCAAGAGCTGGACCATCCGAGTTTTGGTTTGCAGACCATAAATTTTAATCAGCACTCATAAATATAAAATAAGAGCATTCAAAATATTTTTTTTTAAATTTATTTATTGATATTTACAACTGTATTACAATAATACAACAAGTAAATAGGATACGTGATACATAATGACATAAGAATGACAAGTAGAGAAACTACCCACTGGTAGTGCTCAAATCAAAGTTCAACTAAGAAGGTCACGTGGCCATCTTCTTTTCATACGCCTCAGATTACCGGGAATTGAAGAGGAAGCTAGGTTTGAAACTAGAAGATTTGAGTGGGAATCAAGTTTGTTATGAAAAGATAGATACCGAGTTCGGGCCAAATCAGCAACAAAAGGGACATTAAGGACGTTATTGATGACTTTATTCTTAACAAAGTAAGGAGCATTTAGGATTTTACGAAGGATTTTGGATTGTAGGGATTGGATAAGAGAGGAATTCGATGGCTTAGTGGAGCCCTAAAGCTCTACTCCGTAAGTCCAAATAGGTCTTATGATGGTCATGTAGATGAGTCTTTTGTAGTTAATTGGGAGGTTAGAGCGTTTGTCTAGTAAGTGTTGAAGTAGCCTGGTTTCTTGTCTTTTCAGTCTTGTATGAGGATTCTAGGTTAATCGTTTGTCAAGGTGCAACCCTAAGTATCGGATCTGTTCTACAGGCACCAGAGGGATATTATTAAAGGACACTGAAGGGCAGGAAGTCATTGGTTTACGACGTAAAGTAAAAGTGATTTGATACGATTTTTGAGAATTTATATTAATTCTCCAGTTTTGACACCATTCTTCAATATCAGTAATATGGGATTGGAGGCTTTGGGACGCAATAACTGGATTGGTGTTGACTGATAATACACATGTATCATCAGCATACGTGTTAAGGATAGTATTAGGATGAGTTGGGATGTCAGCTGTATAAACTGTATAAAGGATTTGGCCAAGGATACTACCTTGAGGAACAACAGCAGATTGGGAAAGAGGGATAAATAGGCATTATTATGGTTTACTTAAAAAGTTCTATTTGTGAGATAGGATTGAAGGATGAGAAAGTAAGTAGGGGGTAGGAATTTACGGAGTTTATAGAGCAAGCCCAGATGCCAGACTCGGTCAAAAGCCTGTTCCACGTCAAGAAAGACGCCCGAACAATATGATCCACTATATGCTGTATGGTGGAGTGAGATGCTCGGAATCCAAACTGGTGATCTGGTATTATGTGATTTGCATCAAGGATAGGGTACAATCGTTTAAGGATGTGTTTTTCTAGGATTTTACCCATGCAAGGTAAAAGAGAGCTAGGACGGTAAGAGGATGGGTATTCTGGTTTTTTTTTTAGGTTTGGGTATCATTTTTACAATGGAAAATTTCCAGAGGTCAGGAAAATATGTGGAGCGGAGCATTATATATATAGGTAAGAAATAGAATGGCTTTTCTAGGTAGGTGTTTTAAGATATGAATTGTGATGAGGTCGTGCCCAGGAGCTTTGCGGGAAGGTAATCTGTGAATAATGTTAGATATTTCTGAAGGATGGAATGCTTTGGGTGGAAGGAACATTTGGAAGGGAACATCTAACGCTTCTTTTATATATTCAATTTGAGTTGGGTTAATGATATCAGGATGTGGATAGAAGATTTTGGAAAGGTATTGGCCAAATAACTGTGATTTTTCTCCTTCAGATCTTGTCCAGTAATTTGATTCATTAAGGAGTGGATGATTAAATTCTTTGAACTTTAGGAGTTTTTTGGTGGTCATCCATAATGTTTTGTCGGTGGTTGTAAGATTTTCAGTCCAGGTAATTAAATTTTGAATTTTGAACTTCTTGATTTCTGCTTTTAGTTTGTTAGTTAGTTTTATATAGATAGTTTTATCTGCTGGATATCGAGTTCTATGCCACTTCGATCTTGCCCTGCGTTTTTCTCTTCTTAAGATACGAATATGCTGTGGCAAATCAGTCTGTTGATAGATATTATTTGTATGATTTGTGGTGTTATCATGTAAACTGTTTCTGATCGATGTTGTAAGTTTCTCTATGGCTGTATCAATGTCTTGTTTTGTCTTGGGTGAAATTTTTAAGTCTAGTTTGTCCTCCAAGTCATAACAAAAATCGTCCAAGTTCACACGTCCTGTAATCAATGTGGGAGGGGAAGGCTTGGGAGCGAAACTTGAGTGCAAGAAAAGGAGGACTGGACTATGATCTGATGAAAGGTCGTCCAAGGATTCAATATTCGCTTGTGCGGGGGAAATATGGGATGCGATGAATATGTCAAGGATATCGGGACGTTTTTTGATAGATGTAGGCCAATAGGGTTGTTGGGGGTCAGAATGGAATAACTCTTTTTGGATGTTACAGCAGACAGAATATTTCCTCGGGAGTTGGATGTTTGACAACCCCATCGTTGGTGTTTAGCGTTGTAGTCTCCTCCAGCAATGAAGCGTGAACCAAAAGATTAGAATAAGGATTCAAGAAGATTATAGGAAACGGAAATTCCAGTAGGACAGTATACAGTTGAAAATGTGATATGGAAAGGACGAGTTGTAATGGTTACTGAGGTTGATTGGATAGCAGCAGTTGGATTGGGAAGTCTGGGATTTGGTAAAGGAATTTTGAGATTTGATTTGGGAGGTTTGAGGCGTCTGAGCTCGAGGCTGCTGCTGAATGCTTGATGTTCCCCTAGTTCTGTTGTCCGGAAGTCTATCTGTAGGGTTTACGGTTATATACGGTTGGTCTAGGCAATTCAGGAAAGTTGGCTGTATTGTCAACTTCAGGAGCCTGGATTGTGCTCTTCTCTTGACTTTTTAGTTGATAGTTCCTGGTTGAAAGTTGAAACGTTGAAAGTTCTTATGAACTGAACAGTCTCTGTAGTTCGCTGGGTGATCCTCACCACAAAGAGCACATTTTGCAGGCTCGTTTCTTGATTTCTGACAAGTGTCAGATGAGTGTTGTCCAGCGCATTTGACGCACATAGGTTGGTGATGGCAATACGTCCTGGTATGACCTAAGGCTTGACAGTTAGTACACTGAACTATAACATTTTTATGCCTAGGTTGAAGATGAAGATGTACTCCATGGTCAATTAAAGTTAATTGACCATGGAGTACACTGTAACTCTAAGCTTTGTAAGAAATATTTTAAATTATATGACAATCAACCAAAAAGGTTGAAAATGTACAAATTTATATTAAAAAAAAAAAAAATTTAGAGAATATTTTTAAAATTAAATAACGTTAAAGGACTTATAAATAATGTAAATTGAGAATGACATAAAATTGTTGAAACGTTTTTAAATAAAGAAAAATAATATATGACTGGAAAATGGTTTTAATTTACTCACTTGAATGATTGACTAAGAAAGATGTACTCCAGTTACAAAAACAAGATAATTAAAATAAAAGAATAGACAATAAAAAAAAAATGTTGACGAATGCGGGATTCGATCGAGAGGCTGGTTGCCAAGCCTTGACCGTGGACTTGAGGAGGTAAATATTTAAGTCCCGTGGAGGATTATTGGCCACGGTGCTACCTTCAGCAGCCCGTCACCAATGTATTTACTGAATTTTACTGTTAAATGCAGTCACTCACCTCACTGATCTTGAATAAATGTCTTAAAGTACTTATGGTTTCTTCTGACACAGTTTTGAGAGTTTATTTTACGAACTATTGTTATAATAATGTAATAAGCACAGAGCGAATTAACGAGTTAGCATCAGAGCGAAATAGTGCGGCCATGACACTTGGTACTTATTTTTAATTTCATCTATTAAATGTCTCAGTACTACTGTTGACATACTATCCCAGTAAAGACATTAATTAATTTATTGTAAATGTGGAATAATTTTGATTTTCATGTTTATTTTTAGTATTTCTCTTAAAATTTAAATGTTCGACCTCCTTGTTTGTATACATTCCTGAGCTGGTTAACATCCCTGATATTGATAGAAAAGACAGGGAAGGTAAACAATGACAATGAAAAAAGAATATACCTATTTATTTAAGTAGAAAAAAGTAATCTTTTTCAAGAATCAAGCTTGAAGTATTTTCTGACTAATTCAATACATTTTTCTACCTTGAAAACCTAATGCAATAAACCATTTTTTAGTTTATTGCTCTACCCTATAACTCTCACATATTAAAAAAAAAATTAAAAATAATGTGTAGATATGAAAAGTCATAAAAGTAATGAAATAAAATTTTCATAAAACAAAATTTTTCAGGATAAAAATTAATAATTCAAGATAAACAAAAACAAATGATGAACAAAATGCCATAAAAATGGGACCAATAAAGATATAATCATAGTGTTCATGAACTTCAATTTGTTTGACTGACAGGATCAGCCAATCGACTTAACAAAAATAAAAGCAACAACAATTACCAATGAATATAACAAAAGTGTTATTTATGAAAATCCAAAATAGATTAGCCATCTTCTGATTCTTCATCCTCTTCACATATTAGCAACTAGAAAATTTTTTATTGAACTTCACCGACTTCAGTTGGTTCCAAACAAAATAACTTGCCACCTATTCAACAATGCAATTATTTTGAAGGTAAAATGAACATAGTTGAAAAGGAATAAACAATCACTTAAACACATTTTTAAATCATTTTATTAGGACCTGATAAGTACAAATGATTTTTTAAATAAAACTAATATTAAATAAAAAATAAAAAAACTTAAAAAAGGATATCAAAATCAGGAGAGGTGAGACTACATAGATAACATTAACCTCATAGTTTAAAGACACATATGTAATAGGACACACTAAAATTTGTAAGGCTCAACTAGATGGAGAAAACTTACTCAATTTTAATTAGAATACAGCTGGGAATGAATGAGAAAAATGCCTTAATATTGTAATTCTTCGTCCTAAGCTTATTTCTTCTATTGGTTTTTATTTGAAAAATTTTTCATTAATCAGTACATTTTGAACCAACTTACAAAATGTTAAGTACAATTTAATTTAACTTATATGTTCTAAAAAACTGTAAAAAATATAAAAGATCATTGAAATGATTTAATAATAAAGCCTAATACAAACAAATAAAATGTTGTTTGATGGAATACTGAAGATCGAAAGATGATTCATGGTTTTTACAAACACAAATATAATCACTTTTTAAACATTCAAATCAACTTATATCAACAATAAGTGTTATCAAGTCTTAAAAGAACATTACTTTAGAAGAGATAATACACAAACCAGGAACGATACGATGGAAGCGGATGTCAATCAGTCAGTGCAATATTTTTTTATTATTTTGAAACTAAGGAAATTGTAACTCCTGTTACATTGGTGAAACATAAAATTAATCTTAAAAACTCTTATATTAACGCAAATATAGTATTTCCACTTAAAACTCCTTTGCCTCAAAATTATCAGAATATTCTATTAAACATGTAAATTAGTTTTAAAATCTAATATTGTACTTATTATTTAGTTTAAAACCTCTGTATTTATGTCTTATGGGTTATTTCTAATATGTGGTATGAAATAACTCCCAGCCCTCCAAAAAAATTAGAAGTGAGACACCTTTTATCAACTTAGTTTTTCCACTGCTTTCTTATCCAATTTGGGAAATCTGTCCAAAGCAAGTAAATACCACTGTTTTGCATATTCATTTGTTATAATTCCATATTACTTTGTTATTTATATTTTATATCATTTATCATTGTTAATATTTCAATTTCTCTATTAATCTGTTATCCATGAGTTGTTTTATTTTATAGCATTACTAACCATATCTTTTACTTGTACTGAAAATATCTTCTGTCAATCTTAATCTTGTATTTCAGAATGAATTTCAGCCCTCATGATGGTTCATTTGTTTGGGGCAAAACATCAGCTTTAGGCATAAAAAATATTATACTGACAGCACTCTAACTATTCCAGTATTTATTTAGATCATAAACAATCAAACATCGAAAATTGAAATATAGTAGCAATTTCTTTAGAATTAAAGAGTTAGGATTTTACCTATATGTTTTAAAACAACAAAACAAGCAAAGTCTAAAAAAATTCAATTTAGAAAAATAATACATAGAAATCCAATCAATATTATTGGTTAATTTTAGATGTTTTAATCTCTAATAAATTAATCGAGTAATGCCTACCAACTGCTAAATTCTCAATATTCAAAATACACTATCCCAATTAAAATTTATATAAAGATAATTCATCTTTTAAATTAAGAAGAATCTCTTTTAATCCCAAGCAAACAACATTCAATTGCATTAATTAAATTAACATATAAATTTTTAGATTAGTCTAAAACATGAAAATTCATCTTTTATCATTTTCAAAACTAACATCCTAATTTACAATCCCACTTTTCAATTTAATTAAAATTTAAAAATTAATGTTTCTAGAAGGTCAAACAGATGGTGGTACCTTAATAAAATATAAAAAACAATTTAAAAGCCTTAAGATTAAACATTCTTCATAGAAAATAATGTTTAAACTGTCATTAAGTGTTAATTTGATCGACTATTATGTGATTTTTGCAGTTAGGGATTAATACTTTTTTATTTATCTATTAAACAATAATAAAACTTAAACAAAACCCATATGTTGTGAACAGTAAGGTCAATTAAATACATTAAAATAAAAAAATATTCAATAACATGACAGGATAAATTTATTAGAATAACTATTGGAATGTGAATAGGGCCAAGTCTTTAGAAAAGAAACCAATACGGATTTGAAATCAGGAGCTTGGATAATGGAGTTAAGTTAGTTAAATAAATAAACATAACCTACGTTTTTGGTCATAAAACAGAATAACACTGTGGATAGTGGTCAATCTTTATACTTGAAGACACAGTTTCACTACATATTTAGCTTATTTATGATACTCATACTCGAAAATATGGCTGGAATAAAACTGATAACAGTCTACCTCTGAAGTAAAGAACTATAATGAACATAACTATTCTCCCATTACAGTTTTGTATGAGAATTACATAACAATACTTCTTAAATTATAACTAATACTTTAAGCAATATATTATTTCTTTGCTAAGTAAAAATTTGTCTTTTTTGAAAGTACAAGAGAGAGAATGAGGGCCAGATTATTAAATATTTATAACAGGCAAAATATTACATTATGTGAATTACATATCACAATCTTCAGGTAATGAAAATTTGTCAGGTAACTTTCAGCTAAAAGGTTAATGCCAGAGTCTTAATTGAAGTTCAGAAAAAAGGATTTGCTTTAAGCAAACTAAATGAGAAAGACACTTTTTAAGAATCTGTTAAAATATATATAATACAACAGGTTATTTACAAATATAATATATATAACCAGTTGTAATAAGAAGTGTCATTGCACCACATATGTACAAGGAAGAATATCTTTAGTTATTAATATTAAGATATTCAAGAGAAGTTGTAAACCCGATATGTATAAAATAATAAGGAATTTTAATTTCCAGCAAAAGAATATTGAGCAATGTTGAAAGTGGTCAGGAGGTGCAGTCAATGAATTTTACACAAATAAAATATAAAAGTAAAACTTATTTTATTTTGTGTTGAATAGTATTAGTTGGCCTTATATTAATGAGGAAGAAAATGATCTGGATGGAGGTCGGAAAAAATTCTCTTTAGTAAGAAGTTTTATATTATGTATTGTTTTTGATGAATGAACTGTTAAAGCCTTTATTAAAAAAAAATTTTTTTCTTACTAAAGATAATTATTTCTGATCTCCACCCAGACCATTTGCTTACTCTTTTATTTTAGTGCCAATGTTTCTGTCTACTTTTTAGGCCACCGTCTGGGCTTAAACAAAAACGGAATAACAATTTCAACAGTGCAGTAACAAAGTAACAGTTTAATAAAAATAAATGATAGAAATGAAATACATTGAACAAAAGGTTAAATTATAAAATAATTTAAAATAAATAAAAAAAATACTACAGTGAAGTGAAATCAATGAGATGGTAAAATATAGTAAAATTACATGAGAAATAATTTTACTAAAACCAATGAAATCTAATTGGTGAAAGTAAAAGAGTCTGAAATTAGATACTATTAAAATGAATAAGTAGTCATGATGGAGTAATATACTCAACTAAAAATAATAAAATAGTATAATTGTCACAGAGCTAACATGATAAAAGATAATAAATAGTAAGGAAGACAGAATTTTATCAAGTATTATTTGATATTAAAAACTATAAGGGATGAAAAAAAAGCTAGAATTGTGACATTTATAGTATGAGGCCGTTGTAATAAACTGAATATTTGGTAGTATATTATGTAATGGATATGTTCAAGATTGTGGCGAGGATATTGTGGTTCAAGGTTGTGTGTATTCACAAAGTTTGGAAGCTGTACTGTTATGACAAAAATTGAGTGTTGATATTGGGTAATGCAATTTTTAACCCTCAAGGACTCGGGGGGAGGGGATGGGAGGGATGGGGGTAAGGCGTCTGAGTGCTGCCGTTTTGTTTGTTTATGTCCGCAAGGGTTAAGGAGGTTTTCGTTTCACCAATATAGAAAGAGTTAAGGTCAGGAGTATAACAGAAGATGCAGGAGCGATGTATGAGATATTATTACAATACGAGTATGATGCGATGAATGAGATACTATGATATGAGTGTAAAGATTGGAATGTTAATTATGGGTTTAATGTTTGTTGTGGGTTTTAATGGCAATTATTAGGTTGGTAATAGAGGAAAGTAAAGATTTTTTAATGTCCTCAGAAAGAGGTGGGATATGTGGCATAGATCTATATATGGGAATGTAGGGTGGTGTTAAGTTATTATTATTAGTGGTGTTATGTAGTGTTTATTATTATTATTGTTGTGATGAATGAAGGGTGGTGTTAAGTTATTATTAGTGGTGTTAAGTTATTGATAATATTACAAGTGAGGATGGAAGAGTTATTGTGGTGAGAGTTTTTATAATATTCAGAGAAAAGTTTTTTTAAAAGGATTGACTATAATTATATCTATCTATCTATAACTTAGCGTTCCGCAGATAAAAAGCACAAAAAGAACAAAAGGGCAAGGAAGAACACACGATATCTGAATAAAGACTGGCATTCATTGAGATCTGATCTCCACTATCTACATTCTGGTTGTTAACATTCCCGCAGTGTAGGATTAAGCCGGTATAAGTGTTCCCCGGATTTTAACTTCCCCCTGCCAGTTTAGGAATATTTCGGAAACTCAATGATGGTGGATAGTTAGGTTAAAGATCCGGAAAATGATATAAGCCTACAAAAACAACTGAAGGATTTGAAATAATGCTCACTTAGGTTTATAACAAAAAGAAAAAAAAACAATACATAATAAGATATATAGAAAAATAAACAACACTACCAACATTATAGGAAAAATAAACCTGGTAAATGTGCAGGTGGTCACTCAGTGTCCAATGGCATTTCTGCTCTTTGGATGTCCTAGGATGTTAATTCGCCATTCTATGTCCAACTCTTTCATTTCCGCCCTTACATCCGCATTATAAAACTCCCTGGCACCGTCAGAGGCAATTCGGTTGGGATCCCATATACTTTGAACCATACTCGCAAGGCTCTAAGCACCGCCTCTGCTGATTTTTCTTGGGTCAAATGAGCCACAGCAACCTTACTGAAGAGATCGACTATGGTTATCCATTTATAACCACACCATGAGAATGTGTCGACTTGCAGATCTGTGATCAGTATGTATGTACTGTGAATTTCCTCCCGAATATGTATGGTCTGAAGTGGTCTATCGCCCAAACGTTCCCCAGGAGTTCTCTTTCAGCGTGCTGTACCTACTCTCCGTTTCCGTGAGGCGCCTACTCCCATCTTATGACAAAACCGCCCCTAACGTGTATTCGGTGCCATCAGTCGTTATTGTGAAATTTCTCTCAAATTTAGAAATGTCAGTACAGGTTCTTCCTGTAACCTGTAATACATCTCCTAATATTAGTCTCCATTTTGGGGGTGATAACAATTTTCCGCTCCTTCTTTAACAGGTTATTAAGAGGCACCATTTACTCTGTCATCTCAGGGACAAATTGACGATAGTAATTTAATGATCCTAGCATCCGCCTTATACTTTTGATATCATGCGGAATCTTCATCTTGGCTATGGCTTCCACCTTACTTCTACCCGGCTTAATTCCTTCCTTTTTAATGGTGTTTCCCAGAAAGCTAATCTCTCCCTTACCTAACATAGATTTTTCGGCTGACAGCCTTAAACCGAATTCCCTTCAAGATGAGGTGCGGCTATTAAATAACGAGACTGATATTGCAATAAAATTTATTTTTATTTTATACATAATTACTTACTATCACCTTCAATATACAACCCTTCTCTATCCCCACAACGCTACAAGCGAATTTTAAATTGTTGGAAACAGTGCTGGAAGTCATCTTCTGTCATCTTTCTCTTTTACAGCTTCCATGGACTCAAATCTCATCCCTTTTAATGAAGATTTCACCTTAGGGAACAGAGACAAGTCACATGGTGCAAGATTTGGTGAATAAGGTGGATGTTCTAACACTGGGATGCTGTGCTGGGCTAGAAACCTCTTGACAGATAACGCGGAATGAGCTGGCACAATGTCTTGGTGGAGAACCCATAATTGGTCCTTCCATATTTCGGGTCGTTTTTTCCTTACTCTTTCATGTAGTTTCAGGTAGCAAGTATTGATTAATAGTTTGACCTTCAGGAACCCAGTGAAGGTACACAATCCCATGAATATCGAGAAAAACAATCATCATTGCTTTAAATTTTGACTTGCTCATTCTAGCTTTTTTGGATCTCGGTGAAGTTGGGGTCTTCCAGTGCATGGATTGGCGCTTCCTTTCCGGATCATAAATAAAAACCATGTTTCATCACATGTTATTACCCTTTCCAATAAATCTGGGTCATTTTCAAAGACATCCAAAGTGCCAATACAAACATTTTTGCCAATTTTTTTGAAGTGTAAAAACAATAAAAACCCACTTATAAAAAATATTGGGAACTATAATGTAACGGGCTGAGAATTTTTTTTTTAAATATAGATAGTTAATGTGCATTAATTACAGCATTAGTTCAATGCTAAAAATGTTAGCGAATTTAAATGTATGTAAGGAAAGTAATGTGTTAAAAAAATTGTACTCTCATCTTTGTGATCAAAAAGAAGGATGTTATCAATTGAAGTCAGAAGTTTATTTTTTAGTTTTATGTATTATAGAAAATGATTAGCATTAATTTGCTTTTTCTCATTAATAGATTTTAAAAAGATTTTAGGTTGTAAGGATTTTGTAAATTAATATGTAGGTATATGTAATCCTATGCCAAATAAGATTTGCTAAGTTTATTTCTTTTTGTGACTAATTACATAAACTTTCTTTGTATACTTTCTGTATACTTTCTTTATATAATTGGTTTTCGTTAAAGTCATTGTAGGTCCTTAACATTTAGTTTTGATAGTATTTTATTAAAAGTTAATTCTTAATAGAAGGTGACGTCTGTTTGTGGAGACGCTTAGCCAAGCAGTTCACAGGTTCAATTCAAACACGAGGCCGGAAACTAATCAGCAGTTCACCGTAAAATCCCAGGCCTTTGGAAACGTTAAATATAATTATTGGATTTTCGGGATAATGATGACTACCAGGGGCAGCACCTGTCAGACGAAGAAGTAAGAATGCTGACTACAGCTCAGAGAAGCCTTTAAGTACCTGACGGTTTTCCTCTCGAGGCCCAGAGAAGTAGAGAACCTCTGCCGACGGCAGGGGGTCTTCAGAATGAAGATGGGGGCTGGAGATGAGTTGAACGCAAGTACGCAAGAAGGCTTGGTTCCGGAGCAAGAAACCAGAGAAAGGTATTAGATTCTCTATTTACTGTAGTCTGACTAAACTTGGGGTGAGGCCAGCGGGTGGTCAGCTGAAGATAGAGTATTTATTTCGTTGTCATTTGTCGCGTTTGGCCACAAAACAGATAGGAACCTTTCTTAAGTATTAGTACACATAGAATTATGGTTGGAGAAGAGGGAACTTGTTTTAAAGGGTAGTTATTATGTTATTAGCGGTTATGAGATAAGGATTAATGATGGTGGATAATTGAGTTGTAATTCATCAGTGTATATGGAATTATGGGAAATGTTTTATAATAAAATTATGGTGTTTATTAGCGGTTTTGAGGTAAGGATTTTTAAAAAAATAAATAAGGAATAAACATTTTTTTTACTGGAAATAGGTTTTTTTCCTCCTATTTAAAGAAAAAGTTATGAGATAAGGATTAATGATGGTGGATAATTGAGTTGTAATTGCCATCGGTATATAAGGAATTATGAAAAATGTTTTATAATAAAATTATGGTGTTTATTAGCGGTTATGAGGTAATGAGTATGTTGTAAATATTATTAGTGCATAGGATTTTGTTATAAATGATAGATCTAGTTTTGTTTGGAAATTATTAATGGTTATGAGATAATGAGTACTGATGGGGAAAGTTGAAGTTGTAATTATTAGTGCATAGAACTATTGTAATATATAAAGGGTTTGATGGTTGTTATATATGATGGAGCTTGTTCTATTATTAATTTTAGTGGATTTAGGGACTATGAGTATTGATGGAGAATCAGTTTTATGAGTCTCGTTCATATGTTATTATTAAGTACTATTATTTAGGGTGATTCTTATGTTAAATTAGAGTTTTATTTTCATTATTCTAAATGTAACTTTTATTTCAATATACTAGCATTTGTTTGTTTATAGATAAACATTATGGGGTTTATTTCTTCAACCAGTTTCCCCATGTGTCCTCCCTCCCAATAGTACAAAGCGGTATGTACCCAAACAAACCAAACATTTATTATTGTAGGATACCAAATTCTTTCATTTCATTGATATTGTTATATATACATGTACATAAGTTACTAAGAATTTATAGTTATAATTTTTGTTTATTTTATCATTATTAATTTTTTTTCTCTCTGTTGGAAGTTTTTTATACATTTTTTCTTTCATTGTAAATTATAATTCTCCATAGATATATTAAATTTGTACAATTGTTTTTAATTTGAGACTGGTCTATTGGTACAGCATTTTTATTTTGTGAAATGTACCAAATTATACAAGAAATAAATAAATTTAAAAAAAAAAGAAAAAAAGTACAAACATTTTTGCAAGCTGCTTATTGTTCAAACGTGAGAATTTTAGGCACCATTTCGGCACACATTTTGGCATGTTAAAATTAGCCATACACATTCTTTATAAATGCCTACAGCTTCAGCAATTGCATAAATACTTAATCAACGGTCAGACCGAATCAGATTACCGACTTTTTCAACATTGTCATCCGTATTTGACGTTGAAGGGCGACCTGGCCGCGAATCATCTTCAACATCTTCTCAGCCATCTTTAAAATGCTTAAACCATTCAAAAACTACTAAAACTGCTTAAACTACAAAAACTACTGCCGCGATAAAATTCACTGCCATACACTTCTTTTAGTAAATTATAAGTTTCAGTAGAGGTTTTTCCAAGTTTGAAGTGAAATTTTACAATAATTAGTTGCTCTATTATTACACTAAACTGCGCCTGTGGAGTTAGCTCGCTAGACTCTACTGCCAGTCCCAAGCCCGGATAAAGCAGGAGGGTTAGCAGGGGGGTTGACAGCCCACCTGTTGTAAAAAAACTATCTTGTTATGAACGCTCATTCATCAAGCCTCGGAAATCGGACGGAATCACGGAAACAACAAGGATCTCGGAAACGGACTATAAAAATTGGAACATGGAACGTACGTACACTCTACAGAGCAGGAGCGTTGGAGGAACTCAGAATACAGGCCAAGAAAAGTAACCTGGATATAGTAGCAGTGCAGGAAGTAAGGTGGACTGGCCATGGAAATGTACAGGGAAAGGAGTTCACATTTTTCTACAGTGGAGCAAAGGACAGACATGAGTTTGGGACAGGATTCCTTGTATCTAACAAGATAAAGAACTCAATACTGGACTTCATGCCGAATGATGAACGGATATGCAAGCTTAGGGTGAGAGGACGCTTTCACAATATCAGCATTGTGAATGTCCACGCTGTGACAGAAGAAAAAGATGAAGAACACAAAGAGGAATTCTTCGAAAAGTTAGAACGGGTGTATGACTCCTGCCCAGCATATGACCTTAAAATAGTTCTGGGAGACTTTAACGCGCAGGTAGGAAAAGAAACAGAATTTAGACCCATCATTGGAAAATATAGCCTACATAATATAACGAACGATAATGGTGAACGCATGATAAACTTTGCAGCCTCCAAGTCACTCGTGGTTATGAGCACTATGTTCCCACATAAACCCCAACATAAACAAACCTGGCTGTCACCAAATGGCAACACCGCTAATCAGATCGATCACGTACTAGTGTCAAGCAGATTCTTTAACAGTATCAACGATGTGAGATCGTATAGAGGTCCTGACATAAGTTCAGACCATTACCTCGTTGTAACGAAGCTTAAACAACGAATAAAATGCCTACCGAAAAATCAAGCAAGGAAAACAAAGGCATGGAATCTAGACCTTTTTAGAGATGAAGAGAAGACAAAAAAGTTTCAAACGGTAGTAACAACGAGTATAAACAATTTGCCAGCAGCAGAAGGTATGAACAAAAACGCGACTCAGAGATGGCTCGAAATTAAAGGCTGCCTAAAAGATGCTGCTGAGAGAGAATGTGGGCAGGCAGAAAAACCTCCCAGAAACACATGGTTTGATAAAGACTGCGCACAGGCCATAAATGACAGAAATGAGAAAAGGCAAAGATGGTTAGCCAGGAATACACGGAGCACATTTAGAGAATACTCAAATGCCAGAAAACGGGTAAAGAAACTGCTTACGGAAAAAAAGAAAATTGCACTTAGGAATGAGATCCGAGAACTGGAGGATGCGAGACGGAATAATGACACCAGGAAGTTCTTCCAGAAAGTGCAAGGAATACAAAGAAAAGGGAAGAATCCGGCTTTAGGGATAAGGGATGAAGAAGGAAACCTACATATCCTTCCTGACGAGGTGCTGGACAGATGGAAAACCTATTTCTGCAATCTGCTGAATGCAGAAACGGAAAGAGTTCCTCTATCCGGAATAGAAGGAAGAGCAAGCCAGGAACCTGGTGACGAACACATCCCGCCAGATGTGGAGGATGTTGAGGAAATAGTGGAAAAATTGAAGAACAGGAAAGCATCCGGAATAGATGGTCTCCCCGCGTAGCTGTTCAAAAAAGCTGGAAGGGAGCTAGAGAACTCCACGAGCTCATAGCACAGATCTGGGAAGAAGAAGCTATACCCAAGGAGTGGTGCGAAGGCATCATAGTGCCAGTGTATAAGAGAAAGGGCGACCCCTCGATATGCTCTAACCACAGAGGAATAACGCTCCTCTGCACGGCATACAAGATATTTTCAATAGCAGTATATAATCGACTTCTGCCTTATGTGGAGAGGAAGCTGGGGGATTACCAAGGAGGCTTCAGAAGTAACAGGTCGACCACTGATCAGATATGGACCTTAAAAAATATCTGCAAGAAAATGAAGGAGTACGACCAGACAATGTGGATGCTGTTCATAGATTTTAAATCAGCATATGACTCAATTATAAGGGAAGAATTGTTCAGAGTCATGCAGGAGATGGAGATCCCTGGGAAACTAATACGACTCGTACAATGCACGATGAAAAACACATACTGTCGAGTAAGCATTAGAGAGGGACTGTCGGAACAGTTTGAAATAAAAAATGGTCTAAGACAAGGAGATCCTCTTGCCCCATTTCTATTCAACATTGCCCTGCAGGCAGTTATGGAAAGAGCAGGATTACTTGGAGGCAGGAATATTTTTAATCGACTAACGCAGGTACTCGCCTATGCAGATGACGTGGTAATTATTGGAAGGACATTATCTAGTATTAAGGACAACCTGCAAAGGCTCGAGACTGAAGCAGAAAAGTTGGGGTTAAAAATAAATGAGGAAAAAACCAAACTGATGGTTCTGAGAAGAGGAAGGCAAAATCGGCAAATTCGCCGGCAGCAACTCTACGTAATGGGAACACATACCTTCGAGGTAGGGAACAGCTTCCAGTACCTTGGCTCTGTCATCAACGACAAACTAGCAGAAACAGAAGAAATCAGAAGAAGAGTACTGGCTGGGAATCGGGCCTACTTTGATATTACCAGTTTGCTGAAAAGCAAAAATGTCGACCTCAAAACCAAGATCACTCTCTATAAATCGCTGATTCGGCCAATAGTGACATATGCTTGCGAGACATGGACCCTAAACAAGAAGGATGCACATCTGGTGGATAGATTCGAAAGGCGTATCCTCAGACGCATCGTAGGGCCCGTCCAGGAAAACAGTGTATGGCGCTTAAGGAAAAACAGAGAGTTATATGAAAGGTATGATGACATGACGATCTCCTCTTTCGCCCGGTTACAGAGGATGCAGTGGCTGGGTCACCTGCTGAGAATGGGAGGAGAAAGAACTGCTAGAAGAGTGTTCGAGAACTGCCCTGATGGAGTGAGGCGTAGAGGGAGACCCAGGGGCAGGTGGAAGGATAGCGTCCTGGGAGATCTAAAAAAACTGAGAATAAGTTCCATACATGCGCAGGACCGAAGCAGATGGAGCTTGGAGATTGAGCAGGCCAAGGATCGCTTTAAGCATCTGTCGCGCCATTAAAAGAAGAAGAAGAAGATTATTACACTAACCATTTCATCCGGCAAAACAGAAAAACAACAGTAACGGGAACGTAGGCTCTGACCAAACGGTATTGTTTACAGAACCGAGAATAACTGCATATTAAAGATAAAGCTTCACACTAAACAGCTGTCAGTTAAAGGCGGTTGGTACTTGCGTACTTGTTCCACAGCAACGTCAGTCCCATTATTTAATAGCCACACCTCGTAGAACTGGCACATGTCTTCATCGATGCCACGCAAAAATCCATCCATTAACGTTTGAAATGTAATGGGGGCATTTTTCAGTCCGAAGGGCATCCGAGTGAACTAGTAGTGACCTTTCTCAAAAGTGAATGCAGTGTTTGCTTGGCCTCTAGGATGTATTCTGATATCCCGCCTTCAATCTAGGGTGCTAAACACTGTCGCTCCGTTCAGTCTGTCCAGGATTCCATAAAATCAGGATCAGGTACTTCCCTTCTACCGTATTTTCATTTAATTTCTGGTAATCCACCACCACCTTGTACTTCTCCTCACCTGGCGCGCTTTTCTTTCTGGCCCACAGGGAACTATTGTAGGGAACTGTCAATTTCCTCTCTGATATGGCTCCTAAGTGCCTGTGGATACTGCCGCTCTTTCACATATGTCACGCGTTCCTCTTTTAACAGTATTTCGTGCAACGTTTTCTCTGGCACGCCTAATGAATCCCCTTCCTTATGAAAGATCCCCTCAAATTTCTGACATATTCTCACCCTCCAGCCCTCTGCTTGGCTTACTGCTCCTACTTTGACTTCTTCATCTCTTATCCTCCCTCAACACTAATATATTTTATCCCCTATTGTGATGTTCCATTATCCAATTTTATTCCACACCCGTGCCCCCAATTCTCTCAGTAAATCGCATCTAATTATACCCTCATAACATATTTCTCATCTAGATTAATTGTTGCCTTCCCCCAAATTTACAAGGGCTACCAAGAGTAGTTGGCTCACAAGAACATACCTATAAATGGAGTTCACCATCCATCAGCTTCTCTGCTGCATCGTGACTTAAGATTGTTACGGAGTTCCCTGTATCTACTAGGCACCTCACTCTCCTAATCTGATGATAAGCAGACCGCTGCACTCTCCTTTGATGCTGCAATTCACTAGGTTGCGGTCGCCTCTCTGCTGACACTCTTCTCAGTTCTCGAGCTGCACCGATGCTGCTCGCCTTGGTCCACTCCTATGGCTGCTCTACTTTCCTTCTCCTCCATTGTTCCCCGGTTTGTCTTCCTCCGTCTCCGACATTTCCGTTGACCCAGGAGTTACTCTGAGCCTTTTCAATACTCTTTGGGCGTTCACCTGCATCGGCTCTGGTCGATATGTCTCTGTGACCTTCTATCCCACATTCAAAGCACTTCCTGCGAGGGCATTGCGATGCTAGGTGCCCTGTCTTCCTACATCCATGGCACCGTCTTTCTTCCTTATTGTTCTGCTCTACGCGTCTCCGAAAGCTTGGCCTGGTTCTGCACGACTCGCCTTCTCTCCTCTTCCACACCGCGGGCTGGGGTCGTGGTCTCTTATAAGAGACCCTGCTTCACGCTAGGTCTTCTCGTTCCACCCTTGTTTCTTCCCCCCCTAGGGCTTGCGTCCATCATTTCCTGAACACATTCTATGAAGTTCTTGTCTTGGGATAATCCCTTTTTTCTCCCTGTCTCTGATGCCAATTGTATCTTGAGCATATTAGACATAAGTATAGACTTGCACTCTACTTCCACTGGGGTTGATGTCTCTCGCATTTTGTCCACTATCCTGTGAAACTTTGCGAGAAGCGCATCTGCGTACTGCCTGTTATTTTGATGTCTATGTTTCCTCTGCCTGATTAATTGAAAGATGTCTTCTTCCGGGGTCCACCGTTCTCCCTCATGGGCTCTCTTTAATCTCTGTTTGACAGTGTCAATGGAGTTTCCTTGTCTGCTTGGATCAAATTTAACACATGTCAGTCTATACAACAGACTATCTCGGCCTTTAATGTATCAGCTTCATCATGTTGTAACACTTCCTCGGTCAGCTTCGCCTCAATTCTGGACATTATCCACTCTGCTCCTTTCAAGAAGCGGTTTAGTTTCCCGGTTTCCCCATTGAATTCTCGGAGTTCGAAAACTGCTTTTCCCCGAGGTCTTGTGCCGTTATTGTCCGATATTTCATCTATAGTAATGCGTTTGCCTAGGCTGTGTCTGACGATGGTTTAACAAGCGCCTTCGATGTTCCAGGGGCCGTCTCTTGAGGTCTCTCTTGTGACATCTCTGGTGGGGGAGCTTGCAATGTTGCTGGTTTTAATATATCTCCTGCTGCCATACTTCTGAAGAGATGAAAGAAGGAAGCGGTAGAAAACAAAAAAAAATAAACTCTCTAAAATGTGAAGAAAAAATAAAAATTAATAAAAAATAAATTATCAATTCCCCCGTGACCTGGGTTTTGGCACCACTAATCATTCCGTGGATACAAAGCACAAAAAGAGCAAAAGGGCAAGGATTGAAACAATCGATACCTGAATAAAGACTGACCTTTATTGAGCTCTGTTCCCCAACATCTACATCCTGTTTGTTTACATTTTCGCATTGTAGGATTAAAGCCAGATCTTAACTTTTATATAAATATATATATATGTATTCCTTCTTCATTCTCCTTATCTAAATCTTTTTTTCCTCTGCATAAAATTTTTAAAATATTATATTATTTTAATAGAGTAGTTAGTTAACTAATTTCAACTCATTTTGACTTCCATCATCACATAATTCATTACACATTGTAAAATTATTTCTCATATTTATCATCTTCATTAATTTTACTTCACTCTAGTAATTTTTTAATTTCTTATAAATTATTTTATAATTTAACCTTTTATTCATTGTGTTTTATTTTATAAATAATTTCTTTTTTATAAAACTGCTATATTTTCTTTGGCACAGCACAGTTGATATTGTTATTCTATTTTTTTCTCAACCTGATTGATGGCCTAAAATTTAGACCGAAAGGTTGGTGACAAATGAAATAAGCTTTACTTATTTCAGTAAAATTCTTTCAGTAAACTGTAACACACAACTGTTTTCAACACTGCTCAAGATATATACAGTTATATAAATACAGAGGTATTTACTCATTAAAAAAAATATATTGAATTCAGTTATCAGTTACCATTAGATTTAGTTTGATTTCTTTGTTTAATGTTTCTCTTTATTTTTTTTTCAAATCAATTTTTTTTTCTTGATTTTTTTTCCATGTTGCTAGAGGTAAGAAAAAGTTAAAAATTAAAACAAACATATCTATAACTAGGAGCTGTGAAACAATATGTCCATTTTTATCTATTCAGCATTAGTAAACATATAAATTTGATCTTTTTTTTGTTTAATTATTTTATAATTATTTCCTAGAACAATTGTAAGAGGAGCTATATGTTTTTATAGCATCTGTTTAAACTGCTCTGTAATAAAATTGAGGAAAAGTGTTATAGAGTCGTGTATCTCTGAGGTATAGATATAATTTGAGAAGATACACTCTATTTATAACTGAACATAATTCTTATTAAGGAAAAAATTTAGATGCAATAGTGGCTCACTAAGACTAGCAAGTAAATATCACAGACTAAATGACAATTGTAAACAGGAACACCAAGTTTTTACCACATAATCACCAATATATGCTAAATTTGTCATAAGTATTTTTGTGAAAAATTCATGAAATACAGAAAAACAAATTGAGAACGGCATGTCAGAAAAATAAAAAAATCTTCTTATATTGCATAAAAACATTTACAATTTCAACATTGACAGCCTTTTGAATTTTCAAATAAAAAAAATCTTATCATGGCTAAAAGTATACAAAATAGAGGAACACTTACTTAATACTAAATACAAATTTATAACACACTCAAACATATAGCATGTAAAAATACCGCTTTAAAAATATAACAATGGCATTACACTACTTTCATACCAAATGTCCTCTTTTGATAAACAAGATAATGCAACTTTGGACAGAATCTCGAAAATCTCAGTCAGTACCAAAATATTTTTGACCAAAATGGTTTGGAGCGACATGATGAAGTTCAGAAGTCAATATTGTCATCTAAAGAACATAACACAATAAATTTAATAACTTAAAGAAATTAAATAAAAGCATAAGATTTAATTATGCCATTAATTTATATTAAAAGGTACAGTGTAGTAGTTTATTTGCTCTATTCATTATATCAATTTATGTTGTATATCTATTGTGTATATGTATATGTTGTATATCTATGTTTTTATTTGGTATAGAACACGTAGGACTAGTTATTTCTATCCTTTCCTCTGCTGGAGATTTCTACTGGAGCCCATGTTTTAGGGTTCTTCCAGAAATAGTTAAATATTTGTTTGTTAAATCTAATCTTGTTCATTCTTTATAGATGTCCAAAGAATGTCAGCATGCTCTCCCCACTTGTAATTCTTCTTTCCAGAAACTCCAGTTTTTCGAGGCTGTAGTTCATCAAAATGCATTCACTGGTGCAGAGGCATTACATTTTTACAAAAGTGTTAAATACCTTATTTTGGCATTCCAGGAAGTGTACTTCCTGTAGAATGTTTTGTTAATCCATATGATCTTTCGGTTTTCAAAATCTGACCTCCAATAGCTGCTTTTTGTAATCTATTTTCCATTATTATAATATATCTTTCTGTCCAACAATGCTCTGTGGTGATTTAAGTCTTTCCTCTCCGGTCGCTCCCGATTCTGGTTCCAGGTCAACCTCCTTCCATAACCCTTCCTCTGTCCGGTGGTATCTGCAGGGTACATCACTATCCTCCACCCTATTTGCCATTTACATAAATGACCTTCCACCTCTTATCCAACATTCCTAGTACCATGTCTACCCTGACGATTTTCAAATATACTTGTCATTTTCCCCTTCCGACCTATTACTAGCCACGGAAAAACTCCAAGATGATTTGAATCGAATAAGTCAGTGGACCATAGATAAACAGTTAAAAATGAATGTGGAGAAAACCAAGGTAATAATAATAGGATTGAACTACTTCCTTAAAACTATTCTCCATAATACAATTCTCCTTCTTAATAATAATCATATCAAATTCTACCCAACTAACAATAGCCTTGGAATTATTCTTGACCAAACCCTCTTCTGGAAAAAACATATCTCTGAAATCTCCCGTCACACCTTCTCCAAATTAAAGTGCCTAATTTACCTTTGTAGACGTCTAGTTACTTCCTTAAATTTTCCCTCATTTGGACAATTGCTGTACAGTATATGGAAGTGTCACTGAAGATCTCAATGAAATAATAAAACGGTTGATTAATTGCTTTATTTGTTTCATCTTTGGGATCCCGATGGGATATTATGAAGAATTGAAGTGGCTTTACCCTTCCTATAACCATAAGTACTTCTTAGCTTCCTTTTTTTACCAAATTATTCAGTCCTGCCGGCCATCATACATTTCCGATCTTCTTAAATTCAAAACCTTGGTCCATTCCCTTAACACCTGTTCTCCGATCTCAGACCTACATACAGCATCCCACCGAACTACAGCTTTTGATAGAGCTTTCCATATCCGATACATGTCCCTTTGGAACTCTGTGCCTTCTTCCATTTGTCTTTCCAATAATCTTTCAACCTTCAAATCCCATATTATCAATATCATCTGAAATTCAATCGGACAGGCCTTATCCTGATGAAAGATAACTTTTTTCCTTACCAAACCAGGCCTTTTTTTGAGTATCTTTTCCTGTAGTTGGTCTAGGAGGTTTGCATAGAATTGCCCCATAATTGTTTGGCCAGTAGGAAGATAATCTATCAGCAGAATGCCCAATTGCATCCCAGAAAACTGAGACCATGATCATTCCAGCGAACGTACTGCCTTTGCTTTCTTTGGTGGTGATGACTCAGCATGTTTCCACTGCTTTCACTGCTGTTTCGTCTCTGGGGTCCACTAGTAACCCACGTTACATCTGTAGTCACAAATCTGCACAAAAAATCTTGTTGGTTGCGCTGAAAACGGGCCAGATTTTGTTCGGAAATTTCCAATCTGGTGCGTTTATGGTCCAATGTCAAGAGCCGCGGCACCTATCTTGCGGATAATTTTTTCATTCCCAATTCTTTGGTTAAAATTTGATATACCCGTTAAGATGAAATCCCTACAGCTTCAGCAATCTCTCTCTTTACAAAGTACTTAATCACTGCTCGAAATGCAGTTTTTTCCATTGTCACAAATCACTAAGCAAAAAACAACAACAAAGAGTCGTCACTACCACTCACGACATGTGTTCACTCACAAAGAATGTGTGATTATTGGGCGGGAACCTCTTTGCTCTAGCACTGATATCTAGCGGTGATTCCGAGAACTTTACAAACCACCCTCGTACATCACAGGTTTCTTGTTGGTTATTTATATAGTTATTTATGGCTGATTTTTTGCTGCCCATTTCTCAAAATTATAGGGTATACCTTAAATTACCTTTTGAATGTCTAGTAAGAGTCTTTTTCAGTCGTGTTCTATAGAAGTCGCTCAGATTTTTTAACTGAGCTGTCTCAAATAGACTCTTGGCCCTAAGGAAAATTTTGAAAGTTTCTTTCCTATGTTTTCTTTATAATTTATTCTATTCATTTATTTGTTAAATTGTTTATAAAAGAGGTGGGTAAGGTACTGTAAGGCTAACCAGTAGAACATTTGAGACTGTCTGTGACATAAATTATTCATTCTGATATCAGCACTGAATTATTAAAATAAAAATAACAAAACTGTACAACTATATTATGAAATCATTAAACTATAGTTATAGTAAGACTCAAAATAAAAAAGTTAATGGCTTTTGAATTCAAGTAATGAAAATTAAAACTTTCAAAGCCATGTTAATTCTCTGTTATCAAACAAGAAAAAACATGCATAAATACTTTATCTACAGTACCTGGGGAAAAGTTTGAATAATAGCTTTTGCAGCAAATGGAGTGCAAAATAAATTAGACAAAATTATATTTTCTTCCAAAACATTGTGTTCTTTTAGTACATTTACAGCTTTTATAACGGTGTTACCTGTACCTAAACAACAAAGATAAGTTTTAAAAAATAGTTACGGAACAGATGACATAGGATAGTTTAGGTATGCTAAATATCAAACATAGTAATACACTTATTTCTAGGTTGCAAAAAATCAATGAAGAAGGAAGTTATAAAAAAATTTAATTTTATTTAATAAAAATGAAACTAAGTTCTTAGCATGAAAAAAAAATATGTAGGGTGACTAAAAATAAAATGAAATAAATATAGAAGATTAAAACCAATAATGATAAGATAATAATAAAAATAAAGTAACAAAATACATGGCCACTGACCATTAAAATTCTTTATTTTCTTCTTTTTTTGATTAGAATTTTTTGGGTCTTTTGTGGAAAAGACGGGCCAATTATATTTTATAACTGATACATGTTATATAAGTAGTTTTAACAATATAGCTAAGCATTAGTAATTATACCTATCTAATGTCATTAAATTATATGTTGAGATACTGTTATGATTGTGATATTGAACTGGAACATGATGAATATATCTAGTTAAATGAACACATAATAAATGATGATGCTACTCTTAAGTTTCTACAGAGCCAAAATATCATTGCTAGCATAAGGTCATCAAATTATGGTAAGACTCAAAAAAAAAAAGAGGAAATTTATAACATCATTATGAGGAGGATCTGCTATAAGGAGCATAGCTACAGAACAATCAGCTGCCAAAAGAAAGGTAAGTCAGTCTTTTGATATATTCTTGAAAATGAATAAACAACATTGATGTTCTGCTGTAATGAATTAGGCCTAGATAGTCATGCCATTGTTCATTAAAAGATTAAACTACGAGAGACATGTGCAAGTGACTTATTTTTAAAACCTATGATGATTAGAGGAGATCGATTGTGCGTTGAAATAGATGAGTTCTGTTTCTCCAGGAAGAAATATATTCATTATATATCAAATATATTCATAGATTATAATATATAATGAGTATTCGGAGGGGTATGCTTCCTGTATTCCGTTGCGTAAACAAACAGGTACCATATTTATTAGTACTGTTATTATCTTTTTATCTTAAAACAATTAAACTATATTATAATTAAAATGGCTAACTGCAAAATCTGTAACAAGTCAGCTGGCAGAGATGAGAAATCAAGATTAGTATGTGCTACCTGTCAACATTTATTTCATATTAAATGTATAAAAATTGATATAACGGACGCTAATAGCATACAAGAATTAAATAAAAAATGGACCTGCTCTGATTGCGAATTAGTATCGCGGATACCCTCCGAATCCAATACAATGATTGAGCTACTGAGGGCGCTCACGGAGGAGGTAAAGGAAATGAAGGCCAAGATTCAAGGGATAGATGAACTGAAGGAAATAAAAGAAACACTTCAGAAGCAGTCAGAAATTTCCTTTGAAAATTTGGAGAGACTATTAAAAATAGAAACTCTCCTGGAAGAACAGAAGCGCCAGGTCGAAAAATTATCAATAGAAAATAGCTCTCTGAAAGCTAAAGTAAGCGACTTAGAGAGTCGTTTAAATCACGCAGAACAGGCCCAGCTAGGAAGAACTGTTGCGATGAGAGGCATCCCGGAGAAGCAAGGAGAGACTCTGATTGGCACTATTTTAAGCGTCGGCGCAGGTCTGGGAGTTAAGATGAGTCCAGATGATCTGGACCACGCAGTACGACTCAGGCCGAAACAAGAGGGAACGCCAGGTCCTATAATGGTACGATTCGTCAGGCAAATCCTAAGAGATGAACTTATGCGACAGAGAAGAATCAAGAGAGACTTCTCAACGCGTCACCTCGGCTGGGGTGAAAACGAATCTCACCATGTATATGTGAGTGAAGCCATGACGCCCGCCAATAAGCACCTTTACAGGTTAGCCAGACAGAAGGGAACAGCAGAAATTAAATATGTCTGGTTTAGTGGAGGTAAAGTTAGATGCCGGCAGTCAGACGGCTACCCAGCGGTCATCATAAGCAAGCCTAGCGACCTGGACGTATTCAGATGAACATATTATGCTGGTCACATCGATTTGGTTCTATTACTTTGTGTTAAAGACATTTTAATTTTATTTTTACTCATCCTAATGTTTACACTAAGGATAATAATTTACTTTTCAATTATCTGAGTTATGAACCATGGTATCTGTGCTTATTCTTTACTTGCTATATAATACTCCACCGTGATTTATTTTTTAATTTTGTTAAAATTATTAGAGACCCGATAATTGATTTTTTTCAATTAGTGTATTATTATTATTATATTATAATGCACTTACAAATTGAATATGATATAAAAAGTTGTATCCCATTCCTCAACCTAGATCCTTTTCCCTATGATTCCATCCCCTTTACCTGGAGTTATGACTAACATCCTAAATACCTCTCACGTTAATGCACAATCCCTTCCGGCCCATTATGATGAATTCAAACAATACTTCCTTGACAATTTCTATCAAATAGTTGCTGTTTCTGAAACCTGGTTAAAACCCTATATTCCTTCCTCTCAAGTTTCCCTCACCAATTACTCCTTCCTGCGCCATGATCGATCTGATCGAGTGGGAGGTGGAGTCGGCCTATATATTCATGACAGCCTTAAGTCTAAAATCCTTTTGCGATCTTCTTCTCCCGATTCTCCTCACCTAGAATACTTGTTTGTAGAGATCTCAACTGACTCCTCTCCTCTTTTATATGCCGTTATCTACCAACCTCCTCATGTTCCATTCGATAATCTCTTTGAATCCTCCCTTGACCAACTTGTCTCCACTTACAGCAACGTCATTATCTCCGGCGATTTTAATATTAACATGCTACGCGAATCCAATGATAAACTTTTCCTTACGGACTCGGTGTTTTCCCTCAATCTTTACTTCGTACCTTATTCTCCTACCCATCACACACAATATTCCGACACCTGGCTTGACCTCTTCGTCACTGATTCTTCCAAGAAAATCCTTTCCTCTTCACAGCATCCTGTGCCCTTCCTTTCATCACACGACCTCATCCAGATTTCATATGACCTACCTGTTAAGTTCTTTACTCCAAAAATCGTATCATATCGAAATTTGGACCTCCTCTCCTGTGAATCGCTTCAACCTGACCTAGATCCTGTCCATTGGAACATTATTTACTCCTACAACTCCATAGACCCTATGATCTCTACCCTCACCTCAAACCTACAAACCTTATTAGACAATCACGCTCCCCTGCAAACCCGAACACTACGCTGTCCTACTGCGCAATGGCTGACTCCCGAAATAAAGGAAATGATAAAGAGAAGGGATTCAGCAAGAAGCAAATTTCGGAGAACTCGGATGTCAGGCAATTATGTAATGAAACCCAAGCCCCAGTTCGACGTGCTAAATCCCTCTACTTCCGTAACGCCCTTTCTACCGCACCTTTCTATCGCAAATGCTCCGAAAATTATCTCTACCAGAATCTAACCACACCTGTTCTCTCCCATCAACCCCAGATGATCTCAATAACTACTTTATATCCTCTGCACCCAATTCCTCACTTGCTACCGATTCGAATATCATTGTTTCAATCCTGAAAACTTCTTTTTCATATGATGAAATACTTGCCGCTATCCTAAAATCCTGCACCGATGATTATGGTCCTGATAACATTCCAGTAAAACTAGTAAAATCCTGTCTTACCACTCTTATACCCATACTCTATCACATCTATAACTTCTCCTTGCAAAATTCCACATTCCCTTCTTCTGGGAAAACGGCCCTGGTCCGACCAATAAACAAAATTTCGAACCCTTCCTCACCTCAAGACTTCCGCCCTATTTTCCTTCTTTCTAACCTTTCAAACCCACTAGAACGCCTAGTACAGAACCAACTTTCAAACTTCCTGGAAGAACGTTGCCTCATTAATCCTCTCCAATCTGGCTTTCGTTCTGGACATTCAAATCAATCCGCTCTCCTTAAAATAATCCATGACCTCCAGACTTCCATCGAACACCAAAAACTAACTATCCTTATCCTTCTAGACTTCTCTAAAGCATTTGACTCAGTTGACCATAACATCCTACTGACCAAACTTCAAAACCTTCCTTTATCCAACAGTGCCTTGCACTGGTTCAAATCCTTCCTCTCAAACCGATCTCAGTTGGTTGTCGTTCCAGGCCAACCACCCCCCTCTCCTGTGGTGTCCCTCAGGGCTCATCTCTGTCCCCTACTCTATTTTCAATTTATATAAATGACCTTCCCCACCTCATCCACCAGTCCAAATACCATATCTACGCCGATGATTTTCAAATATACCTGTCCTTTCCCCCATCCGACCTATTACTAGCCACAAAAAAATTACAAGATGATCTGAACCGAATAAGTCAGTGGGCAGTGACTAACAAGTTGAGGCTGAATGCGGGGAAGACAAAGGAGATGGTAATAGGTTCCAATCACCTCCTTAAAAAAGTTCCTCATTTCCCACCCCTTTACTTAAATAATGTTCCCGTCAAATTTTTCCTAACAGTCAAAAACCTCGGAATCACTTTAGACCAATCCCTCTCCTGGAAAAGTCATAGTTCCAATATATCCCGCCGTACTTTTTCTATCCTGAAGAGATTAAACTATTTCCGTCACCTATTTCCATTTGAAACTCGTAGACTCCTAGTTACCTCTTTAGTATTCCCCCACTTCGACTACTGCTGCGCTGTATATGGGGGTGTCTCTGTGGAGCTCGAGGCCAAAATAAAATGTTTGATGAATTGCTTTATACGCTTTGTCTTCGGGATCCCCAGGGACGCCCCTGTCTCCCGATTTTATGAAGAGTTGAGGTGGTTGTATCCTTCCTATCGCCGTAAGTATTTCCTTGCATCCTTCCTCTATCAAGTTATCCAATCCCGCCGTCCATTATACATCTATGAGCTCCTCAAATTTAAATCCTCCATCCATTCCCGTGATACCCGTTCACACCCTTCCGATTTGTATATAGAGGCCCATCGAACCGCTGCTTTTGACAGATCGTTCCTGATTAGGTCCTGTTCCCTGTGGAATTCTATCCCTTTTTCCATTCGCTGTTCCAAGACTCTTCCTACCTTCAAATCCCGCTTATTTGATTACTTCCTATCCCTCCAGTTCCCCGAAGGGCATACATAAAATTATCAACAGAATATTATTTATATTGTTTATTCATTTTTATTTTTTTTGTGTGAAAAGTTCTTTTTAATAATTATTCTAATTTTATTTAGGTTCTATTTCATTATCATAAGAAGTTATTTTTTTATTTATTTATTATTATTTAATCAGCTTTATAGATTGACTTATCTGCTTGTTTTTTTTTTCTTTGTACTCTAAGGCTCTAAAGCCCACAATTATGTTATTCTAAAGGGACTTGTCCCAGAATAAATAAAGAATTTATTATTATTATTATTATTATTTTGTCCCAAGTAGAAACACAGAAATGTTGCAGAAATTAAATAAAAGCGGCAATCATACCAGGGACACTGATCTATACTCAGATTGTTGGAAGGCCTATAAAGGACTGAAGGAAGTGGAAGGTAAGAAATAAAAAATTGTCATAAATCATTTAAGAACTTTATAAATGTGTCCACGGGTGTTCACAATCAGAGGATCGAATCTCTTTGAGCTTCAGTGAAACAACTTAATAAGAAAGAATGCAGGACTTGGATGGACATGTTGGAGTACTATCTGTGCCAATTTATATGAATGAGGAGGGCTTATATAAAAAAATATTGGTACATATCGCTGAATTTTCTCCTCAAATTAAGGTTTATTTATTGTTTAATGTTTGAGGTTACCTATTAAAATACATATGTTTCTTTTAAATCAAGTAAGTAAATTTATTGAATACTTATAATTTATGAAATATAAATAACTGGCATGTCTTTACTACTAAAGACTCAAAGCACTAATTAAAATTATGCTAATTTAAGAGCACCTGTAAGGGAAATAAGGTTATTTTTGAAAATTAAGGATCTGAATGAAGATGGGGAAGCAGCAGGGCAGACATTGTATGAGAATGAATTTAAGATAGTAATGGAACAGGGACAAGAAAGAAATTTTCCAATATTTTGGTTCAATGAAATGGGTGAAGAGAAACCAAAGACAAACTCTTAGAGAGCAATTCATAATTTGCACCATTATTATTTGATTCCAATACTAATTTTTGATTAACACAACTATTTAATGATATACGTATATGTAAACAATCAAAACCTACTCTTCTAATTAGTAAGTCTTGATAGTTTAATTTCAAATTCAATCAAAATATTTTTTTCAACACACTGTTATCACAATGGAATGAAATCAAATAACTTCCATAGATATAAATGGTTGCTATGATGATAAGACAACGCAACTGGTCGCACAATATTGGGCAGGATGAGGAAAGTAGGCCCATTCTGTCCACTATTATAAGTTACCTTGTTAAATGCAGGTTGAAGGGCTTGATGTATGTAATAGCTGGTTACTTCTAAAATATCTTAGAATGAATAATAAAATTACTCACTCATTATTGGGTACATCAGAAGTACTTTCCTTGTAGCTATGTCTTCTGGAAATCGGGCATAAACAACTCTGGCTTCATGAGTTTCAGCATCTGATTCAACTAGAATTTTACCTATTCTAATAGACCGACAACAGTCTCTTAAACCCTACAAAAAACATGCTTACATAACATTAAATAAGTCTTAACATGGTAATAATACTGAATAAAGTTGAAATAATACCTGTTCCATAGCTTCACCACTTCGAACAATACTGACTCCACAGTTTCCTCGTTCATATCGCAAACCATTATACTGTGCACCAGTAGGAGTAGTGATTGTACATTTTGAAAAAGGTAACTGATTCAGGCTCTCCTCTATCACAAGCCTTATCTATAAAAACAGCAATATGGTTAACTGCAGGGTATTTTATTTGATCCATAGTATTTAAAATTAAAATAAAACATACAAGTCTGTCAGCATAAAATTTAAAATCACTTCTAGTAGTGTTCCTAAAACAGATTTATATTTCACTTTTTTAACCAAACTTACAAATCAAAACAATAATAATCCATCACAATTGGATTACCTGTCCCTAAGGATAGTTTGTAATTCTCTCACTTGATTATTTGAAGGCAAGAGCTTTAAATTTGGCCCAAATTCTTCAAGTGAGTCAGTTCTTAGTTCTGGTAAAACATTTTTTTTTATTTGAGGAGGGCAATCACCAGCACCTATTTCGCAGTTTACTTTGTTCTCAACAAGTTCCATTTCTGATATACAAATATTTCAAGAAACTGATATCGCGATATTGATGACTAATTCAATTAAAACTTAATAGCACAAATATAACTTCCCCGTAATAATCAGTCGTCTCGTGTTCCTGCTAACTTCCTTGTGGTTACCCATTTCCTTGTCAATCAGCTGTTTTTTGCGATAACATGGTCAGTCCAAAATATGGCATCCCTTGTATGTAGAAGGGAAAGTATTGTTAAAAAAATTTCTGTTTTATTTTGTAGTCATCTTAGGAATGGATTAGACTATCAAATTTACCGATTAACTCCAGTTTTAGTGCATTATCATAACACCGATCCACGTTTTTATGTAACTTCAAGACTACTTTACACAAGATCCAGGAAGGTAAATTTATTAGGATAAACTTTTTTCATTTGTGTGCCTACTCTAAAATAATTTTTGTGATGGGAAGGGTTGCTAGAAGAAGAAATAGAAGAAAAAAGGAAATTTATCCTAGTTGCAGTAATGATTTAGTTTATTTTATTCATTGGCTCTTTTCTAAAGGATGGAAGCCAAATATAAAAATGAAGTTGAAGCATTTTCCTGAGGCTGGTAGAGGATTTATGGCTATGGAGCCTGTTAATTGTGGTGATACCATCATTCGAATTCCTAAGGAACTGATTATTTCAGCCAAGACTGTCGAAGAATCTGGAATAGGAGAATTTTTTTTAAATCAGAATGTAAAGGTTCCTGTTCATTTGGCTCTCTCCACATTTGTATTGTATGAAAGACATCTTGGTGAAAAGTCCGATTGGTACAGGTATATAAAACTATTGCCTGAAAATTATTCATCTCCTTTATTTTGTTCTGATGAAGACCTTGAAAAATTTCCTACTTTTTTAACTGATAAGGTTGTAAATATGAATCGATCAGTGTACCAGATGTTTCAAATATTGCTAGATTTATCAGAATCAAAAAAATGTAAACACTGTAGCTTAGATTTTCATAAAATATTTTCATACAGTAGTTTTTTATGGGCCTGGTTTACAATTAATTCTAGAGTTGTGTATTTATCTCCTCGTGAAAATTTTTTTCATTCCATACCTCTTTCAGATGAAAACTCAATTGCTCTTGTACCTTACCTCGATATGTTAAATCACTCTAACAGCTCCAGAATTAATGCAACATTTAGTTTTGACAAGGGTTATGAAATAAAAGTTTTAGTAAACTTTAAGAAATATGATCAAATTTTTATTCATTATGGAAGCCATGATAATATTAAACTGTTTTTGGAATATGGTTTCATTATTCAAAATAATATTAATGATACAGTTAATCTCTTAGTTCATGATTTACTTAGCGCTATTGATACCTCAGTGCCAGTCAATAATATATTGTCTATGGACAGTTGCCAATGTTTCCTTAAGGATCTAGCCTGCACTAGTGAAGGACTTTCCTGGAACTGCCAGTCTTTACTATATCTATTACTTGTAAGAGATACAAGTATAAAAGATGCTTTGCGAAATATATATTCATGTTCCATGGATTCCAGCTATTTGGAAAGAATTGCTAGTATTGAAAAAATTATTTTGTCTAGAAAGATAAAAGATATCAACAATAGTATTGCTAAGTTGAGTATTAATAGAAATGTAATATTATCAATTGGAAAAGATTTGTTCAAATTTCATCTATTAATGTTGAAGAAAGCCATATCTTCCAAATAAATTGTAAAATTAATTAAATTTTTTATTGTAACCATTATTATTTTTAAATATGGAATTGTTGATATGTTTTATAGGTACTTGCGTGTTAATGCAGCCACCGTTATTTTTGGCTACTTGTTCGCATTCACGGCCAGTCATATTTTATAACAGTTACATTTCTAACAGATGATTATATTATACATTATATTTCTAACACAAACCATCCCTAACCCCAATAAATAGATTTAAAAACGTTATGTAAGATGGCTGTTACAAAATATAACTGCTCGCGCATGCGAACAATTAGGCAAAAATAACGGTGGCTGCGCTAACACACAAGTACCATTTTATATTTTCTTTTATATTATTTATTAATTCATATCGTATTATTTATTATTGTTTTTAATATTATGTGAAATTTCCGTTAATGCTTTAATTGAAACACATATTTTATTTACAAGTAATCAAATAGTTGTGCTATTAATCTCTATACTTAAATTTGTATTTGGCTTATGATAAATAAATATAACATTCATCTTAAAATAAAATATTGTTATTGTTACCCCTCTTCTTTTGGCAAATGAACATGACTATATGACATGTTCTGGTGTAATTGCTCATACTGTTGCACCATTAAGATTTTTTGTTTTCTCTTCTTATTTCTTTTGTTATTTTCTTGTTCTATTATACCTATAGATTTTGAGATATATGTTTAAAGAAAAAAAATAATTATGAAATACTCCATAAGCTGCTATAGAGACAAGCTAATACTTTTTTCAGTAACTGGCATATAATTCCATGCTGATGTCAGACATCAGGATTAATCATATGTCAGATTTGTTCCCCGATTCAGTTTGACTGTTAAATATTTGAAAGATTTTGAACTTTGTTGAGAGACACTTATAAGAAAGATCAAGCCTCAAAGTTGACTCAAGGGACAAATTGTGAATTTAAAAACGTCACAATTTGTTAAGGCCATGTGATGGGGTATTCTTACAGACCGTGTACTTCTTATAAAACTGACATGATGGGGCTACCCAACCCTCTGCGATTAGGAACAATGTTTCTATGGTACAGTGGCAAGCTACAGGTAGCTCCTTAATTAGTCCCTATGAGGTCAATTAACTAATGTCCTTCCCAACTATAAACTATTGGGTTGAAGGACAGTAACTAATAGACCTAGATTCATAGATTATTGCAGTTCAGGGAACTGCAGGCGCATGAGGATCAATGATTCTTACCCTGAAAAAGTTCAAGGAGTAGTGTCATCACCCCTCTGCTTTATCTTTTTTTTTTTGTTCAATTAACGTCACTTTATGCTGCTATGGCTAATCAGAAGATGCTACAGTGGGAGCTCTAAATTTTGCCTATCCAGGGTTTAATTAGGATAGGGATTTTTAATGAGTACCTGACATCGTACAGGCTCGGGACCCCTGTTTAATGTCCCTTCCGAAGGACGGCGTAACTAAGGATTTTATACTCCCTTAAAAAAATCCTAGGGCCACCTGCCGGGCTACGAACCCACGATCTTGGGCTTAGTAGTTTGTTACGCTAACCACTAGACCACAGGTGACCTTGCTTTATCTTTGTTATTTGCTTCTGATAGGCTGACATGCCTCATATTATCACGGGTGGAAGGTAATAATATGCAGAATCTTGGGCTTTGTGGTTTTCTCTGATGACAAGTCAATTTGCTTAACTATTTTAAGTCCTTAGGCTTGATGATTTGTTTAGGATAATCAATATTACAAGATTTAATTGTAAAAGCATAAATAATGGATTATGAAAGAAAGAAATGTACAAATATTATTACTTCATAAAAAAATATATTACCAGAAACCATTTATAAAAAAGTAATCAAAGATTATATAATATTAATTATGGTAAATGAACCCTGATTTTACTTACTAGATTGGACCTGCGCATTGTCAGTTAAGAGAAAAAGCCAGTTAATTTGGAGTGTATAAAATGAAAACTAATAACAATTTAATATTTATATCTGTATTATGATACAATACAAATTTTAATATGCAAATCAAATCTATATTATCGGTGGGGTTAAATTTATAATTATTTTAAATTTAATAAATCTATTTTTTTTCTGGTTAACTAAAGTTGATGAGTGATATCGTATCTCTACCTTATAGTATGTAAGTGACCTTTAGTTTAAAGAAATTAATTTTGATGGTAGCTTATTGTAATGCTTGTTTTTATTGGCATTCCCTCCTGATCAGTATAAAATTAAGTAACCAGCCAATATTTCTATACCCCTTTCACAATGTGAGATGCTTGTTGTGTTTTTTTTTAATATATCATTTTATGAACGATTAGACGATGGACTGAAAATTAGAAAAAAAAATTATAATCTGGCTTTCTTCTTTCCCTAAATTGACAGTAGGTGCTGCTGAAGGAGATATTGATACATTCATCAGGACCCTTAGCAAAATTATCGTATAACAAAACAGAGTTCTAAAACCTCAGAACTCCTCATTAGTGTATTAATTTTCTAAGAAACTTTGAATTATTATAAAAAGCAAACAACCTTAACAACATGTTTAAAGCCATTATTTTATTTAATACTTATTTGAAAAGTGACATTACATTACCAAAAATTAATCATTTACATGATTTAGATAGCCCTATGGATCATGTAGCTCTGCACCCTAATACCAAGTATGTCGATGGGGTATAAAAGTGCTGTCAGCAATATCTAACACCGGTTTCTACTGAGTCATTAATTCATAATGAGTACCATTCTCTGAATTTTTTTTCCTAGGTTAATGGTGATTAAAATTTAGTGAGGGTAATCACAGGATCATCCCTTTTTTTATTTTCTGACAATTTTATTTGCACTTTTAATTTAAAAGAACTTGAATCTTAAAAAAGGCCTGTTAGGAATGGCTCATAAGTTGAATTGGAAATTTTTATTAGTTCTTTCATTTTCTTACTAATTGTAATTTTTTTTTTCCCCAGGATAAGAGGAATCTAGATGACAATGCATTTAGAAATCAATTTTTACTACCAATTCAAGTTAAGGGATACAAAACCAAAACCTATTTTAAATCAATCAAAGATAATTTGTCACTATCACAGATCAAAAGATGGTGTTTTCACCCGGGCACATCAGTGCTTTCAAGAGAAGCACTTGGAAAAGTCACACAAGACAGTAAACAGGTTTCATCTAAGGATATGATCAATGCAATGTTGCAGTATATTTGGCCCAAGGTTAATTTTAAATTATTATGTAAAATAATAATAAAAATTCTCTTATATATATTTTTTAATGAAGATTATCCTTATTCTAATTTATGTTACTTTGGCTTTTAATTGGTATATTGAAGTAACTGTTAGCAAAGGTATTCTTCATCAAAAACGCAATTTTATTGATGGTTTTAGTTTCACTCAATCAGGCAATCAAGGTTTTCTTCTAATTTGTCCTTTACCAGTCCATTGAACCTCTTGTAGAGCTGCTATATCCATCTTGCACCTTGATAGCTGGTCCGATAGTTCTCTCAGCACTTCTGGCCGATATAACGTCCGTACATTCTATGTTGATAAAAGCAGTGTCCTTTTCCAAGTTCCAAGTTGATGCCGTTTAGCAGTCCAATATCCGAGGTTTAATTGAGTCGTGGTAACCTAAAGATTTTTTATGATGGACGGGTAGTCAACCCTACCCTCCTCCTTTATCTGGGCTTGGGACCGGCTGTAGTCCTAGCTTCACTACTTCCATAGGCGGAGTTATTTAATTGAAATTAAATTTTTTTTAATTATACAAGTATTTAATTTAAATTTTTTTTTCGGTATAAAAGTTATAAGGCATACTTTATAAAATACAATTAAAATCCATTTTACCGTTGAATTCTAATCCAATAAGTCACTACTTTTTCTTGACCTCCGTATCATTAAAAATCCAAACCACACCTTATCCATAGATTGGTATACTAAACCCACTAACTCTGGCAGACTTCTTAATTATTACTCCCAACATCCGCATCACCTAAAAATATCATTCACTGTGGCAAAAATATGCCATTTCCTCCCATAACCACACCTCCTCTAAACTCTCCGAACATACCCTTTCTTTAAACCACATTTTTGATTTTGATAATGCGTCTATCCTAGCTACTGTTCCCAACCATGACAAACGCATCCTCTCTGAAACTATCCACATAAATTTAGATTCCTCCGCTATCAATCTTAAGACCACTCACCACCTTTCCTCTACCTACTTCCAAATTTTTAATTTACTCAAAAACCTTAAATTCTATTACTTTGTTACTGATGTTTCTTTTGTTACCGAACTCTTGACATTTATTTTATTTTATTGATATTATCTTTCCACAATATCTCATTTATTCAGTCATTATTACTCTTTACTATCTCTCTTTCATCATTATCTTTAATATTTCTACATGTTTTTTGCTTGTTAATGTATTTTTCCTATACTCTTTTTCTTAGTTACTTTTTTGGCCGCTAGAGATCGCTGCTAGCTCTTCCGTCTTGCTTCGAAACGTATTTTTCATTGTTGGTTACCCCGTCCACCCAGCTGCTTCTCCCAGTTGGTGCGTCTTTTCTTAATATTGTATATTCTCTTTAGTCTTTCTCCATTCCTCACACTATAAATTCTCCTATTTCTCCCTTATCATTTTGGCATCCATCATATGTTGATAATCAAAGAGTTCATATTTATAAGCATTATTTTTAATTATTCAAATTTATTAATCCAATCAACTATTTTTATATTACATACCATACTTATATTTTAAAATTTTACATTTCTAACTGTCATTCTATAAGATACCTATTCATTTCTTTCTACATATTCTTGTATTATTTTTCATACATTTTACTTATGTAACCTCTAGGAGTCTATTATCATACATTTTATATCTGTAATAAGCTAGTTATTTCTAAATCTTCTATATCCCACCTTTTTTTATATTTTAATCTTTTCATTTTGTATCTTCCTGTTTACCTCCTCATTTTTCTTTCCCTTTATATTATGTTTACATTATTATCCTTTCTGTACATTTATTTTCTGTATTTTAAATTTGTTTTCTTTAATTATTATATCTGTCACTATTTTAATTTTCCAAATTACGTCACTATATTCTTTTTACTGTAGCGTTTTTTATATATTTTTTGTTTTGTTTGTTTCTCTCTCATAGCCCTGAAGAAGGTCAAAACTTTGGCACACATTAAATATAAGTCTTGTACTTATTTGGTGTTGTTTTTTTGACTGCACCCTCAACTATCTCCATTCTCCTTTATAAATTACTGATTTGTAACCAATGTTTTGTGTAAAATTTCTGCTTTGAAAGAAAAAAGTTCCAGTATTCATTTAATTGAAATTAAAAAAGTTATATAGTATATAGGTTGGCCTCCTTTTTCTGCAAATGTTTTTATTGTTCATTTATCTTGTGCAAATAGTGTTTTAAGTTAATAATGATAAAATCCTTCACAATTTCCATCATATTCTTTCCTTGGATCAAATTTCAACCTTCTCCCGATCCTATCCGATATGAATTGCTTCCATATGTCAAGTCATTAACATATATTTATAATTACCATTTATTTCATTATTTTGTTATTTCAGTTTATTAACTACTAGCTTATGCCCGTGGCTTCACTCGCGTGGAATTTGGTCTGCCACATAAAGTTTCGTGAAAGATCATTTTAAATAAATAATTTAATTATTTTAAAAAAATATATGTTGCTCGTTCATCCAAAATTTCAGATGTCTAACTTCAAAACTGACGGATTCTAAACAACCTTTGAACCCCTATTTTATTAAAAGGGGTGGAAACCCTTTGGAAAATTAAACCCTTGGGGTGGAATTATCCAAATTTCTTTCTTAAACTATACAAAGAACCTATCTACAAATTCCAAGATGCTAAGTTCCTGATTTGCCTTTAATTATGTACCATAAAGGGGGGGGTCACATGCCCCCGTACCCCCACATAAATCTGCCCTTGCTGTAGCATGTGATGTATAACCTTTTTTACTTTATAAGTTTCATCCAAATCCGTTCAGTAGTTTCTGCGTGATTGAGTAACAAACGTTCGCATATATAATATTAGTAGGATATCAAAACAATAGTTTAACTCATGTTCTTTCTGTTATTTTAACAACTATGATCATGTGATTTGCCTTTAATTATGTACTATAATGGATTCTCCACATTACCTAAAAACCTCGGGAGGGAGGGCACGTGTCCCCGTGCCCCCAAAAAATCTGCTCTTGCTGTAGCCTATGTGTTATTCTGATGTATAAACAATATTACTGTAAAGTTTCATCCAAATCCGTTCAGTAGTTTTTGCATGAAAGAAGGACAAACATACAAACTTTCGCATTTATAATACTAGCTTATGCCCGCGGCTTCGCTCGCTTGGAATTTGGTCTGCCATGTAAAGTTTCGTGAAAGATCATTTTAAATAAATAATTTAATTATTTTTTTAGAATATAAGTTACTCGTACATCCGAAATTTCAGATGTCTAACTTCAAAACTGACGGATTCTATATTACCTTTGACCTATTATATTAAAGGGGGAACCCTTGGAGTTGAATTATCCATATTTCTTTCTTAAACTATACCCAGAACCTAACTACAAATTTCAAGATGCTAAGTTCCTGATTTGCCTTTAATTATGTACTATAACGGGGGGGCACATGCCCCGTGCCCCAACATAGATCATCATGTGATTTGCTTTTATTTATGTACTATAATGGATTCCCCAGAGGACCTAAAATACTGTCGGGGGGGAGGGGGCACGTGTCCCCCCTAAATCCACGCTTGCTGTAGCATATGTGTTATTCTGATGTATAATCTATATTACTGTAATGTTTCATCCAAATCCGTTCAGTAGTTATTGCGTGAAAGAGAGACAAACATACAAACTTTCACATTTATAATATTAGTAAGATTTGATTACTGTCTTGGGTATTATGATGTTATTTTGTTATCTCTTAGCCTTAGGTAGTAACTTAAACATTAGACTGAAACAGCTCTCAATAAGAGATAATGTATAGTTATTAGTGTGTTCTGATTAATTGACCTTCTCCCGAGCAATTTCTACTTATTTAATATATCTATGGTCAACCATTTCCTCTTTACAGTGTTAATTACCATATCCTTTCTGTTCAGCTCTTCTTCCCGTTCGATCACTGCTTACTGTAGATTTTTTTTTTTAAGCCTAATATTTAAGGACAATGTCTACTAAGGCCATCATATACACCAGGACGTCCTTATTTCCCACTTTCTTGAGATAGCTTATGCTGTTAATTGTTTATATGTCTTCAAAACTTCATCTGCTTATGAAATAAACAGTACATGGCTCAAACTACCATGGTTTGTTACACTTTTTCTCATGGCTAACATGTCTGACTGATTCTTACTTGAGTCCTGATACAAGGATCATGAAGTCTTGATCAATTCTTATTAGATATTTTGGTCCGTAAGTGCTTTCCATGTTTTTTTCTTAGAACATTACTTACTTTTTTAAAATATATTCCCTACCACTTATGTTGTGTACAGGAAATGAATATATTATGTTTATCTTATGTCTGTATATGCTTATGATGTTTTTCTATGTATTTATGATATCTAATCCTACTAGGCAATATTGAAAACTAACTCATCAACTTATGTGTATTTTGTTTCTTATGCCTTTTGGTTTTATTCTCAGAACTTTTTATACTTTTCAATGTTTGTGATAAATTATATATTTTTGTTTAAAATGTTATATGCTCAATTCACAGTGATTTATTTATATGAATAAAAGTGTCACACTTTCCTTTAAGGTCTTTAGGCTTTACTCAGGGTGCTTTTTAAATAATCTCAAAATGGTGTATAGTAATGTTTCTCTTGGTTTGACCAAAGTTCAACTGTACAACATTTTATATTTTAAATATTTTTATTTGAAAAGAAAAGATATGTCCAGGACTGGGATTCCAACCCGGGTCACCCACATCTCTAGCGGGGTGCTCTCCCAACTGAGCTAACCTGGTTTGCATCTCGGTCAGACACATCCTTTCTTTTCACTGATCCCCTATCCCCGGGTTCGTGCAATTTGCGATGTATACAAGGGGAAGAATGCTCATTGAATATTTCTTTAATTAGGATCTTGTTGACTTACATCATTATATATTATTATAATTTATTTTATTTTATTTGTTATAATTTTTAAATATTTTTATTTGAAAAGAAAAGAAATGTCCAGGAAAAGATATAAAATACTTCATTTTATATTTTAGCTCTTTAAAAATTTAATTTAACAAAAAAGTATATTAGGTATTTTTATAAAATTAAAAATACTAATTTTGTTGTTGTAATGTGAAATATTTGAATAAGTTCTCAATTAATCTCTGTAGTATGTCTGTAATATATCCACATAAATTATTGTTTTATTTATTTTATTTCACAAATAGGATGATCCAATCATTCGGACCAGGGTGTGCGTTGCCATGAGTCTTTTAGTTGGTGCTAAATTATTGAATGTCTCCGTACCTTTTTTATTTAAGTATGCTGTTGATGATCTTAATAGTTATTTAAATCTTCTCAGTATGGGTACAGCACCAGAAGCTATTGCCACAAGTGCAACGGCAATCTTGATTGGCTGTAAGTAATTTATGCCCCTAACTTTTTATACACATGACTTTTAAAAAGTGTCAATAATTTGTTATTTTACTTTTTTCATTAAATTAAAATATTATGTGTAGAAAAATTAATTTTGCAATAGTGCATTTGTTCAGACGGTATTGCAAGAGCAGGAGCTGCAGGTTTCAATGAGCTAAGGAATGCAGTATTTGCTCGTGTTGCGCAGCATTCCATCCGAAAAATTGCACGGAATGTTTTTGTCCACCTTCACAATCAGGATTTGTCATTTCATCTTTCCAGACAAACTGGTGCACTTTCGAAGGTATTTATAAAATTGATTACTTCATATCAAGATTTATTATTTTGGAGGTAACTTAATAAGATTTAACTTCTAGACTATTGATCGTGGAAGTAGAGGCATTAATTTTGTACTCACTGCAATGGTGTTCAATGTAGTTCCTACAGTGTTTGAATTGGCTCTTGTTAGTTCTTTGTTGGTATGTATTGGCCTTGTAAAGTATTGATAATAGCATTAATAAATATTTTATTAATTCTTGTTTGATATATTTTATTTAATTTTTTTTTTTTTTTTTAGGGCCTGAAATGTGGCTTGATTTATTCATTTCTTTCATTAAGTTGTGTCAGTATTTATGCTGCTTTTACTTTAGCTGTCACGCAGTGGCGCACTAAATTTCGTGTTTATATGAACCAGGCTGAAAATGAAGCTGGAAATAAAGCTATTGATTCTTTGATTAATTATGAAACTGTTAAAGTAAGTTTATTTTATATAAGATATTTTAATATTAATAGTTTAGGGTATAGGGTACTGGACTTAATTTATACTTTTCTTTTTGTTTTATAAATACAAAACCCTTTTAGTCCAAGCAGTCATTTATTTATTTTTTCTTTACATGTAAACGTTTCGACCCATGTGGTCATTCTCAATACATGTTTCCAATCACCATTCAGTCAGTACATCTCAATCCGCAAAAGACATCTATAGAACATTCAAAAAAACACAAAACATTACAGTATAAAATTTAACATTATAAAAATTTTTTATATATAAAAATATGAATTTTCTTAATATTTCATATCAGCCACACCACTATACATGGCATCATCAAAATGCATTGCATAAAAATTACAATTTTTACATTATTGTTGTCCTTCCAAAAAAAACAGCTTCCAGTCAATTTATTTTATTCTTTCATAAACCTGACGTTTTGGCAACTTAAATGCCATTTTCAATATTAAAATACATCAACATTCTAAACAATAACTTTAAAAAAAGTTATAAGTCAAAAATTCTGCAAAAAAACAACAATCATAAATACGTTATACAATCCAAAAACAAAAAAACGTCCCAAAACAGTTAGCAAAACCAAGCAAAGATACCTCAATAAAGAAATATTTAAAAATTATTTTTTTTTTTCCTCATTTTCCTGGGGATTCACTATCCTCCCATGGTCAATTGTCCACTACTGGCTTGAACTTTGATATGTAAGGTAATGTGAGTATTATTATTATTGTTGTCCTTACAATAGTACATAGATACCTTCTTTTTTTTTTCTGGAGACCAACGTTTAAATAAAAAAAAAAGAAGGCTGGGTGAGGTCCACCCATAGTCAGCCACTGCAAATAATAAGTAGAGCTGGGACTTGGTCCAGTCTGGATTATCTGTGTAATAATAATGGCTTGTTATGTTTTACTGCCTCATATTAATTTTTATTTCTAGGCAAAACACAAACGTTACAGGTATTCCAGAATATTCCTTTTATTAATATATATTGAGGACTATCTTTTTATTCTATTTTATAAATATCCGAAAATCATTAGTTATTGTTGTTATAAACCTACTAATCTGATTGGTAAATATAAAGAAGAAGAGTTGGGTGTGTTAATATGTTGAGCATTTTTTATTTAAATTTTATTGATATAAGTAAGTTGATAATTTGTAGAATTAATTTTTATTTTTATTTTTTATTTTTATGTTCATTTAATTTTTTAAAAATGGAGGTGTAGTATTTTGACAAATCTCCTCCTTCCTTTTTATCATTTACTATATTAGTTATGTTATCCGTTATATAAAGTGCTTCTAAGCATTTACGTTTTGTTTTATTCTCTCCCTACGTAATATTTTAAGTCTGTCAAAATTAAATGTATGTAGTTCTGTTTTACTATGGTTAGATAATGATGTGTTATTTTTATATGTAGGTTTTAGGCTGTTTTTGTGGTAATAAAATCTATTTTTAAGGTGTGTACTGGTATGTCCAATGTAGTTTTTGTTGCAATTTTCACAATTTATGTCATAAACTACATTTTTGTTTTCTAGCAGTGGGATTCTGTCTTTTTGATTATTGATTATGTTTTCAATAGGGTTTGTTGTTTTGTGTGCAAATTTGATTTCTGGAATATCGTAAATTCTAAAAGTCGATGCTATTGTTTCCGACAGTCCTTTTATGTATGTCAAGGTTTTATATATTTTTTTGTCTGATATTATTTCTGATATTGTGGTTTTATCTGAATTATGTATTGTTTATTGGTGGTGTATGTTTGTTTTCTATTTGGAAAAAGTTTGTAATTTTATTTTGAGTAGGTTTAGTTGTTAAGATGCTATTACTGTTTTTTATGTTTGAATTATTAGATATTGGTTTTGGGTTATTTTTATTGTTGTTAGGTCTGTTATCAGTTATCATGATATGTTCATTTTCCCTTTCATTTATATTATTTATTAATTTAATTTGTTTATACCACAAATTATTGATGAATTTTTTGGGGAAAGCATAATTTTCTAGAATGTCGAAAATTTTTGTTTTGGTTTCTTTTAAGTATTCCGTATTGGTTAGTTTAAGTGCTTTATTTATTAGATTTTGAGCTGTATTTTTAATTTGATGCTTTGGATTATTTGAGTAGAAATTTAAAAGTTGTTTTGAGGAAATATCTTTTTTAAACCATTTTGTGGTGAGGGTGTTCTTCTGAGGGTTTCTCTTATGATTGTAATATCTAAATAATTTAATGTATGATTATTTCCTTCAAATTCTTGCGTAAATTTAATATTTTTGTTGAGCTCATTAAGTACTTTAGTGAATTGTTCAAAAACATTTTTGTTAGTTATGATCAACAGGTCGTCTATGTATTTTGTTATAAATACTGATGGGTTATTTATTTTTTGTAGGTTCTCTCTCAAAATAAAATTTAGTACAATGCCTGATAGATTAACTGAGAGTCTACCTCCCATTGGCAAACCTGTAGTTTGTTTGTATATTTGGTTTTGGAAGGAAAAAAATCCCTTTTCAGTGCATAGTTTTATACCTTCTATGAATATTGTTTTACTTTTAATTTCGGTGTGTGGTTCTATTTTACCCCAGTTTTCGTTTATGATCTTGAATGCTGTTTTTAGTGGTATATTAGGAAACATTGATATGACGTCAAGGCTACAAATTATATGGTCTGGTTTTAGATTAATGTTTTTTAGTTCTATTGTGTTTTTTATGTCATAGTTGTTACTATTATTAAAGTGGTTTAATGACTTATTGAGGTGAGTTGCCAATTCATCTGTTGGATTATTAGTGCCTTCTACTATAGGTCTGAGTGGATGGTCTTTTTTATGTATTTTAAGGTGGCCGTGTATTCTGGGTGTGTTATAGTAGTTGTTAGTTAATTTAGTTTTAAGAGATTTATTTATAGATTTATGTTTCATTAGTTTGTCTAGGTATTTATTAACTTTTTGGTTTAGGTCAGTCATAGGATTATTTCTAATACTTTTGTAGATATCTTTATTATTGAGTAGATTGAGCATTTTTTGTTTGTATTCTATTTTTGTAATTATTGCTAATTGTTTAGTTTTATCGGTTTTGATTATGCATAGGACTGGATTATTATTGAAAAATGTTTTTGCAATCCTCAAATCTTTATTTATTAATTATATTTTTTTATAATTATTGGTCATTTTTTATGAGTTATAAATATTTTTATTTTTTTTTTTTTAAAGAGAAAAGATAGGCCCTCGACCGGGATTTGAACCCGGAACCTTTGTCTCACCGTGACATGGCTCTGCCAATTGAGCTATCAAGGCCCCTCCCGGTCGAGGACTAACCTTCTCTCTTTTAGGTAGATCCTAAAGCCCCAGTGTACTCCCGCCATTTTTGCGATGAATACACTAGAACGAAGTTCTTTGAACATTAATTTTAATTTAGGATCTTATTGACTTTCGTCATATTATTATTTATATTTTTTTATAATTATTGGTCATTTTTTATGAGTTATAAATATTTTTATTTTTTAAAGAGAAAGATAGGCCCTCGACCGGGATTTGAACCCGGAACCTTTGTCTCACCGTGACATGGCTCTGCCAATTGAGCTATCAAGGCCCCTCCCGGTCGAGGACTAACCTTCTCTCTTTTAGGTAGATCCTAAAGCCCCAGTGTACTCCCGCCATTTTTGCGATGAATACACTAGAACGAAGTTCTTTGAACATTAATTTTAATTTAGGATCTTATTGACTTTCGTCATATTATTATTTATATTTTTTTATAATTATTGGTCATTTTTTATGAGTTATAAATATTTTTATTTTTTAAAGAGAAAGATAGGCCCTCGACCGGGATTTGAACCCGGAACCTTTGTCTCACCGTGACATGGCTCTGCCAATTGAGCTATCAAGGCCCCTCCCGGTCGAGGACTAACCTTCTCTCTTTTAGGTAGATCCTAAAGCCCCAGTGTACTCCCGCCATTTTTGCGATGAATACACTAGAACGAAGTTCTTTGAACATTAATTTTAATTTAGGATCTTATTGACTTTCGTCATATTATTATTTATATTTTTTTATAATTATTGGTCATTTTTTATGAGTTATAAATATTTTTATTTTTTAAAGAGAAGAGATAGGCCCTCGACCGGGATTTGAACCCGGAACCTAGTGTATTCATCGTTCTAGTGTATTCATCGCAAAAATGGCGGGAGTACACTGGGGCTTTAGGATCTACCTAAAAGAGAGAAGGTTAGTCCTCGACCGGGAGGGGCCTTGATAGCTCAATTGGCAGAGCCATGTCACGGTGAGACAAAGGTTCCGGGTTCAAATCCCGGGCGAGGGCCTATCTTTTCTCTTTAAAAAATAAAAATATTTATAACTCATAAAAAATGACCAATAATTATAAAAAAATATAAATAATAATATGACGAAAGTCAATAAGATCCTAAATTAAAATTAATGTTCAAAGAACTTCGTTCTAGTGTATTCATCGCAAAAATGGCGGGAGTACACTGGGGCTTTAGGATCTACCTAAAAGAGAGAAGGTTAGTCCTCGACCGGGAGGGGCCTTGATAGCTCAATTGGCAGAGCCATGTCACGGTGAGACAAAGGTTCCGGGTTCAAATCCCGGTCGAGGGCCTATCTTTTCTCTTTAAAAAATAAAAATATTTATAACTCATAAAAAATGACCAATAATTATAAAAAAATATAAATAATAATATGACGAAAGTCAATAAGATCCTAAATTAAAATTAATGTTCAAAGAACTTCGTTCTAGTGTATTCATCGCAAAAATGGCGGGAGTACACTGGGGCTTTAGGATCTACCTAAAAGAGAGAAGGTTAGTCCTCGACCGGGAGGGGCCTTGATAGCTCAATTGGCAGAGCCATGTCACGGTGAGACAAAGGTTCCGGGTTCAAATCCCGGTCGAGGGCCTATCTTTTCTCTTTAAAAAATAAAAATATTTATAACTCATAAAAAATGACCAATAATTATAAAAAAATATAAATAATAATATGACGAAAGTCAATAAGATCCTAAATTAAAATTAATGTTCAAAGAACTTCGTTCTAGTGTATTCATCGCAAAAATGGCGGGAGTACACTGGGGCTTTAGGATCTACCTAAAAGAGAGAAGGTTAGTCCTCGACCGGGAGGGGCCTTGATAGCTCAATTGGCAGAGCCATGTCACGGTGAGACAAAGGTTCCGGGTTCAAATCCCGGGCGAGGGCCTATCTTTTCTCTTTAAAAAATAAAAATATTTATAACTCATAAAAAATGACCAATAATTATAAAAAAATATAAATAATAATATGACGAAAGTCAATAAGATCCTAAATTAAAATTAATGTTCAAAGAACTTCGTTCTAGTGTATTCATCGCAAAAATGGCGGGAGTACACTGGGGCTTTAGGATCTACCTAAAAGAGAGAAGGTTAGTCCTCGACCGGGAGGGGCCTTGATAGCTCAATTGGCAGAGCCATGTCACGGTGAGACAAAGGTTCCGGGTTCAAATCCCGGTCGAGGGCCTATCTTTTCTCTTTAAAAAATAAAAACTTTATTTATTAATTTAGAAAATTGGTTAATTATGGAGATTGGTTTATTTTTTTTCTTTGTTTAGAAAGTTTAGTATGTTTTTACTAATTATGTTTCTTAAACCGTTTTTGTCTGTATCTGGGGTGTCCAAAAAAGTGATTATCGATTCTATGTCAGCTATTAATTGGAAAATATTAGGTTTTTTATATTCTGAATTGTAATTAAAATTGTCTCCTAACCTTAATAAATTTATAATATTATGAGGTATTGTTTGAGTGGTTAGGTTAATGACTCTATTTTCTTTATATAAGTTATCATAGTAATTGAATATATTGAGGGATTCATGTGTAGATTTATCTTTTTTACTGATGTTATTAGAGTAGATTGTGGATTTGTATTTAACAGGAACTTTATTTGTATCATATGGGTTTTTTATGATGGATTTATTAGGTTTATTTAATTTCTTGTATGTATTTTTTAATTTTATATCTTTTATTTTATTTTTCCATTTAATGCATTTTTCAACTATAAATGAGTATGTCTCTTGATCAGTTTTATTAATATGATCCAAAATGGTTTGTATTTGTTTTTTGGTTTTATTAATGAGCCAGTAAGCTTGTCTTTTATCTAAATTTAGTATTTTTTGTGCTATTGTGTCGAAGCAATTATTTTGTTTGGTGTTATTTAAGTATTGTTTATTAAAACAGTTTTCTAGATCTATTATATGTGTAAGTAAGTGGTTAGGTATAATCCGTTTATCCAGACATAGTCTCAGGTAAGTCAATTTGCATTCTGCATTAATTAATTTTAATTGTAATTTAAAAATCGATTTTAAGTTATCACTATCTATATTACTATTGTAAGGACTTACATTCAAATGGTCCCTGTTGCAGATCAATTCCTTCCTGAACTGTTTGATGTGATCTTCTACTTTATTCAGTGTCATTTTTATTTTAAAATTTATTAATTTTAAAATTAAATGAACATAAAAATAAAAATTAATTCTACAAATTATCAACTTACTTATATCAATAAAATTTAAATAAAAAATGTTCAACATATTAACACACCCAACTCTTCTTCTTTATATTTACCAATCAGATTAGTAGGTTTATAACAACAATAACTAATGATTTTCGCATAATTATAAAATAGAATAAAAAGATAGTCCTCAATATATATTAATAAAAGGAATATTCTGGAATACCTGTAATGTTTGTGTTTTGCCTAGAAATAAAAATTAATATGTGGCAGTAAAACATAACAAGCCATTATTATTACTCAGATAATCCAGACTGGACAAAGTCCCAGCTCTACTTATTATTTGCAGTGGCTGAATATGGGTAGACCTCACCCAGCCTTCTTTTTTTTTTATTTAAACGTTGTTCTCCAGAAAAAAAAAGAAGGTATCTATGTACTATTGTAAGGACAACAATAATGTGCAATGCATTTTGATGATGCCATGTATAGTGGTGTGGCTGATATGAAATATTAAGAAAATTCATGTTTTTATATATAAAAAAATTGTATAATGTTAAATTATATAATGTAATGTTTTGTGTGTTTTTGAATATTCTATAGATGTCTTTTGCGGATTGAGATGTACTGACTGAATGGTGATTGGAAACATGTATTGAGAATGACCATATGGGTCGAAACGTTTACATGTAAAGAAAAAATAAATAAATGACTGCTTGGACTAAAAGGGTTTTGTATTTATAAAACAAAAAGAAAAGATATTTTATGATTTTTGTAATTTCACTAGGCCTCTTATATGAAATATAAAATGGTAGAAAAAAATATTGTGATAGTGAAAATTTTTAATTTCAGTTTTTCATACATGTTTTAATGTCTTCTAAGTTCAGATGTTTTAACGTTTTAATGACTGATTTGTTGATACGTGGGTGAATCAAATATAAACGAGACTTATTTATTAATTTTTACTTTGAACACAAAGAAAAGCACACCTCATTTTTCTACATAGTCTCCTGATTTGGAAATACATTTTTCCCAGCGCATAGGTAATTTTCCAATCCCGTCCTCATAGAATGAAGTAGGTTGTGTCTTCAGCCAATTGAGGCTTCAACCTCATCGTCACTGACGAATCTCTGACCTCCCAAAGCTTCCTTGAGTGGGCCAAACAGGTGAAAGTCACATGGTGATAAGTCTGGACTGTAGGGAGGGTGTTCTAGTGTCTCCCAGCCCAGTTGCTCCAATTTTTCTCTCGTCAGGGCCGCAGTATGCGGGCGAGCATTGTCCTGAAGAAGAATCACTTCTCTCATCGGTAGATCCCTTCTTTTTCGGCGATATGCAAGTCTGACTTTATTCAAAATGTCGCAGTAGTATCATTGATAGTCCTGCGTTCATGCAAAAAATCAAGATGCAGCAAGCCACACTGGTCAAAAAACACGGTAGCCAAAACCTTCCCAGCTGACAGCCGTGACTTGGCTTTCACTGGTCCAGGTTCCCCTTTCAGTCTCCACTCCATACTCGCTTGTTTTGATTCAGGGGTGTAATGGTGCACCCAAGTTTCATCACAGGTGATAATGTGAGTGAGAAATGAGGCTCCCTCAGCCTGAAATCTTGCTAGAAGACCTTCACACACCTGCAAACGGTTCAGCTTCTGCTCAGCTGTGAGAAGTCGAGGAACCCACCTGGCACACACCTTACAAAACCCTAGCTCCTCTGTGAGTATGGAAAAAGTGCTTCCATAGCTTATCCCAACCTCACTTGCAATGGCACTGGTGGTTAGACGTCTGTCACCTTCAATAAGCTGTCGAACACGGCTGATGTTGTCTGCTGTGATGCTGGAGCGGGGTCTGCGGTCATGGCTTTCATTCTGAACACGATCACGACCCTCCACAAACTGTTTATGCCATGTAAACACTCTGACACGAGAAAGTGTCTCTTCCCCAAACTGTACAGTCAACCTTCTCATGATTTCAGCCAGTTTTACACCTTCAGCAGCAAGAAATTTGATGATAATATGTTGCGCAATCGAGGGGGATACATCCTGCTCAGACATCGTCACGACGGTAACTGGTGAGTTCGAGCGCATCCGCTCGCCTGCTTCCCCCACTCCTGGCATCCCTACCCAACACCCCTAAACGCGGGAACGTTCCCGCACCTTCGCTGGGCTTCCAGGACAAAAAGTCTCGTTCATATTTGATTCACCCACGTATGTCGCACTACCATCTAGCACACAATGATCTGCAAACTTGACAAAATTCTGCGGAAGCCCCGGGTCAGCCATGCTGAGGGCCCTATTTCCCACTACCCTAGCTTGCTTCACTCTCCTTTTTCCTCGTAACCTAGTTTTCTCTTACTGTTATGTCATAAGTTATTGTTGTTATTTTGCATTCAACCCTGTTACTCTTGGTCTTCATTTTGGACCTGTTATTGTTATTATGTTTTTAACAGCTTTTTTGTTGGACTCTTTGAACATTTTTTGTTATTTGAACCTGCAATGGTGACGCTCCTCAGTCAGATGGGGGAACATCCTTCTCCCCACCACACATCCCTAGTCCATCCTCTTTTTTTTAAAAGGTTTTTCTCTTAATAATCAGACTATACTTTCTCTCCAGTAGGCAGAACTCCTATCTTGTACTTAGAAATGCCTTAAGCATTTATCAAATCTTTTATTATTATGGTATTGTAGTAGTATGATGACAATGCTGGGTATTCCATTTTTGCAACTTCTTCCAGTGTCAATGCAGTTCTGAGCCCCTCTTCTTCCCCCTGAAGTAATTTCTGCTTTTCCATTACTTCCATCATTGCTGTTGTTTCTTACATTTAACTTAAGAGTTTAACTTACATTTAAGTTTCCTGATTTAGGAAGGAAGGGACTATTATTTACAGAATATTAATCTACTCAATTTAATTGGAGGTGCTTGAGCTCTCGCGAGACCATTAGCACCTCTTGATGAGAGCCCCGAAATGTATATGGGATAATAACGCTGAATTTAAAACACAAGATCACATGGCAACCTTATGAAACCGTTTATTAAATTAAAAATACAAATCATGGTATATATATATATATATATATATATATATATATATATATATAAAATAATAAAAACAAACTCTGATATTAAAACTAATTCAATTAAATTAAAACATTAAACGTTATGCAATGAAAATAAATTACTTATACTGAAAATTACAATTACAATTAACAAAAAGGAAAGAAAAAAAAATAACAGATCATAACTTTCTCTTATGAAGGTAAATCTTAACTATTTTGACTATAAATAAAAAATGTTCAATTGATCAATTGTAAAATTAAATTAATGTTTATCAATTACACTAATAATGTTTGTCTGGCAAATTGATATGTATATAAAATGAAAAACAAAACTTCCTTATCTGATTGTCGTCGGCTGGTTGATCGACAAGATGTAGACATCCGTGGATTTTCATTGACGGGATTGAAAATGTTCAGGAATTTTCGTGGCGAGGGTGAGCGAAAATTTCCATGCAAAAATTACCAGGTCGATTCAATGTGGTCAAATCGGTGGCGAGAACAAAACTATATTGAACTAATTTCCAACTGCAGTTTAAGTCCACAATAACAACTCTGAGAGCTGCAGCTAGCAATGTGCACGTTAAGAGGCTTGTGCCAACACGGCACGACGGAGCGAACAAAAGCTGGTCGACTGCCTTTTGTTTTTCTCTTTTCTCTTTTATAACATGTTTTCAAACTTATGACAAATATCAGACACATAGCTAAACAAATGCCTGTTTATCTATTAAACAATTACACTGGTCGACAAAATTTAACATTTTTTCTTTCACAAGAATTAAAGTACAGATTCTAAAAGTATTTTTCGTGTTGAATTCAAATATAATTACAGTTTTTCCCCATCGGGCAGGAGTTTTGTGTGATATTCATTTGAATTTTTTATAATATTCCAAAAAATCCGTAACTAGCTATCTAACTCAAAATTATAACTACTGATTCTGACTTATCTAGAAAGTGGTAGATAGTGATTTTCGGGTATATTTTGCATCTGGAACGTCTCTCATTTTAGTCCAACAGTAGTCAGCTAGCATATTGGAACTCAACTTGCCTTGGTACCTCTTCTCTATTGTAGAAATTTGCTGATGAAAACGCTCACCGTGTTCATCACTGACTGCTCCAACATTTTCGGGGAAGAAGTCCAAGTGAGAGTCCAAGAAGTGAATTTTTAAAGACATGTTGCATCCCATAGCTTTATAAAAATGCAGAAGATCAGCCACTATGTCACGATAGTTTTCTGCTTTATGGTTTCCAAGAAAATTGCAACACAAACTTTTGAAAGACTGCCAGGCTGCTTTCTCCAGTGGATTTAACAGTCCCTCGAAATGTTCATCAGCCATTAATGATCGGATTTGTGGTCCTATAAAAACTCCTTCTTTCAATTTAGCATCACTGACTTTGGGGAATTTCGATTTCAAGTACAAGAATCCATCAGAAAGTTTATCCATAGCTTTGACGAAATTTTTCATAACTCCTAACTTAATATGCAATGGAGGTAAAAATATTTTTTCAGGCTTCACTAAAGGGACACATGCCACATTTTTCTGGCCAGGGATAAGAGATTCACGTTTTGGCCATGACTTTCTAACGTAGTGAGACTTCTTATCTCTGCTGTCCCACTCGCACAAAAAACAGCAAAATTTGGTGAACCCAAGTTGCAAACCATGCAATAAAGCAATGACCTTTAAATCACCACAGATATTCCATTCATATTTTCCATATTGTATTTTCTCTAAAACTAGTTTCATATTTTCATATGTCTCTTTCATATCAGTGGCATGCGCTACCGGTATTGATGGAAGTTTATTGCCAATATGTAGCAGCACAGCCTTCAAACTTACTTTAGAGGAGTCTATGAACAATCGCCACTCATCTGGCCGGTGTTGAAACCCAAGAGTTTCCATAACTGAACAAATATTATTACAAAACACAATACCATTTTCTTCAGAGAAGTATACTTTGAAAACACTATGGCGACTACGATATCTACTAATTCTTACATCTTTTTGGAGTAGATTCCACCCTTTGAGTCTGGAAGCTATAACTTCCGCTTGCTGTTTAGACAGATTTAAATCGCGAATCAAGTCACTAAGGTCTTGCTGATTGGGAAAGTATGGTTCTGATGAACAGCTACTGGATTCATATGTAAGATCATTTTTATTTTCATCTGAATCATTTGAAGTTTCAGTCAGGTCAGAACCAGAGTTATCACTTAAGGTTGTATCTGCATATACTGGTACGGGGAACTCTTCACTGTGTAAGACAGGTCTCATTGCAGATTGCAAATTCGGATACTTAACTGTATATTTTGTTTTAGATGTGATTCCTTTAATATTTGTCAAACAAAAATAACAGTCAGTTAAATGATTCTTCGGTTCCCTCCAAATCATGGGAATTGCAAATGGCATATGATGTGTACCATTTTTCCACCCAGTCAGCAGTCTAACACACGAAACACAGCATGTATTTGGGGCCCAGCTCTTATCAAAATCACCAACTTGACAGCCAAAGTAAAGTTTTTAACACTTCTTTACAAGTGGGGTCAAATTTCGCCTCTGAGACTTGAAGGTCAGCTCACCACAAATATAGCAGAAATTATCTGCATGATTTACACAATTTCTTGGCATGATGAAAAAATAAAGCACAGAAATACAACATGCACAACATACACAATACACTTCTAAACAGAAAGGAAGGAAATATTTCACTACTCAACAATCTCACAGTCAGCTCAATACTGACACATCACAATGCCAAAGAGGTCTGAACATGTATAAACAACAACAATGAACCTGCACAGTCATGTTTTACTGCGCTTCAGCATGACATTGCAAATAATTTCAAAAATACAGCTTGAGTAAAATAGCTACATGTGAGGTAACGATTCCTATGACAGGTCAAAGAAAACGCTAAAATCATATTTTGAAAAGTAGCTTTTACAGAAAAACTATACCTGATGGGAAAATTCTGACTACATTTCTGATTTCAGGATGGAAAATGCCACTAGATTCACTATTCAGATCTCTTGTGAAAAAAACCTTGTTGACCAGTGTTATTATAAGTTAATTAAATTATTGTATACAATTTAGAAGCAACCGTTTAAATTATTATATTTACATAATAATGAAAAAATAAATAAAAGGAAAATAATCTTTCTTTTACAAAATATTTCCCCGATTCTTAATGATTAAAATAAATACTCTTCCCTTAAGGCCATTCAACTATCCGGCCTTAACAGAAGGTTAACACTAAAAATGATATAATTTCTTGAACATACTTATTATTAATTTAACATTCTCCTATTTTCAAGTCTGATATAGTGTGCCTTTTTTTAGTATTTCAATAATGAAAGGTATGAGGCTGAAAGATATAATTCATCACTGTTAAAATATGAAAGTGCTTCTTTAAAAACAAGTACAAGCTTGGCTATGCTGAATTTTGGCCAGAATGCTATATTTAGTGGTGCCATAGCCATTGCTATGGTTTGTGCTGCAAAAGAGATAGTTAATGGTACAGTATAAAGATTTTATTTTATTAGTCTTGAAATTGTTTAAATTTTATTTTTTCATGATTTGTTTTGAGTTTTTATAGTATCTAGAAGAGACTATTCTCTGAGCACATTTTATTAGTATAAAATATAGTTTAAAAAGTGTTATGTGCTAAAAAAAAAACTGATCACATTGAAGTATACTGTTGTTATTTAGCAAGATGAATGTGAAACATTAGTAAAACATAAAAACTAAACTAAACATTAGTAAAATATAAAAATAACCTAAATCCGTGGGTTGAAGGTGTTTGTTTTCACATATATTATTGTTTTTTTTGTCTGATGACTCTTATAAATCTTTTTCTCTCTATACAAACCTGTTTTGACTTTGAATGAAGCAAAATTTATTGATGAGTTGTTAGGACTAAATCCAATGCAAACTAAATGTACGAAAATGTTTTGAAATCCTAATTACATTGAGCAACTTGGTCACAGTCATAAAAATATTGATCTCTTTAATTTATCAATATTGAGAGTTGATTGAATAATAAAATAAATAAACTGCCAAATTAAAAGTTGTGATGACAATACAATGCCTAGTATGGGGTTAATGGCCTGAATCCGTTGGCAATAGTAAAAGCTCTAATTTTAGTTTATATCCTCTTAAGAATAAAGAAATATCAGGGCAATCGATAGACATCAAATTTTAATACTATGTTTGAATCTAATTGATAAGTAACTTGGATTTGTGTCAAAACATATTTTGCTGTTATAATTGTTTAAAAAAATTAAATTAGTTTGCTCTCTTAAATTATCTGATAGTCTGAAAAAATATAGTATAATTGAAATAATGCTGTAGTAAATGTATTGTAAATGTATATTTACAAATAATGTTTATGAAATTTATAAAAAAAGTGTTATGTGCTAAAAAAAAAAAAACTGACCACATTGAAGTATACTGTTGTTATTTAGCAAGATGAATGTGAAACAATTATAGTTATTTTAAAATATAAAAATAACCTAAATCCGTGGGTTGAAGGTGTTTGTTTTCACTTATATTATTTTTTTTTTGTTTTGTTTCCTTTCAAGAAAAGAAATAAGATTAGGTTTGGGCAATAATAATAATAATAATAAATATTTATTGATAGAAATTATAAAAATGTTATTTGGCATTGTCATTAAGTCTTGGACGCAAATTAAGAAAAAAGTTGTGTGTGTGGTTTTGTGAAACCACGATGCAAGTGAATCTTTTTTTCAGTTTGTAGGCATTTAACTAAAAAAATTGGAAAATTATTCGATTTTGGGTATTAAAATTGCTTTTTTAATCGTAACTTAATTAATAGTAGACAAAATATTCAATTATAAAATTTCATTTTAATTTGCGTATTAGAGTACGGAATACATAGTTAATATAATCATTTAAATTATAAATGCATATTAAAAAGTAAGAGCAATCATTGAATTGTTGTTAACTTTAATAATTCTATCAATAACTTCATCTTCGCCTCGAGCCTCACAGTTTATCAATGTAATTAACATTTTATGGTAACTAAAATAAGTAAATGCACAAGCAATATTAATGCTTATATTATATTATAATGTATTATATGCTTATATAATATTATAATGTAAGCAAGGTAGATACAAATCTCGACTCGTAAGTACTCGTATCACTGCCGCTCCTGCCTTGATTAGAACTGGCACCCGATTTTAGCCGCTTGCATTTCTGACATTATATTTATAATTTATAGCATATGTTTAAATATTTTGAAGATGACTGAAGGCCTAAATAAAATTAAATATATTGAATGAACCGGATAAAAATTAAAATATTCATATGAAATAAGTTAAAATAAATTCAAGCACTCAAAGTTAAAATTAATATACACTTATAAAAGGATTTGATAGTCTTTGAAGATATTTGTGAATAATAAACATTAATATTTAACGGTCAGCTGACTGGGCACCGCCATATTTGCCTTGGCTGCTCTGTCATGCGCCTTTCACTTTACCCCTTCTCTAGATGTAATAACATGCGATAGATGAACGAAAAATGTTGGGGTAATAGAATAAAAGTTTCACTTTAAAAAGAAAAGAAAAAAATCTGTATATCACTTGAACACCTGATTACCTCCAATAAAAACCAAGTTGCTTGAACTGGGATTTTAACCATACCTGAGCATGTGTAAAATGTCATTTTAGTAACTGTTAGAGTAATTATTTAATCAGTTAATTTTAGTTTTGGTATTAATTTTGTTTTAAATATCAACTAAAAGTGTGCTATTGTTAAGAGTAATGTACATTTACTTAACTTCTTGTGATTAGGGCTATCTCAAAAGTAGCTAAATTAAGGTAATTTTTAACAACTTTTGTCTAGACTTTCATCCATGTTTATATTATAGCGGGACTCACTTAATTGTTATATTTTAAATAAATAAAATACTATGGTTGAGAAATTGCATTTATTGTATTTTCAAATGATAACTAACAATTTATTTTCACTTTTGGCCTAGAAATATGTCAGTTACTTTTAATACACTATATATATTTTGGGTTAACCTTTTCCAATTTTAATAAATAGACTAGTTTTAAATATAAGGAAATATATCTAACTTATTGTTTACAGCCATTTATAATAGTTTGAGGAAAAAGTTTTTTTTTTTTTTAATTATTTTATTGAATTGTACAACTGTAATATATTGTTGAGGTTCAAAATATGTTAGAAATAAATTAAAATAAAACTATCGATGATTTGCTTATCAATCGGACTACCGTAAAGTTGACATAGATTTATGATTAGTTTAATTAAGTAAATAAAAATAATTCCAAAACTTATGACATATTTTTTTTCTATTAAATTAATATTTGGTTTGTTCAATGAAAAACACAATTTTTATAAGTAAAACTGATTTTCAAATCATACAAATGGCATTGCCACACACTACGGACAATGCAAAGCTCCCGCCATCTTCTGCAGCGTGGGTTTCTGAGGATAGGACCTTCCCAGGTTTGTGAGCTCTCTTCAAGAACGCCCTGAGTAACTTAAGAACTTAAGTTCTTAAGTTACATGACTTGAAGATTGGAAGTCCTGAAGGTAGAATCTCTACAAGCTTTTCTACCATTGAGAGTCTGCTGTAAGGATCAGTTTTCAAGTGTCAAGAGAAGCATCGGTGTCATTCGGCGTCACTGTTATGGGTGAAGAAGTTTTAAGACAATTGGATGAGATAAATGTGAGTGGTTATTATATAAAAATTGTGTTTTAATTTAAATTGTTACAACCAATCCCAAACTGTAATTATCATTGGCCCACGGAGATTAAAGATCTCAGTTTTGTTTTGCTCTTATAATAAATACATATTGTAATAAAATTAAAATTCTTAACAATATACATCTAGTACAATGGCTATAAGAATAAATAATATACGACAGGACATGAAGAGTCACTACCCACTGGCAGCACTCTAATTACATTTCTATAATAGAAGTTCCCGAGGCCATCTTCTCTTCAGACGCCTAGGAGGATAGGTATCTAGAATGTGCTAAATCGGTAACATATAGAATGTTAATGTCATTATGGATGATTTTATTTGTGACAAAATAAGGAGCATTTAGGATTTTGTGAAGGATTTTGGATTGCAAGGATTGGATACGTGAGAAATTTTTTGGTTTGATGGGTTGTTCAGAAACCAAACTGGTGGTCTGGTTACTCTCTAGGATGGGATAAATACCCTTTAGAATGAGTTTTTCGAGGATCTTGCCAATTATGGTTAAGAGGGTGATAGGAAGATAGGAGGATGGGAGTTCTGGAGGCTTTTTGGATTTTGGGATCATTTTTACTATAGATAGTTTCCATGTATCAGGAAAGTAGGTAGTACGGATTACAGAATTATATATGTATGCTCTGCGTTTTTGGCTTAGCAAGATGCTTAGGTGCTGTGGCTGCTTAGTCTGTTGTGTGATATTATTTCTGTTTATGGTAGTGTTATCTTTTATACTGTTTATTATTGTTGCTGTAAGTATTTCTATTGAGCTGTCAATGTCTTGTTTAGTCTTGAGTGGAATCCGTAAGTCTAGTTTGTTTTCTAAATCGATATTAAATTGCTCCCAGTTAATTCGTCCTGTAATCAATGAAAGAGAGGAGGGCTTAGGAATGAAGGTTGACTGTAATGAGAGCAGAACTGGACTGTGATCTGAGAGAAAAAGTAATTTTGGTTTTTCGATAGATGGCTTTATAGTCGCTTATCTTTAATAATACTTAAAAATTCCATGAGGCCTTCAAGTCTGAAAGGTAACAACAATTAATAGAACATACTAGATATAAAGATTACTTTACTTTACTCATTCATTACTTCATTACCTCACTTCATTAACTCATTACTTTACTCAGTCAAAAGTTATTGTGCTTTAAAATGGAGATTCGAGATGATCACTTTCATCATATTTCACTTTTTTACTTCCAAAAACGGAAAAATGCAGCGTAGTTATGTCGAAAAAAAGGTGTTTATGGTGATGAATACTAAAGAGAACAACAGTGACGAAATTGGTTTGCTGATTTTCTTTCCAGAAATTTTTGTTTGTTATCATTCTAGAAATTTTGTTGCTATTGATGAACCTTCTTGCCTTGACCGGCCAATCATTGTAAAATTTATGAAATTCTTCAAAAATCAAGCTAGACTGATATATTTCATCTTATGACGTCGCTACAAGACTAAACATTGGCTATAAAACAGTTTTGAATCTTTGAAGATTGGATTCCAAAAGAAGCTTCATACTTAAATTAATCATGAAAAATTGAGTAGACCGAGTTTCCATTTGTGAATTGCTGCTGAAACGGAACAAAATTGAGTAATTTCTGAAAAGAATGATTACCGGCCAGGAACAGTGGATCACATACAACAATAATGTTGAAAAAAGATAGTGGTCAAAGCCCAGAGTAGCTTCATAAACTAAGGAAAGTAATGCTGAGTGTTAGTTGGGAAATGAGAGGTATCGCCTTCTACTTCTACTGTCAACAACCAATGGGATTGAAGCGGGTGATTCAAACACTAGAATCGATTAAATTGAAAAGCATTGTCCTATACCACAGCAATGCTATAACCCACATGGTGTGAAAAAAATTGAGAGAGCTTAGCTGGGAAGTTTGGATGTATCCAAGGTAAGGCATGGACCTTGCCTCATCTATCATTCAATTATATCGGTTTATACAGAGCTCTGTTAAAAGTTAGCTACAAAAGAGATGTGGTGAAAATTACTTGGTTCAGTTTCACCATAAAAAGTGTAAAAATGTTATCGATCAAAAGAGCACATATATTGTTGATCAGGGTTTGAAATTTCAATTATTTATTACAATAAATTTGTTATGAAAAGCATGTAAATAACCGAAATTACTTTTTCCACTATTTTTTGTTTTGTTTGACTCTTCTTCTCTTTTTTCTTTTTTTATACAATTATTAGTCATACAAAACTTTACTAAAAACGTATCAAATAAAAACCTACTAACAGAAGATTGTGAGAAAGTTGAATTTACTGGATATTATCTAATAATTAAAATATACTTCACTAAAATTATAGGATTAAAATATCTAATTTCATGTGAGCACTTTGTCATTTTAGTTTTGAAAATGTAAAAAACAATTTCTCTTTCATTTGTTGCAGAGAGGAATTTTTAAACTTAAAATAACTGATCTGTTGTAACGTAATACGTAATAACGTAACAAAGTTTTTATACTCAGTTTATACTTTCTGTTCATTGTCTTGGTTGTAATTTATTCATTTACATTTTTTTCTGTTTGTAACAGGTTCATTAACAGTTGGAGACCTTGTAATGATTAATGGCCTTTTATTCCAGTTGTCTGTACCTTTGGGTTTTCTAGGCTCAGTTTACAGAGAAGTTCGACAAGCATTAATAGATATGCAAACAATGTTCACCCTCATGACAAGGGAGAGTTCTATAAAGGTATCCTTTTAATATCTTTAATTTGTTTGTTTTTTTCCTATATTTAAATAATTTACTAACAAACGCTTTTTCTCTGTTATTCATTTTTGACATGCTTAAAATTAACATTGATCTCTATCTAGTTGATATTCTTATGGCCAAATGCTGATACTTTTCAGTGATTTTTATCTAAAATGCTAAAGGTAGATGAATACAAAATTAATGAAACTATTTTTATGCTTATTATCTAAGAAGATCCAAACTTCACAAATTTTCTGAATTAGATAAAACTTGAGTTTACTGTCTTTAGAAAAACTGATGAGCTTATTTGCCATAATGCATATTATGGATTACTGTAGATAGTAACCTAGTTTTTTTTTACAAATTGGTACTCTAGATTCCTAATTATAGAGAAGAATTGTGGGAAACTAATCATTTTGTTGACTATAGGTTAAAACAAATAATATCTTGTTATTCTTAAAAAATGTTTGGCATGATCTTGTTATAGTTCTTTATTATTTAAGGTAGCAAATTGGTTTTCTTTTATATCTGTATGTATGTGTATATTTCAGAATTCACCTACTGCTAAACCATTAGTCATAAACAGAGAAAATGCTTCTATAGAGTTCAGAAATGTGTGCTTCCAGTATCTCAAAGGAAAACCCATATTCGATAATCTTTCTTTTACCATTGTTCCTGGAAGAAAAGTTGCTATAGTTGGGGGTTCGGGGACTGGGTAAGAATTTCTTTTGTTATTGTTTCCTTCCTATTTAAATACTTATTTATTAATTTAATTTTTAGGAATGCAAGTACAGTATATTCATGTTTTATTGATTTTTTTTTGTAGGAAATCAACCCTTATTCGTTTACTCTTTAGGTTCTTTGAACCAAATTCTGGGAGCATTTTTATTGCAGGTCAGAACATTAAAGATGTTGACTTAGAAAGCTTAAGAAAGAGTATTTCTATAGTTCCTCAGGTAATATTTAATTATTAATTGTTTTAATTAGTATGCAATAGAATTATTAAGTGATTAGTGCTGTTTAATTTTAATATGTCATTAGAAAGGTGAAAAACACTGAAAAAGGTAAATTTAAAAAATCTGGTTGTTAAAATATCTGGCTTGTGAATGATTTGGTTCTGTTGCATTAAGACATGAAATCATAAAACTAATTACAATAGTGATGAATGCAGTGGGGCTCAAAATGAATTCATATAACACAAAATACAATGTTAGTACCAGTTTAAGTGGATGTAAGTTCAAATATGTCAAGCAGTTAAAATAGTTAAGGTCTATGATGACTAGAAAAAAAAATTCAAGATGGAAAAAGGCAAAAAATGCTTGTAGTTTTTATTTTATTTTTGGTACTGGTATTATTAAGGTTGTGCCTTTTCCCACAACATCCAAAAATTAGAATTTATAAAATTCGTTCAATAGCAGATATTGTGATCGGTAGTTTCATCCTCAGAATGGGAGCATTCGCAAAACAATGATCTCATCAGACTGAGTTTGTATATACAACCATTGACTTTACAGTAACCGTTTTAACTAACTGTAAGATTGTTTTGACGTGATTTTATTCTTTATTAATTAAGGAATTAGAATATACGTCCTTTCAAACTATTATTTGAACACAACAAAATGAATTTAACTAATCAAACTTTAGAACACGTGTCTTATCAAAAGTAACACATTGAAGGTTGCAACAGTGGTGTTATCACATGTATACCTCCACCTATGAAGATGACACACGGAGAAAAGGGAAGCAGCTTGCTGGAATGAAAGAAATCGGAAATCTTTTTCTTTCCACTTGCCACTTCTTAAAATGTTGGTAAAATCTTTCAGATGATTGGAAAAGGTTCAATTCGTACAGGGTCAAGCTTGTTGCGATTTAATTTGTTTCCGTTTTCAATGTAAACCAAATTGCCAATCTTGAAATCGTGATGTCTCCTATTCTTGTCTATCTCTCCTTATTTATTTTGATGTTCCTTAAAGAATTTTTAAAAGCTATTTTTCGGTCCTCTTCTAAGGAAGATGGATTGTCTTCGATAAGAGGAGATATAGGCTGTTTCTTTCTTAGAAGTAAGTATGATGTAGCAAATTGTGTTGAGCTATGAATTGTATCATTATACTCATTGACACATTCCTTTGTGAGAATCGGCCAGGCTTTATTTGTCTCACTGTTTATTTTGCATCTTAAACGATTCACTAGCATTTGATTTAATCTTTCGTTAAGCCTATTTGATTCTGGATGATCAATTCGGCAGAAAACAATCTGTATTCCTTTTTTTTTCCAAATAGTTTTTATAATGGGTTGAATTTATGGAAGCATATTGGTCGGCTAATAGGATCGAAACATTATTATTTTTAGCAATTAGATTAATCAGATTAATTAAGTCGTGAGTGCTTTGACCCTTACTTGTTGAGATCCATGCATATCTGGTGAAATGGTCCACCAAAATGTGCATGTATTTCTTTGGTAACCGATTCTCTGAAAACCCTCCAACAGTATCAAGTGACATTATTTGAATTGTGAGAGAAGGCCGATAGCTCGACTGCGACGGACTTTTTCTAACACAAATCTGGCAACTTTTACAGAAGTTATGGATTGCTTTGTCGAAACCCTTGAAGTAATAATGCGGCCGAATCGTGGTGATCATCTGTGCTGGACCAATGTGACCTTAATGATAATGAACCAGCTGGATGATTTCATTTCCTAATTTAGGAGAAATAAATATTCTCAGTTTGCCTTTTAATCTTTTAAGGATCATTCCTTGCTTATAGTCAGTCCGTTTTGCTACTTTAATTCCGGAAGGTGTTCAGCTTGGTCTTTTAATATCTGAGGTAGATCGATAAGTTCATGATCTTGATAGCATCTTCATTATTGAAATATTCTAAAATCGGATTTCTTGATAGTAAGTCGGCTAGAATATTTTCTTTGCATTTTTTATAAATAATGTTGAAATTGAATTGTGATAAATAAAGAATTAGATCGCCAATAATTTCATCTGATCTGGCCTTAGTCTTCAAGTTTTCTAATGGCTTATGATCGCTTCATGCTGTAAAGTGGCGTCCTATTAAATAATATTGCCAAAATTTGATAGCGTCTTTGATCACCTTGCATTCCAAATGAATGATGTCCGATAGTTTCCTTGAATAATAAGCTAGAGGATGCTGTATTCCATCTTCTTGTGGCTGTTTCAGAGTAGTGCCTATCCCTTTAAAACTGGCGTCTGTTTCTATAAAGATGGGCTTATTATAATCGTAAATTGACAGTATTGGGGCAGTACATAAATAATCTTTAATCATCTTGAAAGATTTTTCACATCATCGGACTATTCAATCTTCACATCCTTTCTTAATAACCGATGTAATGGTTCCAGTTTTTGAGAGCTATTTTCTATATATCTTAAATAAAAGTTTATTGATACTAAATTACCGTGGGCTGGTGAGACTCTGTTCTTTGAAATTGTATGGCCCAAATATTTAACAGATTTAGCTTCAAACAAACACTTGACTAGTTTTAGTTTGAATCCTTCAGCGTCTGTCACCTGCAAAAATTTGTCGATATGTTGAAGATGATCTTCCCAGGTTTGAGTGAAAATCAAAATATCATCCATATAATTGATGCAGAATTCATCCAAACCATTTCTTCGGATAATGCTTGATAAGATTCTCTGGAACGTGGCCGGAGCATTTTTCAGACCAAATCGAAGGACTCTGAACATGAACTTTCCATATTTTGTTATAAATGAAGCTTTTTCTCTGTCTTCTTCTTTTAGTGTAATACACCAAAATGCTGAATTAATATCTAAAACCGTAAAGTATTCACAATTTACAACTTTGTCGATTACCTCCTGTATTGTAGGAAATGGAAAAACTTCTGGAACTACCAATTTATTTAATTTGCGAAAATCGATAAGCAAGCATTTTGGCAGCCGTCTGCCTTTCGCAAATTAAAAGGTTGAGCACGAACCGTCAAATAAATGTTGCGTTAAAGTGTGATGGCTGGATAGTGCAATGGGCTCTTCATCAAAATAAAACAATGAGATTTATATAAACAAAAAAAATAACAAAATATTTATTGCTGATTCAAAATAAATGATATCTTGTGAGAAAACCAAAAATGAAAACAATAATAATATCTCACACACGCATACTAACGACAAAAAACAAAACAATACTAATGACCATAAATTGCAAAAAAACATAACCAAATAATATAATGATATTCCATACAAAAACGTGCTAATAAAAATTAAATGTATTGTGAAAATAATAGTAATAATGATAAAAACGTTTACAGTACATCACGACCAGAATCGCATTGAGTGTTCCTGCGCGGAGAGATAATGGAGTGATGAAGTTAGGACACGGTCCCAATATTATGCCACTGTGTACACTGAGAGATGAACTGCAGAACTGGAGACTCTGCACTGTGCGTTAATCCAGTCCGGCGGTGCGAGTTGCTGTAATATATAAGCAAGTTTGTTTACGCATCGGCCACTCAACTCGTACATAAACAAACTTGTTACAGTTTATACATATTAATTTATACACTATGTACAAATTTATGAGTAAAAATATTTAAATTAAATAAAAATAGACTTATAAAAAAAGAAAATCAAAAATGACTAAATAAGTCTAAACGTATTTTTAAATAAAAAAAAACAATTTTTGACTGGAAAAAGATTTTTTACTCACTTGAATGAATGATTCAAAAATAATTTATACACTTTAAAATTTCAAAACATAATTATAACATTTTAAAACATTCTGGCTTTGTGGCCTCAACAAGCATGATTTCTTGTTTTCTTTATTGAACGCGAGGTTTACAGGGAAGTGAACAGAGAATCAGATTCTTCAATATTCTTTGCTTGCAATAATGCCTTAATCTGATTTTGTATTTCTTCATCATCAGGAATTGAGAATATATATGGTCAACAAGTAACTTATTCATTAGATAATCATTTAATCTCTGCTTCTTTTGATTCCACTTTCCCAATATCAAATTTATCCTTTGCAAATATGTGTTTATGCTTTTCTATTAGCTTTGCAATCTGCTGTTTTCGCTCTTCATTTTCAATATGATGATGTAAATCGACATTGAATTCTTCTATTTTTAAGCCTTCATTAAAATGTAATTGAGTATAATCGTTGGAATCATTATTATTAATTGAAACTTGATTATCCTCCATTTGATTTGTTTCCATTTGATTTAATTTAGATCGAATTTACTATTGGATCGGTTTTCGTGTAAATCTATCACATTGTCGTTATCTGTTCGTAGTACTATTCTTAAGTTTTCATTTTGAATCAATTGAAACTTTTTTATGGCATCAATCCCCAATTAGATGTCATAAGAAAAGTTTTCGTTCTTGACAATGTAAGTTGTTTTGTTATCTGTAACAACTCCAATGCGAAGTAAAATTTTGGCCCTTGCTGAAGTGAAATTTAATCCACTGATAGTTTTCAATACACTTTTTTGTTCAATTAATTTCAACTTAAGCAAGTCAGCAATTTGTTGAGAAATTAAGCCATTATTATAAATAGGCTTAGTTTTAATCTTGTCACATTTGATTTCATTAAGCTTTATCCTCCCCCCCCCCCCCGGTTCTTCAGTTTAAATGTTTGTCATCCAGGTCTGTTTGTAATATCTCTGTGTCATCAATCTCAGAAGATCCTTCAGTCATGTTTGATTTAAGTTTTTCTGAAATTTTACTTCGCTTGCGGCATTCCGCTACGAGATGGTATCTATTGGGTAAACCAATAGCTGCACAAATTGATTTTGCTTTCCTTTGAACTTCGTTCTTTGAGTGAAATTCATCTCTCTAAAAAGTTTTCGGGCCAGAAATTATTTTCAATCTAGGACTTGACGGATTTTCCTTCTTTTTTTTAGAAAACGAGTCCTCTAGTTTTCGGAATTCCGTATAAAAGTCTTCAAGGTTGTCAATTTTTTCTCTATCAAGTTTTTCTTGAGCTTCTTTTGGAAATCCAAAAACTATGAGGTTGATACAGGATAACTCAGTACCCTTAGGTTCTACTTCTAGGCATAACCTTTCCTTTATTAAAGAATTAGGATTTAAACGATTAAAGACCAACCCAAATATTTGTAGTTGAAAGCTTTCCTAACAATGTACCAACCTTTATCTACAAAAGCATTCAAGAATGACTCCTTCCAAGTACTCCATTGACCATTTGCACCTATTTTCTTTAGATTTTTTTCAAAACGATCTTTTGCTGACACCATGACAAAAAAACGCTAAGCTTGAATAGTACTACTATCGGAATTTACCTTGAAGCGGCTACACTCTTCTTCAAATTTAGTTAACCACTCTTTAGGATCGGATTTATTTTTTTCAAATTTTTCTATAGCAATTTTTTTTTTCCATTTGATGAAGTGTTATTTCCTCTTGTTTTAAATTTAAATATAATTTATTTTCTAATTATCTAATCCGACTTTCTAACTCTATTTGTTCAGCTTCAGCAACCTGGGAATTTGATATTGGGTCACATTCTTCTAACAGAAACTCTCGAAAACAAACATTATCAGCTTCATCGAAATATTCTTTTTTTTTTTATATTTTCATCGATTTTTACAGCAACTGTTCTATAACCTTTTTGTTCTTAATAGCAAACATTGCATTTTTTATGGGTTTTTTATTTAATAGATAAATGTGGATACTTACATCTTTAAATTCTTCTGACACTAAATACCAAGTATTCCTATCAATGGATATGCATTGAATCACAAATTCTTTCTAAGTTTTCTTAACTACTGGAACATGAAGTAAATCCATTTCTTACTTGTAATGTTTAAATCTTGTAATTTAATTTGTAAGATTGTTTGGACATGATTTTATTCTTTATTTATTAAGGAATTAAAGTACAATTAAGTTACGTCCTTTCAAACCAGTATTTGAACACAACAAAATGAATTTAACTAATCAAACTTTAGAACATGTGTCTTATCAAAAGTAACACATTGAAGGTTGCAGCAGTGGTATAACCATTTTAGATTGCTGTAATTTTCCTGAGTCCATTTCCTGGATTTGTAGCAGCTTACTCCTACAAACCCTGCTCACACTTAGGCCAGTCGGTGAGAAATTGTTGAGTTTGCAAAATGCTTTATGTCTTTATGTGACACAGTTTCCTGATTATTCATTTTGGCATAACCTAACCCTATACCACAAATGGATTTTTGGGTTAAAGGATTTCTCATTGAGTCTAACTTAGCGAATAAAAATTTAATGTTTCACTTCCACAGTTATGGGAGTGAATTGCGCTGAAGGTACCACATTATCTAAATTCTGCAGGCTAATACAATGGAATGCTTTCTGGGGCCTCAAGTGGGTCGATTACAGAAAGTATCTCATTCAGCCACGACTCATGCACCCAACATATGCTCTAGCACAGCTGACCTCGCTCATATTATTCTCTATAATGCTGCCTCTGTCATTTGCAGATCCGATTGGTATCCCCAGGTGATACTACTAAGTGGTGGCAGTAGGTGTTATTAGAGATAGGGTGGACTAAAATTTCACAAGCATTAAATTAGGCACTAACGCTTGATCATTCCTCAGGGAGTCAATGGAGAAACCCGCACCTATCTTCCACTTTAGCCCTCCTGTTATCCATTTACCCCTCCTCTTTTGAGTCTTTAGATTTATTAAGTCTTTTATTTGTATTATCCCATTAATTATTTTTATTATTGACCAAATCCTGTCATTCATCACTTATGTGAATTTTTACTTTATTGTATCATTTAAATGTGTTGATAAATGTGATATTTAATAATGCATTCCTTACTTATTTTGATTAAACAAGATTTATTCGGAAAACTCATTTTCCATAAGATTCTATGAGGTCGAGTTATACCTTAGGATCCATTGTTTTTATCAGAATGGGACATTAGTTAACGAAAGCTTCCTGTGTGTTACCTTCTTTGGAGTTAAATTTATTTCTCAGCTCTTAAAAAATTCATTTGTGTCTGCTGAGCCTTTGGCTTTTCCTCCATGGGGTCTCAGAGGAAATAGTGTCGGACTGCGGCAGGGAATTTTAATAATGCTCTCATTCGAGAGGAGAGTGCCATGCTAGGAGTTGTTTGGCGGTTAAATACTCCCCACCACATTAAGGGAATGGGCACTGTGGAACGACTCCACAATACGTTAGGAGAACACCTCCGTTTCTTTAAGTTGGGCCGTAACTTAGATCTGTACAAAGCTATGCCAAGGGCGATCATCGTGTATAATAATTCTATTCACATGGCGACAAGGCTAACCCCAGTAGAAATTGTCTTTGTTCAACACCATTGCGATAGAGGGGACCTTTTAACCGTTCACTATAATGACATGAGTGCGGAACTTTGTAGGATACGTGAGGCATGACTAAACCGTTAGGGTAAAGTGCGTGAAAAATTAATTCGCAACAAACAAATTAGGGTTGCAAAGGCCAATGATCGGCAGGTGGTTTATCGGAAAGGGCCTTAGGCGTTAGGGACGTTGGTATACTGGCGGATGCGAACAGCGCAAAACAAGACAGATGTGAGGTACGAGGGACCATACAATGTTACTACGATTTGGGAACACAATCTTGTTTACAATTCGGGACGTTCACTATCCATTTAAGGTCCAAACAGTACACTTGGAAGAACTTAGGGTACCTCACAAAGTGATTCACCATCAATCAGAGGGCGGCGATCAGCAGTGAAAACTTGTGTGTATGATGCAAAGTTGTTTTGTTTGTTCTTTTTATCTTTCAGGATGATCATCTTCAGTATATATGTATCATAAACGGACATTGTTTCAGTAGTAAGTCATTATTTTCTTTTAGTTGTTTTGTTATAGGAAGGATTTTGGTGTTATGATAAGGTCTATATTTTTGTTCTATAATATATAAACAGATGTTAAATGCATGTGATAAATACTGGAGAGAAATGAAATAAAGTTTAGTTTGCTACTAATAGTGCGAGTGTCTCTATGTCCTACTTTCCCTTTTTTTTTAAGTCAAGTTTTCAGTCCAACAAAAAAAATGCAACTTGACCAATGGACTCCTACATTTCACCAAAAATGACCTAGGTTTGGATAAAAAGACTTACTGACTCTCATTGTACCTGATTAGGACTCTCAATTGAAGATATTGGTTGATTCAAGTTTTTCCATTAAATATCTTGTAAGCCGTTATCTACTAGTGTTAGGTTTAAGTCTGGTTGTAGCAGATGATTATTTATTCTGATATGACATTTTTTGATTGATTGAATTCTATGGCAAGGTGACCCTTCCTGAGCATGCCCACTCTTGATGAGATAAGGTTATTCTTAATTAGATTTTTAAAAAACCTCGCTGATAAACATGATTCTGACCGAATCTTTTTCAGCTTTACCAATGTTCTAGAAGCAGTACTCTCTTATTACATTGTGAACTCAAGACCCTTCATCATTTGTAGTGGTACAGTTTTATTTTAGTAAATCCTTTACTTATTTATAACTTAAAGTTGTTTTTTAGGATTCTGTTCTATTCCATGATACAATAATGTATAACCTTCATTATGGAAAGATGGAAGCAACTGAAGAAGAAGTAATAAAAGCATCAAAAATGGCAAACCTTCATAATTCTGTAATGACTTGGCCTAAGGGGTATCAGACTCAGGTTGGTTTACTATATTTTTAATTATGGATTAGTAAATAATGTGACAAATTTTTGTATGCTATAATAATACTTCCTTAATTCCTTTTTCTCTATACAGGTCGGAGAGAGGGGTTTAAAACTTTCTGGAGGTGAAAAACAGAGGGTAGCTATAGCTAGAGCTATTTTAAAAGGTTCTCCTATATTAGTTTTTGATGAAGCTACATCATCTTTAGATTCAATTACTGAGCATGTATGTATTTTGAAATATCACTATTATTACTAAATACAGAACACAGGGATCTGTCAGAGTTAATAAAACATTTGCTTTGCTAATTATATTAAGGTGCAATCACTGAGGCAACTTTTAGGTAACATGTAGCATGCAGCATTGAAGGATGTTACACTCAATCTTTCCATAGAAGGGATACAAAGTGATAAAAAATCTGTCTCGCCTTGTTGACCTTTGTTGCCTGTCAATGGTGTCATCCTTCAATATAATTAATCGTGACAAATACTGTTGTCTTTTGTCCAACACTCATCAGATTGGTGCGACTTAGAGAGGACAGCATCCAATGGACAAACTAAAAATCTACGTCTTAATTTCTCCAATTATGCAATAATAATAATGCAATATGGGTGAATATCAGAAAAAGTGGTATTTTGAAGAAACAGGAATTACCAAGAAAAATATCAGTGTGAATTGGTTAATTTTTTGGCAAGTCATTTAGTTCTCTAAGAATTAAAGATACCCTCTGTCAAAAATTTACTGGCATTTCTTAGGGCCCTAAAAAATGGATTTTTTGGTCAGGAGAGAGAGGGTTGGCATAGGGGAGAGAAAATAAGATAAGGGGAGATAATTCACTTTAATTTCTACCAAAAAAATAATACATAATTTTATTGGAACATGTTCTGGGACTTACATTTTCTGTATTGGAAAAAATTCAAGTTAAGTCACAAATTATTGCAAGAAGTATAGAAAAAAAAGTTAAATGTTGCAAGTGAAACTTATTTGGTTTGTAGGCATTTAGCTAAAAAAAATTGGAAAATTATTCGATTTAGGGTATTAAAATTGCGTTTTAATCTTTACTTTATTATTGAAAAATAGGAATGATAATGGGAAATCAATACAGTAGAACCTCGATAATCCGAAGTAATTGGGACCGGGGGTGGTTCGGACTATCAAATCATTCGGATTACCAAACAAAGTGCTTTCCAGGCATAGTAGCATGCAAAAAATGAACACTGACATACTAGTTCCCATAAAATTAGAAGCACGTTGTATTATCGTTCGGATTGTTAAAGCAACGAGGTTTTTTGCTTTTACCAATCAGCAGTAAAGGAAGAGAATGAGTGCCGCTTGCATTGGCACAAACCATATCTTTCACCCTGTCTTTGCTCACTTTGTAGCCAGGAGCACAAGTTTCATTACGTGATGGAAGAGATTTTGTCGGCAAGGAGCACCAATTTATCCCAGTTTCGTCAGCATTATAAACATCATCCCTTGACAATTGCTTATCAAGGGTAATGTTTTCAAAAGTTTTTAGAAACGATACTGCAGCAGCAGAATCACTAGATAGCATTTCCCTTTAACATCAAGCTGTCTTATTCCGTGGCGTTGTTTGAAGTAAGCCAGCGACCCACTGCTGGCCTTGAAATCAGGAGGCCCATTAAGTTGTTTATTAAAATCTAGAGCCTTTTCACAAAGAAGCGGGCCTGTATTGGTTCACATAAGCTCCTTCTTTGTGTAAACCCTAAATATAAGGCATCCTCAAGAGCCATATTATGCGGTAATTTTAATGTTTTTCTGTTTTTAGGTCCTCATTGCTATCTTGTTGGGATGCATATTTCAAGATAGCATCTTGTTTAGACTTTATGTCCGTAATTGTAGACTTACCGACACCGAACTCTCAGACTAATGCTGCTCCACTTTCACCTTTGTTAAGTCTTTCCAGGATTTGAAGTTTTACCTCTATGTTCAGTGTCTTGTGTTTTCTTTTAAACGACGCTTGTGAAGCCATTTTACTTGAAATTACAGTACACAAGTAATGTTTCACTGTTCATTAAACAGTGAGTTTCGAAAGTAAAAACCAATACAGACACAATTATAACACTCTCCCTTCCCTCTCTCAGGTTTTGCTTACGATTCTGATTATTTTTATTTTTCCCAAAACGGCGTTCGGATTATTGAGCGTTCGGATTACAAAGGTTCGGATTATCGAGGTTCTTCTGTAGTAGACAAAATATTCAATTATAAAATTTAATTGCAATTTGCATATTAGAGTACATAATACATATTTGTTACAATCATTTAGATGATAAACGCATATTAAAAAGTAAGAGCAATATTTATTTAAATCATTGAACCGTTGTCGTCAATTATTCTATCAATAACTTCATCTTTGCCTCGAGTCTCACAGTTTATAAATGTAATTAACATTTTATGGTAACTAAAATAAGTAAATAATGTCTTACATTCTGTTTTTTTAATGCACCTAGAAAAAACCTCATTGGTAGTACCATATCTCATAGTTGGTACATTTATATCATTTATCATTTCAAGATTCTCTCAAGTATTCTCTCGTGAATGGAAAATGGTGCTGAAGATGATACGAATGGAGCAAGATGAAAACCTAGAAAATCCATGATATTTATATTTTTATATAAATTTTAATATAAATTGCTGCGATTACAAGTTTTTTGCTGTCATCAAATTAACATACAGCTGCACAAAAATGTTCCACAGCAGATACGGATATAGTTATTTTGTATACAAAATATTATATATACGGATATATGTATGCTTGCATTTCCAATTGTACTCGTAATGAATTATCATTGTTTTGTAATATCTTACTTCTTCTACTTTATATCGTACTTCTCCATATCGAGAATTAATATATTTCTGTCGACTCTCACAATGGTAATTGGGAATAGTAATTTGCTCAGTATTATTTAAATTAGTTTCGGATAAAAAAGGGTGTTGATTGATTTTGTCAGTAATGTAGAATCATCTTCCGAATGAGCTCGTAAATTTTATACATTTAATGTTATCATCAAGAAACCACGTTGGCTCATTATAAAATTCGAGATTACATCAGCAATAGATAATCTGTGGATTCAACGAAAGTCGCTTCAATTCTATTCTTAAATCTTGTATTTATTTTGTAACTCGATGACCAGTGTAATAAAAAAATTGTTTGCCATCTACCAATACGATATGAAAGCCGTTTAAACTAGTGACGCGACTAAGAGCTACATAAACTGTCTTGAGCATGGCCTTTTTCATAATGATAAACGACTTCATCGTATATTCCTCCTTATGCTTTATGAATCGCAATTGAAAGCTAATAGTGGAAAATGTGTTTGTTTTATTACTGTATTTCTGTTATGAATGCTGATCAGTGACGGAGTTGTTGTTAACTTAATTGGCACGGAGTATCTATCCATGTTCAATTCCTCGATGAGATGAGTAAATTTTTGTCAGATTTTTTCCCCACACGTTTGTCTGGAAATGCAGCTGTATGTTAATTTGATGACAGCAAAAAACTTGTAATCGCAGCAATTTATATTAAAATTTATATCAAAATATAAATATCATGGATTTTCTAGGTTTTCATCTTGCTCCATTCGTATCATCTTCAGCACCATTTTCCATTCACGAGAGAATACTTGAGAGAATCTTGAAATGATAAATGATATAAATGTACCAACTATGAGATATGGTACTACCAATGAGGTTTTTTCTAGGTGCATTAAAAAAACAGAATGTAAGACATTATTTACTTATTCCAGTTAGTGGAAAAAGTTATACTCCAGTTAATTTAGTAGCGCCAAATTCAAGTTGCATCAACTTTCCTACATTACCATTAGCAATTCCGTCCGAAACGTGAATATTTTTTGTTATGACATACGGTAAATTATTAACAAAAATTATTTTATGTGGCAGCCCACCTACCAACCGGTGTTTTTTTTCCGAACGCATCTAAATATTTTCGAGCAAGTAAGGGATCATCACAATTTATGATTATGTCATCAGCGATTGACTCGTATTTTATATCATAATTCAAAAGAATTGAATTGTTGTAATCCTCAACTTTTTTAACTTGAAAAAATAATCTAATCCCTGACAGGCACATTTATTGGGCTCATCTACAGTGAACATTCTTGATTCTATTAACTCTTTTCAGCTATTTTTCCCCTTGGCACCAGGTTTTTTTAATAATTCTGAAGTGTATTTTATATAATGTTAGAGAAGAATTGGTTGACTGTAACTTCAAATGTAAGGAAGAAATCGTTGGGGTTGCAGTCAATAAAAACACCCTAATAAGTGTAACTATTTGTTGTGTGCCGACGTTTTGGCCTACAATATAGGCCATCTTCAGGGCTAGGAGAGAGAAACAAACAGAAAAACATATAAAAAAACGTTGCAGTAACAAGAATATGGTGACAAGTAATGTGGAAATTAAAATAGTGACTATGATAATTATATGATAATTAAAGATAATGAATATAAAAGTGGTTACAGAATATAATAAAATTAAAATAGTGATAGATAATAATAAAATTATAGATGATGAACAGAAATTAAAATAGTGACAAAAATAAATTAAAGAATACGAATATAAAATACAGAAATTTTTACTACATTGTAGGCCGAAACGTCGGCACACAATAAATAGTTACACTTATTAAGGTATTGTTAATTATATTATTGACTGCATCCCCAACGATTTCTTCCTTATATTTGTATTTTATATATTTGGCCCATTCATTACTAGCTAAAAACATATACAAAACCTTCAACTAAGTAGGCAAAGTTTTGAACCCAGTAGTGTAACATGGCAGGGGAGAGATAATCAAGCTGTTTGGAGGACTTTGAAGGTCCTTTTAAAGAATTTTTTTTTCAAAAGAACATCTGTTTCAAGACTTATATTTTAGGATTCTGCATAGTTTAAAAAGGCTTGCTTACTTTTATTATGAAATATACCAATCGGACATGATATTACCACTTTTTGTGATATTCACCCATATGTATATACAAATTAATGTTATTTTTAGTATATTTAATTATACATTTGAGCAGCATATGAAAGTAAGAGCATATAAAATTTAAATTCATTCCTGACTTTGTTAGCTTCAAAACTTGCCTTGCAGACCAGTATCACCTTAGACGACTGCCCACCATGATCCAAGAATAATATTTGCATCTTGCATTTCTTTATCTAAAGTTCCTTGAGGACAATGTAATGATCGAGATTTTACTTCTCAAAACATTATGAAGGTAAATACATGTTTTTGTGTCAATTGAAAAAAAATATTGGTTTCCTAAAAACAACAATAATGAATTTTCCACTACTATTCGACCGTGTGGGATGCCTATAACTGTATACCAAACTGAAGTAATTGAGTGACTCACTTATACCAATGCACCTGCAATTTATGACAACTAAATTCTGCATGTGACATTATGTATTATGTGCCACATAGTCGGATGTCTATGATTACCAACACAAGGAAACAAGTATCAAGCCATATATCATTCTATTTTGTCTCAGTGGAATTACACCTTTATTTTATTTATTTTCTATAATTTCAACTGAAATAGTTATTAAGACAAGAAAAGAGCTAGCAGTTCTTTATGTGACCTATTTCCTAAATGAAATACCTATTTCAATAAAATATGCTATAAATGATAATTTATAAGATTTCATTTCTATAAAATTGATTGATATAGTTGTTATATATGGCATACATCATGCTGTGATAGCCTACCACTTTCAGATATTCCAGATAATCCGGTTGTTGGACAGCATGGATTCAATTCCCTCCCCCAAACTTTTACACTTTCTGAATTATTGTGGGAGCTTATCTTGATGTACCTGTCAGGGGATGGCAAAAGACGCACTTTTTGCAGTCTCATTTAAAAACAGCTTAATAAATTTAATTATTTTTTAAACACAGTAATAAATTCTTTATGTTAATAACTTACTGGATATTTTAGAAAAAATAATACCATAAAAACTAAACAGATGTTTTTTTTCACACTTACTGATCTATATATTTTGGATTTCTGTTTCCATAGTGATGGATTAATCAATTAATCTGTTTCAGAACATATTAGATGCTCTGAGGACAGCCACTGAAGACAAGACATCAATTTGTATCGCTCACAGACTTTCAACAATTATGGATGCCACAGAGATCCTCGTATTAGACAAAGGAAGATTGGCAGAGCGTGGAACACACTGGAGTTTGTTAAGTGATCCAAATTCATTGTATTCAAGAATGTGGGAAATTCAACATATTTCTGGAAATGATAAAAATAATAATAAAAACGAAAATAAAAAAAGTTAATCTAATGTTGAGTTAAAACTTTTAGTATTGTGAAATGTGTAAAAATGTAATATAATATAAACTGTTTTAACTTAATAATGAAAAATGGTTATCATCATGGCAATAAATTTACATTGTTTCTATTAATGATAAATAATAATGCTGAATATGTTTGACAATTTCCTTTAGTATTCCTTGACATCTATTTCTAGTATCATATAATTCTAAATCATGTGATATGATTAAATTAATTGTGTGATGTTAAAATTAAAAGTAACCTTTCATTCTGATTATTAATGTTGTTATTGTTTATGTTATTTAATTCTTGTAAATGTAGATTTAGTTTCTGAATATCTGAGTGTTAAGAAAATAGTTTTAGTTAAGTACTGTTTCTGGATAATAATTTATTAAACTGAACAGAAAAGAAAGAGATCATAAACAAATCTGCATTATTAAGGAATCCATTGTCCTAATAGAAAAAAATGTAATAGTAAGTACATAAGTTTATTTTTTTTTATTGTTAATACATAATCTATCTACATTGACAATATATTTTTTAATAAATTATCTAAAAGAAATAAAATTGAAGCTGCTCTCTGTTTTTTTTTTGTTTTTTTTTATGACTATCATTTTTACTACTTATAATTAAATTATTTTTAATTTTTTATAATTATTGGTCATTTTTTATGAGTTATAAATATTTTTATTTTTTAAAGAGAAAAGATAGGCCCTCGACCGGGATTTGAACCCGGAACCTTTGTCTCACCGTGACATCGCTCTGCCAATTGAGCTATCAAGGCCCCTCCCAGTCGAGGACTAACCTTCTCTCTTTTAGATCCTAAAGCCCCAGTGTACTCCCGCCATTTTTGCGATGAATACACTAGAACGAAGTTCTTTGAACATTAATTTTAATTTAGGATCTTATTGACTTTCGTCATATTATTATTTATAATTTTTTATAATTATTGGTCATTTTTTATGAGTTATAAATATTTTTATTTTTTAAAGAGAAAAGATAGGCCCTCGACCGGGATTTGAACCCGGAACCTTTGTCTCACCGTGACATCGCTCTGCCAATTGAGCTATCAAGGCCCCTCCCGGTCGAGGACTAACCTTCTCTCTTTTAGATCCTAAAGCCCCAGTGTACTCCCGCCATTTTTGCGATGAATACACTAGAACGAAGTTCTTTGAACATTACTTTTAATTTAGGATCTTATTGACTTTCATCTTATTATTATTTATAATTTTTTATAATTATTGGTCATTTTTTATGAGTTATAAATATTTTTATTTTTTAAAGAGAAAAGATAGGCCCTCGACCGGGATTTGAACCCGGAACCTTTGTCTCACCGTGACATGGCTCTGCCAATTGAGCTATCAAGGCCCCTCCCGGTCGAGGACTAACCTTCTCTCTTTTAGATCCTAAAGCCCCAGTGTGATGAATACACTAGAACGAAGTTCTTTGAACATTAATTTTAATTTAGGATCTTATTGACTTTCGTCATATTATTATTTATAATTTTTTATAATTATTGGTCATTTTTTATGAGTTATCCTAAATTAAAATTAATGTTCAAAGAACTTCGTTCTAGTGTATTCATCGCAAAAATGGCGGGAGTACACTGGGGCTTTAGGATCTAAAAGAGAGAAGGTTAGTCCTCGACCGGGAGGGGCCTTGATAGCTCAATTGGCAGAGCGATGTCACGGTGAGACAAAGGTTCCGGGTTCAAATCCCGGTCGAGGGCCTATCTTTTCTCTTTAAAAAATAAAAATTAATTATTTTTATTTTGAAGAGAAAAGATTTGCCCCGGCCGGGATTCCAAGCCGGGTCGTCCATCTCTCCCTGACAGCATTCTACCAATTAAGCTACTGGAGTCGCCTCTTGGGACAAATCCATTCTCTTATCTGATCCCAGGGCTTCGTTTTCTAAAAATTTATGCGATGTATACACGAGGACGAATGTTCTTTGAACATTACTTTAATTTTAGGATCTTGTTGACTTACGTCATATTACTATTTATAATTTTTTGTTGTTTTAATTTTTAAATACTTTTATTTTGGAGAGAAAAGATTTGCCCCGGCCGGGATTCGAATCCGGGTCGGCCGTCTCTCCGTGAGAGCACTTTACCAATTGAGCTACCGGAGTCGCCTCTCAGTCAGGACAAATCCGTTCTCTTATCTGATCCCAAGTCCCCGTGTTCTCGCAATTTATGCGATGTATATACGAAATCAAAATCAAAATTAGGTTAGCGATTAAGGATGGTTAAGTGCGGAGCTTGTTTTCATTTTTTTTCCCTCTGCACACGCTGGGAGTCATGTCAATCGACTACAAAATCAAAACCTGTTTCGATTGATATTTATGGTTGCCACCAAGCGGGGGGACGCTAAGTCGAATTTTTACCCAAAGTTGAGGTAACAAGTTTATGTAAAAAATCTGGACTTAAGTATCAACATTGAATCTATATTCTCCAAAACTTTGCAAACACATATTGGTAAATAGATAAAAAAAAATAACTTTAAAATAATCGAAGTATCATGTGTGAATTATATACTTAAGAACACACAAGTCAACATAATTTAATTATATAAATATTTTTGTTAATTGTTTCAACTTTTAAATATTTTTATTTTGAAGAGAAAAGATTTGCCTCGGACGGGATTCGAACCCGGGTCGTCCGTCTCTCCGTGACAGCACTCTACCAATGGAGCTACCAGAGTCGCCTCTCAGTCGGGACAAATCCGTTCTCTTATCTGATCCCAAGTCCCCGTGTTCTCGCAATTTATGCGATGTATACACGAGGACGAATGTTTTCTTAACATAACTTTAATTTTAGGATCTTGTTGACTTACGTCATATTACTATTTATAATTTTTTGTTAATTGTTTTAATTTTTAAATATTTTTATTTTGAAGAGAAAAGATTTGCCCCGGCCGGGATTCGAACCCGGGTCGTCCGTCTCTCCGTGACAACACTCTACATTCATGTCATATTGTGATTCCTTTAACAATTTTGGGGGATTTTATACTTGGAAAGTATGAATTAAAATAACTATATGCTTTTAATTATTATAATGTAATTGGAAAAAAACACAATGCAAAGCCTTATGTTTCAAATCCAGTAATACACCCACTTACCGGTCGACGTTTCGCCTATTCAGGCATTATCAAGACACCAAAAACAAAAAAGGGATTATGCGAATCACATCTCGAAGAAAAAGGTGCAATACATCCCAACGATCAACAGCCCAAACATGAGACAGCACCCCACGACCAAGACGTTCAACATACATCTGAAAAGAAGGTAATACGCAACCAGCTGGGAAGGTTATAGAATCAGCTGATCCACAATATATTAATATTAAAGTAATATTAACCTATAAAAATTTATACATATTAACAAAGTTAGCCAAATTTTTCTTTTAAAATATTTAACGTTTCCGAATAATATTGGTTCAAATTTCTGCAATCTGTTTTATAATTTACCGAAATGTCAATCTTTTGTGCAATCTGCATGGCCTCGAACAACTTCCTTCTAGAGCCATCACTCTCTTTGTAAATAACTTTAGTATTCTCAAAATCAAATTGATGCTTACAAGTTTTGGGATGCTGGGCCAATGCTGTGTTAGGTTCCTTGCCACCAATATTTTTACAATCATATTGATGCTGATACATTCTTTTGTGCAACAATTGTGATGTTTCACCAATGTATTGTTAAGGGCTACTGGGTATTAAAATGATTTAAACAATTCCTTAATTAAAGAAACTAATATTTATTTACAAAAGTGATAAAAGAATACAATTAAACTATTAACAATTACTAACAAAGAAACTAAACAAGGAAATTACTAACAAATAGATTATTAACTGAAATAAATTTACAATAACAATATTTTAGATATTTATAATCTAGGCCTAACTTCTATTTAATTATTACAATAATATAAGATATTATTATTAATAAATAGCTTAACTATTTACATAAGCTTGTACAAAGCACATAAAATTACAACTGTTACTTAACTAATTAATTACTACTAATTAACACTTACAGTTCACTAATTAAAGTCCACTGACCGTAAGAATCCCTGAATATAACAAGCTGTCACTGACTTATTACACTGGCTTATCACTGTTTCCGATGTTAACCGTACCGTGTGCTTTAACACTCTGACTCTACTCGCGCTGAGATGCTGTTTATATACAGAATGACAGATCTAGATCATACGGGAAGGATCTCGAAGTTTCGCGAAAAGGCCTCTTTTATCTCTGCCGACAAGGGGGCTTTGTTCTCTTCCAGGAATCGCCAATTCCCGCGCTCGTAACAGTATAGTTTAGTGCATTGTAAACAGCTACATTTAGCATAAAACTGCATCAGACCTATGGAGACTGTTTTATTGGTTAAGGCATTTTTACAATCATATTGATGCTGATACATTCTTTTGTGCAACAGTTGTGATGTTTCACCAATATATATTTTAGGGCATTGTAAACAGTTACATTTAGCATGCCCTAAACTATACATCGGTGAAACATCACAATTTTTGCACAAAAGAATTTATCAGGATCAATATGATTGTAAAAATATTGGTGGCAAGGAACCTAACACAGCATTGGAACCTACACCAAAACTTGTAAGCATCAATTTGATTTTGAGAATACTAAAGTTATTTACAAAGAGAGTGATGGCTCTAGAAGGAAGTTGTTCGAGGCCATGCAGATTGCACAAAAGATTGACATTTCGATAAATTATAAAACAGATTGCACAAAAGATTGACATTTCGGTAAATTATAAAACAGATTGCAGAAATTTGAACCAATATTATTCGGAAACATTAAATATTTTAAAAGAAAAATTTGGCTAACTTTGCTAATATGTATAAATTTTTATAGGTTAATATTACTTGATATGTTTTGTGGATCAGCTGATTCTATAACCTTCCCAGCTGGTTGCGTATTACCTTCTTTTCAGTTGTATGTTGAACGTCTTGGTGGTGGGGTGCTGTCTCATGTTTGGGCTGTTGATCGTTGGGATGTATTGCACCTTTTTCTTCGAGATGTGATTCGCATAACCCCTTTTTTGTTTTTGGTGTCTTGATAATGCCTGAATAGGCGAAACGTCGATCGGTAAGTGGGTGTATTACTGGATTTGAAACATAAGGCTTTGCATTGTGTTTTTTTCCAATTGCATTATAATAATTAATAGTGTTTCTTTTTGAGCTTTTGGCTCTAGTTTATTTATATGCTTTTAAGAGGTTATAACAATCACATTTTTCATATGAATTTGAGAAGGAGAATAACTAGAAAAGATCAGCAGTTAAGCTTACTGATAACAAAATTCTGTTGAATAATTTCTCCAAGATGACTCACCATAAACTTTCTAGTGTAAGAAAACTTTACGAGTAAGAAATATTAGAACAAAGAAAAATTAAAACTAATATATGATAGAAGAGGTGGATAAATTAAGTAATGAGAATGGTTTTCTTGTGTTCAATCAGGTAGAATAAAAACCTATACCACTAAAATTCGTGAACAGGCCTAGGGTTCAGTACAAGGTAGAGACTGTACCGTTTCATGAACAACGGTTGTGCAGGGAGGTGATTTGTTCTAGATGACGCTCAGCCGCCAAATTTTCCCCCTTATTTTGGATACCCTATTTTTATAATATTTTATAGCTGAGTGAGCCCCAGGAGGGTCCTAATCCCATATGTTCAATCTCCGGCCGCTAACAGACTAAATAAAAGTTTTGCGACCAATAGGACTTGATCCAGGATTTTCGGCATGGCAACTCAGCGCTATACCACTGAGCCATTCCGCTCCCTCAATCTGGTAAAACTGGGTACTAAATATCTTATACATCTCTGGAACAGATCAGAACACAATTGAACTGTGCTGACGGTAGTGAATTTTTTAATTTTTTTTGTGAGAAACTCATCGATAGATATCGGGGTGTGACAAAGAGATCTTCTGATGTACACAGACTTTTTTTTTCTCATTTCCAATTCTTCGGTCAGTGTTTGATGAACGCTGTGTGAGGCAAATTCAACTCTTCACCAATTATTCAGACTGTCAAACAACATTCTGAACGCATGAGCTTGCGGATTCTACCAATATTTTTTGGTATTCTCATTTGTTCTTGAAGAGATGGCTTTCCGCTGTGCATCTCATCTTCAATTGATTTTTTTCCTACTAAAAATGCCTTAACCAATAAAACAGTCTCCATAGGTCTGATGCAGTTTTTCAAATGTTTCTGATGCACTGTCATGAAATCTGAACTCAACCTGATAGCACAGCGCTGTTCAAAATCAATTTCATTCATTTTTAGAATGCACTGATATAAAACCACAAAAATTTCATTACAGACCTACATGTTTGCATGTGCATTTTCAGCATGCCCAAACTTTACTGTACAACTATCACATATTTATCCACCTGGCCAACCCTCCACGTATAATGTTGCCTGTGTTACCGATCGAACCATACAAAATCAATCTTGAAACATAATTGTAACAACTCCTATATTAAATGATAGTTTTAATCTTGCTTTGTTTTGATAATTCTTTGAAGAACTAGTTTGTTCTAGGCCCCACCAGAAAAAATAATTATTATATTTTTATTTATTAAAGTCATATGTTTTATCTGATCTTTTCCAGTTTAACTGATCTTTTTTCTGTTCAAAGTGTACAGAGAAGAGTTATATTCTCCTTCTCATATATACAAATTATGATTTTTATACCCATGAAAAGGTATATATTGTACCTAATTAAATCAAAGTGCTTGTGTATCAGCCAGTCTGCAGGGACTCTTATCCGCTATTGTTGATAACCAGAACACTGATAATTCTGATACTAATAACACCTACTTTCGTATTCATATTAATGGAAATTCAAATATATTAAATGTAATAATACCCAGCCATGTTCCTCTTCTTATATAAATGTTTTCCCTACACATTCCACGAAAACATCGCCATTTCTTTCCTTGTCAGCATCCATTTGATGTTCTTTTTCATATAATTTCGTCTGTGGAATTATTACGAATTTCTGGACGTCTTTCACAGCTTCTTCTTTTAAGGATGGCTGTTACATGGCTGTATTGTCATTTTAAATAGACACTACAGATTAATCTCAGAAGACAGCAATGTTTAAAAAAATAATCTTTTAACTAGTATGAAGCTAATTAAATGAGCACACAGGAAAAAAAAACACATTTACATATACGGTTTGAAATAAAATGCATATTCGTTTTTATTTACTTCCCTTAAAATTATATTTTTAATGTATTAGTAAGTTTTAAAGATTTTTATTTTTTTTTAAATTATATAATATTAATAAAATCACCCGCAATATGCTTAGTTAAAGATTAGAGAACCCATGAGTTACCATTACTATTTTCCATAATTAATTGTAAACTCTATAATTTTTATGATAGAACTTTTATAAAACATATTCCTTAAATGTTCTTGAAGAAAGTTATAATTAGAGATCCTACATGTTTTTTTTCTTGATATGTTTCAAAAAGGCTCAAAGAAAATATTCAAGTGCATGGCTTTTTTTTCAAAATAAAAGTTTTTTTGTTTTGAATTTTGCTGCCCTGGAAACATTTAAAAATTCATTTAAGGACGCAGGCTAATAATTGATACAATAGAACCAATATAGATCTTAAAGACCACAATATACGTTTTATCTGAAAAATATATTTTATGTAAAGCCTTTTTGTTATACATTAAAATTTTTTATAAATTTAAGAATACTGGTTACATCCAAAAAATGTTCCTGTAGATATGAATCAAAGTAACAAAATTATTCCTTGAGTAACAATATATCTGTAATATATGCATAATATAATATATATATTATTATTTATACTATTATTTGAATATATATATATGTATATATATATATATATATATATATATATATATATATATATATATAAAATATTTACAATTTTCTAATTTAATAGGTATGATATTATTTTTACTTGTGACACTATTAATGTTTTTTCTCTTGAATTGGAATGAATTTTGAAGATCAACTACAAAAATTGTACTATATTTTATCCAAGGCTACAATTTATATACTAATGCAGTCTAATTTCTAAAATCTAAATTTTGTTATATTTTATCTACTAAAGCAAAATTGATGTACCATTACAATTTCACTATTTGTTAAATATCAAGAATGGTAATATCTACTAAATAATGCATTGTTCTATTTAACACAGATTTTTAAAATGCCCCATTTAATTAATACATATTATTTAATCATAGAAGATTTTTTTAAATAAATCAGATCCTGTCTTTCTAACCTTGTTTTATGCACAGTTGCCATGGGGAGTAAAGAAAAACAAACAACCAAGGTTTCAGTCTTATTACCTTCTGTGGTAGAACACTGGCAATTCAAAACTATTCAGTAATCAATAATTTTTCACTATTGAAATGCTAGTATTCAAAAGAATAGAAAGAAAATTGCAATGTAAAATAGCATAACTTTTGTATAACAGAATGAAAAATGGAAAGTTGTGATTCTGGAGTAACAAGTCCTGTTTTAAGAGTTACTGCAGAAATTACAGAAATCAAAGAAAAACATCAAAGGCATAGTATTATTATCATATCGTTTTTATAATTGTCTTTGAGAGTGTGAATAATTTTTTTTATTTTTTAGGACTGGTAGCCATAATTACAGTGTATCACCATCATTGACAAATAAAGAATGTAAAAACCATCCAGCACATGCAAAAAAAAAATTCTTAAAGCCTTTATATGGTAAGCAAAATGACTTTTTTTAAATTATGATTAATAACATTTTAATGATTTTTCTCCACAAGGGTATAACCCATATGAAAGGAGCACTTGCGGGGGAAGTTACATTTCCAGCCAACACAACCCCAAAAACAATGTCAGTTCATTCACACAGAGAGTTATGTCAGCTAAGCTATTACGAATGAAACAGCTTCAAAATCAGTTATACGAAACTCAAGCTAAATTGAATGTAAGTGTATTGATAATTTTAGTATGAGATATCAATAAGGAGATGATTTGGGGTGTTTATGGATAACATCAAATATTATGTAATGTAAGATATTGTATATTTATATCTTGCTCTTGATCTCTACCTGAACCGTCTCCTTTTTTATTTATACTTATTTTATTTTATTTTATTTATATATATACATATACATTTATATATATTTTATACATTTTTAATCAACTAGACTTGGTTGAATTGAAAACAAGACTACTTATGAATAACCAGTTCTCATAAAAATCATTGCAATATATTATATAACTTATTAAAATAGCATTTTATTATTTATTTACAATATATACTTAGCTAATAAAAAAAGTACAAATAAAAATTAAAAACTAATTTGACTATAAAAACATTTTTGTTTTTGTTGAATATGAAATTATTTTCTACCCTTTTAAACACCTCATTATTAAAACTCATTGAATATTCTCAATACCAAATGAGTGGGTACTATAGTTGTTTTAATAAAAAGGTATTTAAAAAAAAAATTAAATATGATATCCCTACAATTTCTAATTCTCAAATGCACCTCGCGTTTAAAATATCTATAAGTGAGTTTTACCTTTGAATTTTTTAAAGCACCCTATAAAATAAAAAATAAAAAAGAATTTTTTTAAGTACGATTGTGTGTAGCATTAAAAGATAATTTTTTGTTCAATTACTTTTTTAACGATATCTCTTGATTATTTTCAGTTGTCAAAAAAAATGTTCAAATTTATATAAATTGGGACAGTGTCAATGATTTTTTCTGTCTTCATTAAAAAATTGATATAAAATAATTAATAGCTCTTACTACAAAATTTTGTTAATCCAGTCAGAGAAAATCCTGACTGAAATAATCATTTATTGTTAATATTTCTAAAGGAAGTTATGCAAGAAAACAGAACATTGAAAACAGTGCAACAAAGACAAGATAGTGTTCTAAAAAAGTATGAAGGGAACCAAGAGCAGTTACCACAGTTGATGAGGTCACATCATGAGGAAATAAGAGTTCTAAATGAGAAATATAAACAGGTATACTTATTTTTTTTGTTTACTTATTTTAGTGCCTTCTTTGTATTTGACTTGTTAAATTCATAGCAAACCTAATAACTCATTATCAATAAGCTATCCTTGTTTAACGTTTAACATTATTTAATTTTTATACTAAAATCAGTCAGATTTAAAATGGCAATAAGAATACCTGAAAATAATATCATTCTCATTTTTTATGTAAAATTGATAAAAAGAAATATAATTAGTAATAAGTTATGTTGATATATAAATATTTAACAATTAATGAATGATTTTACAGCTCAGAAATAATTATAAAGAATTAGAAAGTAGATTGAAACAAAAAGATAATGAACTGACTATAATTAGGGAGCAACACAAACGCCTGTTAAAGCTTTCAAAGGATAAGCATCTTGGAGAAAGGGAAAAGTTATCTAAAAAAGTAGAAGAAATGCAAACCATAATTGATGAACAGCGGAAAAAAATATTTGTAACACCATAAATAATATTATTTATTTTCAAAATGTAATGAATCAAGTGTGATCCATATTTATAAATTTCCTTATAGATGCTGAGTAAAAAATTGGATCTAGAGGAGAAAAGCTTCAATCACCAATTGAACCAAGAAGTAGTCAAGCAGAAAAAAATACAAATTGAATTAAACAGTGCCTTAGAAACTATTAACAATCTTAAAGCAACATTAGAGGTTTGTTTGTTTGATTAGAGGTATTTAATGACAAATATTATGTAAAAGGTAATTCATCACATCATGTATCAGCTAAACTGAGGTAATAGGTATATATACTTACACATACTACATTTCTTAATTCTGCATTTTCAAAAACACCAATAGAATTACAGAAAAATAAAAATAAAGTTTGAAAATGCACTTAAGTCATTATAAAAAATTTTACTCTTAAGGAAGTTGTCCGAATTTCTAAACAGATGGTAAGCTGTTAGAGATAAGTCTGACAAATAAAGTGGTTGTGGGAGGACACTGCAACCCAGCTCATTTAGTTTAGTTTATTCATTGTTTGTCGTGAAACATGAGGTCTTACAGTGTCATATAAGTCTATAGGCCAGTTAACCAATGCAAGTTGTTTTTGTTGCATTATATCAATACCCCTGCAAAATTATGTGAATTTGATGGTTAGGGTAGAGAGGGGAAGCAAATTATTTATTTATGAATTAATCTGAGTCACCAGCTGGAAATTTCTCAAACCAATGGTGAAACTGATGGTTATATCACCCTGAACTGGTAGTAATGTTTCTTGCAACTTTTGGGTTGCCAATCGTGTTTCCATAGTCATATTTGATGGTATACTAGACAATGTTCATTCAATTGTAGTGATCTCTCCAATTGATCTTTGTATTGCATTTTATTTTGTTAATCATTGAAGAAAAAACAGTTTAGGTAAGTAATTCTCCAATTTTTTTTTTGCCATATGTATATTTGTTTTGAAATGGGGGTCATTGTTTTGTTTTCTATCTTCTTCAAAGGTCCATTTAATTAATTATAAAAATAAAATTGTTAACAGGCAAAAGAAAGACTGTCAACTGTGTCATTTCGTAGGCCAGTTCAGAATTCTGAAAAAAATCCTCAAACACCTCTAAGGTGAGTGATTTATGAATATAATTTAAACTATTAGTAATGATATTATTAATTTGAATTTCATATTGGATTTATAGAGTTTCATTTCGTCAACCAATGCAAAATGTCAGAACTGACAATACTGCTGATCAAGAGTCTGAAAGTACTGATGATTCTTTCATTGTAAGTGAGGATTTTTCATTTTTACTTTTGTTCATAATCAAACATAGATTAATGTGTTATTGTCTTTGTATCTTATCAAAGGGTTAAAAAAAAATCAACTGTTTATTTTTTTAGCTTATTGTTAGGTAATTTAAATTTTTTCCTCTAACAAACAGTGCAGTCTCTACTAGATATAGAACCCTAAACCCTTCATGGGTTTTAGATTTACAGGTGCGGACATGGGAGTGGAATGGCTCAGCGGTAGAATACTGAGTAGCCATACCGGAAATTCTGGTACAATCCCGCTGTAGGCAGTTACTTTTATTTAGCCTATTTGCAGCAGGAGATGGATCATATGGGATCTAGGACCCTCCTGGGGCTCAACCAGCCACTATAAGATATTATAAAAATAGGGTATCCAAAATAAGGGGGGAAAACCCTGGCGGTTGAGCATGACCTAAGACAAGTCACCTTGCAGAACCGTTGTCCATGAAACAAAACAGTCTCTACCATGTACTGAACCCCAGACTCGTTCACGGGTCTTAGTGGTTACAGGTTAGGTAAGGTATTTTTATAATTTACATTGTTCCCCAGAGACAAAAGATGAAATTGTGACTATCCATTATTTAATTTTTCTGTTTTCTCTTTTTCTCAAAATTTACATAAGATTTGCAATGAATTTGGGGGGAGGATATTTACTAGCTAATTCAGAGCTAAAAAAATCGTAAATAATCAGAAAAAATGTCTTCTGGCATGGAGATTACAGTATTAGTTAAAAATATAGAAAAAACACATTTTTTTTTGTAAGTAATCACTTTTTTTTCTATTCCTTTAGCTCAAATAATTTCTTCAAGTTACATTAAAATAAAAGAAAAAAAAATTTAAATCTCCAATGAAATATGGTACCCATTCATGCTTTTCACATATTTCTAATAAATTAATAAATTTAATAAAATTGTTCTCGAAAGAGCTATATGTTCTTTTTTCATTCCTTGCTAAAGGAATTATGGGCTAATTTAAATAAAGTGGATTGAAATATTGAAAAATATGTTCATGTTACCAGACAAGAGGAAAGCAACCTATTGCATCTGGGTGGGGTTCTGCTTGATATTTACTAGGAACACCGAATTGTTCCAAAACATAAAATGATCTCGACCAAGCATGTGAAGGAATCAGTACTTTGGAAAATAGATGATATTCGGCTTACCAACCATTTGAACAGGCACAGGTTTTCATCATGAATGATCACAACTTACCTCAATAAAATAAGGATAGATGGTTGCAGTCATATGTGCTATTGTTGCAAAATATAACATTAATTTTTCTACAAATATGCAGGCACTCTTGGTGCGAACACTTACAGGAGCTCTGAAGAACTCACTGGAAGAGCTGTCAACACTAAAGGTGATTGTTGGTGATAAAAATGAAATGATTATCAGGAAACAATGCGAGAAATTAAAAAATCGGAACTTAAGAATGTTTACTTCAAAATCAAATTTTTCTGAAGACAGATATGCAGAAGATGGTAGTTGAGAATGATCTCACCTAGAGTGTAAACAGCAAGGAATTCCTCATAAGTGAGTTACGAGTAATGTTCACCAATTACACGCATCACATGATGTAATGATAGCTTCCAATTGACCGCTGTTGTGCCGACTAGTAAACGAAATAAATAGCCAATCAATACCAAAAGATATAGACACATCACAAGGATTTAGTTGATGACAAACAACCCAGAAGATAAAAATAATTGCTGTTCCCAAAAATGTTCATACGATAATTGGAGAAAATTACTAAATGTCCTCTGTGGGTGGTGAATCAACAAAACTCCCTGCACGATCTGGGGTAAAGTGGTTATTATAACAACCTACTTAGCTCAAGATCGCGGGTTTGTAGCCCAGCAAGTGCCCTCTAGGGTTTTTAAAGGGAGTAAAAATTCTTTAAGTAAAAATATGGGATTTATCTATAAAATTTTCTTATAGTTTATTTATATCAGTATTTTTTATAATATTTAATGGTTAATAAACAAGAACACATTTCTACTTACCTTCCATGAATAATTTCTTTTGTATATCTATTTATTTATTTGTTTGATCATTTTTAATTTTAAGTCATTTTTAACTTTTAAAATACTGTTAGTATTGAATAATTAATTGGTTATCAAATCTGAATTTTAGAGTAAATATCCATGGAAATTTACAACATTAAATCATTATCAAAAATATTGTTAACATTAAGTTGTAGACCTTAAGTATGACTTGGTTTAACTTGAAGCACTAAAATTAAAATGATGAAACAAATAAATATACCTTATGCCTAAGGAAGAACAATGAATTTTTACTTATTTTTTAAAATGTTCATTCTTATTATGTATATTCTTATTAAATTAACTAACTAATGTGAGGTCATTAATATAAGAGTGACGAACCAAACACTTAAATGTTTTATAATTTCAGATGAACTACAGTCCTGTGGCTCATGGCAACAGTAGTCTTGATTCAGACTCTTCTGGTTCGGCCAAAGAACAAAATGAACCAGATAACAGGGCCCAACCTGACGACAATTCTTATGTGAGCATACTTAATACTAAATTGAAAAATGGCCTTAAAATTTCAAAAAATTCAGCAAATGTTACAGTCAATGGGCCATCCAAACAAGATCAAAACATCATGATTGGAAAAAAAGAATTGATATTCAATACACAAGAATCAAAGGTAAGAAGGAAACTTCAAGCACAAAGGGTATATCAAAGGGCCCCTACAGCAAAGCCAGAACCCAGAAGAAGTAGCTTAAGTAAGTTAACTAATAGTAAAAATAAAACAAATGATAAAGGAAGTGAAAAATCAGGACAAGCTTCAGAAGAGCAAATACAGAAATATAATATATCAAAAACAGTACCTTCCAGTTCAATCGTAAATACTGAAATAAAAACTGGAAAAACAGACACTGGAAGTCCAACTGAAAAAATCGACAATGATATGAAACTGGATTTAGACTCAGAATTTGAAAAATACTTTCAAAGTACACAGCTGTCAGATGAAGCAATTAACGAATTCTACCAGAGAGATTTTAGAGAAGAAATTTCCGAATTGGAAAGAAAATTTCAAGAATTAAATCAACAAAACAACGAAAAAATAGAAAACATGAAAGCTGTGAACAGACTCAGTCATATCTCAACATCTTCAGCTGAAAGCAAATCAGAGGAAATAAATCCTTCAACAGGATTACAATACGAAGAAAATAATAAAATTGAAACAGAAATGTCAAATACAACTGAGAATTTACCAGTAAGTGAAGCAAAACCTAGTATCCCATTGCTTGGGGAAGCCCAAAAAGCTGATCTCCTAAAAGCATTAAGTAGTATTGACAATGCTTCTACTAAAAATGAACAAGATGATAGAATTGAACTTCCCCAAATAGCAACTAGCCCAGTTCCCAACTCAGAAATGTCTTATTTGGACAAAGTAAATGAAATCAAGAAGTCTTTTTCCCGGACTAGGAGGAAGTCCGAAGTTATAAAAGATCTTTTTGGAGGTGATACTGCAGTTCTAAAATCATAATGTGGTTTTCAGGTTATATAGTGAACATTTCACTGGCCTCATATCTTCCAAATGGTAATGCAAGTCGGATTAACTATCTAAAGTTACAATATAAAAGTAATGTGATATTCATGAAGTATTTTTTAACATAATATATGAGATACCTAAAAAAGGAATTGCATTATATAAATTAATATTTTCTCACAAATATATTAAACAACGGAGAAATAAAACTTTATATTTTGTAAAAATATATAATTGCACTTTATTTAACTTTAAATAATAAATGAACAACTACTAAACATAGTTTTTAAAACTATTCATAATGTTTATAAATACATTATTTTTTATTTACAAAAATATATACAAATATATATAACATTTAGTCTGGTATACATTAACATGTATAAAGAGTTTGTACAGGAGAAAACAAAACATGTGAAAGAAATTTAAAACAATCAAAGTATGACCACTTCAGTAATTTCTAATAATATACTCCAATATTAATTATTTAATCCATGCATTTAACAATAATTGAGATAAAATAGTACACTAAGTTAGTTAAAATGTATACATAAACTTTATTAAAAATTAATAACAAAATCGTGGTTAAAAGGCACAGAAGGCAGTTTCTTTGTTTTAAGAGGTAACATCTTAACGGAAATGACAAATATTTTTATGGTTCACATGAAGACAGAAAGACCAGAATATGAGCAGTGTGACAAGTTATTAGAGCTCACCCATCGCAAAAATAATATTTGACAATGCAGTTCTAGCATCACTATCTTGGAAGACACTCAATACTTCAAGAGCTTTTTGTGAATGTTCCTTTTGCAATTCTTTAGTCAATTCAATACCAGGTCCTTTTGAAACAATTTTATGAACCTACAGAAAAAAATTGTATTAACTATAAAAGTTTTAATAACACTTTAAAATTTTTGATAAAAGTTTTGATGTGAAATAATTTACTACTAGTGTATTAACTAATGATTTCACAATTCTTAAACAGATTAGTATAAGTTTTTTTTTTTTAAATACAAAAAGGTATTCCCTCTTTGTGGTTTTATAGATATGCTATTAAATTCATATAATATCATCATATATCATAATTAAATAAATAAATAATAATAAATTAAATAATTATTAAATAAATAATAATAAATTAAATAAATATCATATAATATCATAATTTCATAAATATGCTATTAAATAACATCTTAAAATTTAAATTATTACTGTTTAACAAACTGGAAATAATAGCTAAAGTCATCGCATATAGAATAGAATAGAAAATAAACTTTATTCTGGGACCAAGTCCCTTTAGAATAACAATAATGAACAAATAAAAAAAAACATAAAATTCATCTGGCCAGAAGGCTACATAAGAACACAAATCATGAAATAATCAAGTGTGAACAAAACATTGTAAAAATAGAAATAGATAAGAAAATAAATAAATAAAATACAAAGAACTAGACTGCTTTTTAACTAATTGTAGAAAATAAATATATTTATATTAACAAAATAATGATTAATAATATTAATACAGTAGTTGATGACGAAATTGCTAACTAAAATAATTGATTAGCATAGTATGCGATAATATATTTAAAAAGTCGGTATCATCATTGTTGTTGGAAAAATAAACAAAACAAAGGGTAGCGGGATCGAGTTTACAATATTGATATATTCAAGGAGACATTTGACCTGCTTGGAGAGCGACTTTTTGAGATGCCAAGAGATGATGGAAAAGCAGAGATTTAAATGAAGCTAGTGAAGAGGAATGGCGAATGAAAGGAGGGATTGAATTCCACACAGTGGTGGAGCGGGCGAGGAAGGAGCGCTCGAATGTCTTAGTTCTGTGGGAAGGTATGTAGAAATCGGAAAGGCGAGATCTTGCTTTGTGCTGCTGGACAGAGGATTTGAATGGGAGGAGACTATAGATATATAAAGGGTGTTGCGAGTTGATGGATTGGTATAGAAAAACGCTAAGGAAATATTGTCTACGGATGGGAGGGAAGAGCCACTTTAACTCATCATAGTGATGTGACACCCGGGATCGCCTCAGAGTACCAAGGACAAATCTTAAAGTGCAGTTCATTATTCTTTTTAAGCAGCTCTCAAGCATTTTCGAGAGGCCCCCGTATACCACACTACAGTAGTCGAAGTGGGGGAAGATGAGGGATGATACGAGCAGCTTCCGAGTAGGTTGTGTAAGGAGATGCCGAGAACGATGGAATAATTTTAGAGAACTAATTATTCGTCGGGATATTTGGGTGACATGTGGTTTCCAGGAAAGGTTTTGGTCAATGGTAATGCCTAGGTTTTAACGGAGGAGCTGAAACTGATGGGGTGGTCACTTAGGATTAATGTTGGAAGGGTGGGGATAGTTGCAAGGAGGGAGTTGGAACCTAGAACAATGGCCTGGGTTTTCATTGTGTTCAATTCCAGTTTGTTCAGCTTTGCCCAGGCACTGATTCTATCTAGGTCTTGCTGAATACTGGCGAACGCATATGAAAGCTCAGATGGAGGAAAGGATAAATAGATTTGGAAGTCGTCAGCATATAGATGGTAGGAACAGTGGTGAACAGATTTAGGAAGATCATTGATGTAACAGTTGAAAAGGAGAGGAGAGATGCTTGAGCTCTGAGCCACACCTGAGGATAGAGTACGGAAACAGGAAAGGGGTTGGTTGGGCATAGAGATCGCTTGGGACCTATCAGAGAGGAAGGATTGGAACCATAGAATAGAGCTGTAGGAAAAAGATAATGACTTTAGTTTGGAGAAAAGGATAGAATGGTCCAAGGAATCGAAAGCTTTAGAAAAGTCTAGGAGGATTAGCACGGTTAGTTGTCTGTTGTCCATGGCTTTATATATGTCATTGGTGATTTTGGTAAGGGCAGATTGAGTGGAAAAACCTGGGTGAAAGCCTGATTGAAGCGGAACGAGGAGTTTGGACTGTTCGAGAAAATTTGATATTTGAGACTGGACTATTGTTTCGAGACGTTTGGAAAGTATGGAGATTGGCCGGTAGTCCTTGGAAGATAATGGGGTTGGGGTTTTATTTATAGGATGGACTAGGGATTTTTTCCAGGAAGTCGGGAATACTGCTTTTTGTAGTGAGAAGTTATAAATGAAAAGTAGGACAGGTAGGATATCGATGAGGCATAGTTTGAGTAGTTTGACGGGTATCTCGTCTAATCCGGTAGAAACTAGAGCGGGATTTAAGAACGGAGGAAATAATGTCTGTAGGTGATATGTCTAAGAAATAGAAATTGTCGGGGTTGAAAGATGGCGTTGATGAAAAGACGGAGGAGGAGGATTTTGATGTGTTAATTGAGGCAGACAAAAAATATGAGTTCATTTCGTCGGTAAAAGCAGGGAAGGCTCTGGAGGATGTTGGATTGCAGAGGGCGAGCTTTCGTAGGAGTTGCCATTTAGATTTAGGATCAGGAGCAGTGGAAAGGGCTTCGTGGAAGTATTTGGATTTTGTTTGTCTGATTGTAGATTGTGTAATGCTATTATATTCTCAATAATTAGATGAGTTAATTAATTTTATGTCTTTAAGGCAAAACAAAACCTCAAGATTTGATTTCCTTCCCCTAATTTGGCATATATTTATGTTCAACAAGAAATTATCAGTAAGATAGAATAAAGATGGGTAGAATTATCCAGTCAACTATTTTCTACTCAAGTAGGATAGAATATGTTTTGATTGAATTTTGAAGGTATTGAAATTTTATCTTCACCACAATAAAAAATTGGTACTTGCCCATAGTGGAACTCTAATTTATTTAACAAAATACCAGCTCCAAAATGATAAACAAAAAAAAACTAACTTCAACGGCAGACAACACCAATAATTTATTATACTTAAAACAAATTAATAATTGCAACTAAAAAGCCTTGATATGGCTACGAAATGATAACAAAAAATAAAAATTTATTGTAATACTAAGAATGATTTTTAATAATTACTATGTTAAATTATTTAAATATTTTTATTAATTATATTCAATACTTATTATGCATTTCAACATTTACTATGAACAATTTTACCCAAGTTTTAAAAGCTAAAGGTGATTATTTCTTTTTATTTTATGAGATTTAATAATGTAGGGATCAAAATAATTGTCATTAAAAGAGTTAAAAAGAAGTCAAAAAAGAAAATTTTATCAATTTCCAAATTGAATACATTCATTTTGTATTATACAATTTTATACAATAAAACCAGATAATTGCTTTCACACATGAACCGTGAAACATAAAATTTAGTCTAACAAATTTCTAAAAGTGAATATTTTTTCAATCAAAATGGTTCACATAAATGTCAAAGTAATTATGATGTAAACAAAGAAAGAATCTTTTACCCTTAGAAAGATTTTTATTAGCTTAAAACAACAACTGAACAAGCAGTGTGAGTTTACTGAACATAACAATGGTTATCCGTCAGGTTAGACAACAGTAGAAAAATTTCCCTCACAGGAGTGGGATTAAATCACCACGTTTTAAGAAAACACTTGGCAAAATTTAAGTACAATATTTGTTTAGTTCGGTATTTATTTATTGTGAGTTCTAATTTCTGTTTAATTCCGGGTGAGCGTGTTTACAGTTAATAGAATTAAAACCCCCTACCCGGAGTCTAGTCTATTGTTATACCGCTTCCTGAACCTGTTGGTCACCGCTTATTTCTACACCGCTCCTTTGATTATTCCTATTATTTTACACCGCCACTCCCTATTTTTGATGACCGGCATTGGACGTACGCCATTGTGGTGAGCTCAAACCTACGAGACGTCAGTGAGGAGAGGAGTGTCCGGCAAGATTCGGTGAGTCAGTTTTTCATTTCCTTGCCTGATTATTTCCTTACCTTATTGCCATACTGTCCGAGGACGACTTACCGGGTAGCGTCGTATTCCAGTTTAAATATTTTTGTTTTTAATTTAATGTAATTTGTTTTGTTTTTAATTTTATCATTTATTTTATTTTATTTTTCTCTAACTTTTCAACCGCGTTTCACACAATATTTGAGATACAAAAGAAAGATTTAAGAAAACATTTGGCAAAATTTAAGTACAATATTTGAGATACAAAAGAAAGATTTATGACTTCATTCAAGATTTGTAACATAGCCTTTGAGGTAAGAAGGAGTCTTGGTCACACGTTGAGGTCTTGAGGGGCACACTGAGATTCCAATTTCATTAGAGAGGGAGCCATGAACATCAGAAGAGATTTTTGAGACACTCAACCACAGTGGCAGCCGAAACATCACTACAGGCATATGCGAAAGGGAAGCAGGAATACTCATCAATGATGGTAAGGAGGTAGAAGTTCTGTGATCTGGAAGGGAGAGGGTACTTAAAATCTATGTTGATGCGTTCAAATGAAGAGGTGGCCTTTACTAAAGTTCCGAAGTTTTGAAGTACTTAGGTTTTACTTCAGCACAGATAGTAAAGCTTGAAGTCATCTTCTTGACATCTTCAAGTGAATAGGGAATGTTCTTACATTTGAGCCAATGGTACATTCTTGTAACACCAGGGTGGCACAAAGATTGATGAAGCTGGAGCAAGTCAGTAGAAGTGGAAGCATTATGGACACGGGAGAGTGTGTCTGCCTTGGTGTTGTCCTCACCGGAGCGGTAAGATATGTCATAAACAAACGGAGCCAGCTCTAGTCGCCATCGAGCGATCTTCTCATTTTTTACCTTACTTCCATGCTTTCGGTCAAAAATGAAAGACAGAGCCTCTTGATCAGTTATGAGGCGAAAATTTTTGCCAAGGAGGAATGCTGTCTAATGTTTCAAGGATTCAACATTTGCCGCAGCCTCCTTTTCGATTGGTGGATGTCCACTGATTTCCGATCTGCTTAGTGATCGTGAGAAAAATACAACCGCCCGTCCATCTTGACTAAGGGTGGCTGCCAGTGCAAACTTAGAGGTATTAGTTTCTACTACAAGCGGGCGAGATTCATCGATAGTTGTGACCACTGAGTTGGCAATATCCTTTTTTAGCTTTTCAAAAGCAGAAGCAGCAGATGGATTCAGTGGAAATGATTTGGCATCAATCAAGAACCGGATTTCATCTGAAAATTTAGGTAACTACTTTGAGTAATGAGCAAAGAAACCAAGAGCCCGCTTCAGTGATTCAGAGTTATGTGGCAGTGGCATATTCAACAATTGGGCAAGCCATGCCGGGTCTGGCTTGATTGAGTGGAATGAAACAAGATGTCCCAGTAGTTTTATGCTTGCTAGGTCAAATTTACTTTTCTCTTTGTTGATTTCAATGCAGAGCTTATTGAGTGTCAACATAAGCTTGTTTAGATTTAGGTCATGGTCAGATTTATCCATTCCACACACAGTGATGTCATCGAGGTATGAATACACTACGGTGAGGTTTTCGGCATTATAATTTGGTCTATTGTGCATTGGAAGCAAGCTACTCCATTAGTCACGCCGAAAGGTATGCGTGTAAACTGATACAGCTTACCCATTGCTTCAAAACCAGTATATTTCTTCTCATCTTCACATATCGGGATCTGATGATATGCTTACCGTAAGTCCACGTCACTGTAATGCTTGTAATTAGCAACTTTTCTGACAAGTTGGTCGACATTTGGTAAGGGGTAGGCATCACGTAGATTATACCTATTTATCGTTTGAGAATAATCCACCACCAGTCTCTTTTTATCATTGATATTTACAACCAATACCTGAGCTCTCCATGGTGAATTGCAGGGTTCAATCACTCCTTTGTAAAGCAACCGAGTGATTTCTTTCTTGATAAACTGAGTGTCTTCATCGCAGTATTGGCGGGACCTTGTGGCAATTGGATGACAGTTAGGAGAGAGATGGTCAAAGACGTATAGGGTCAATCTTAGCTACAGTAGGCGAACAGATTGTGAGAGGTGCCTTGTCACCACCAAATTTTAGCAGAATAATTGAGTGTGCTTTGAGTATGTCTTGTCCGATAAGAATATCGGAACAGAGTTCTTTCAGAACAGTCAACTTACAAGTGTGTTCAGCAATTTGTAGCTTTACGAGAATAAATCCTTCAACTTTGGTCCATAATGACGTAGATGCCATTGATACTCGTCCCTCCTGGGGCATAACTTGAATGTTGTGTTTACTGACGAAATCAAGGCTAATGAAACTACCAGAACTCCCAGTGTCCACGAGGCAGATACAGGGGATTCCATTCACAAGAGCAGGGGTAACAGCCTGGCTTAACTGAGGCAGAAAACCATCGTTTAGTGATGCTAGCTCCAGATACAATTTTGGTTTTCTGAGTGTTTTTCTAAGCTTTCCAACATACACAGGCATAGTGGCCCTTGATTTTGCAATTGGCACACTCTGATTCAAGAGCGGGACAAGCAGCCCATTGTTTCTTTAGTGGATGACGACTAAATCCACAAAAGAAACAATGGGTGCTCCTCTTCTGACTGGTTCCAGCACAAAGATCGCTCGGATCATCTGATCCAGTGTCAATGGATCGTGCACTAGGGCAGAAGTACCAGGAATTGAAAGTGATGAATCGAATCACTACCAATTCCCACACAAGAGAAATAATTTGTACCGTTTGAGTATCAGTGAGTATCTTTCAGCTTGTTTATGGGCCAGCTCGAGAGCTTGGGCGCGTTGGATGATGTCATCTAGGCTCAACGTTTTAGGCTCCTCAAGTAATCGTTGGCGGATTTGAGAAGATAGTAGTCCATTAATAAGAGAATCACAAATATAGTAAGCAAATGAAAACTCCTTTCCAGCAGATGGCGAATCTGGACTTGTGCAGAATTTGTCGGGCTTTAGATACTTGTCCATTGCGGATTAAAAGATTTTTTTTTTATAATGTTTTAATGTTTAAACACAATTCACATTCACAAAATCACAAACTAAACGACGGCACTCCCGTGATAGAAAACTCTGAACCGAAAGTTTGACTCGTAAACATCGTAGAATCCAAAACTTCAAAACACGAACGAAAGACTAGATTGTTTTAAGCTAATAAAATTGTGATGTTAAAAAAGAAAGAATGTTTTACCCTTAGAAAGGTTTTTATTAGCTTAAAATAACAACTGAACAAGCAGGGTGAGTTTACTGAACATAACAATGGTTATCTGTCAGGTTAGACAACAGAAGGAAAATTTCCCTCACAGGAGTGAGATTAAATCACCACATTAATGATCATATAATGATTCAATCTTTATAACATATGTCTTAAGTAACAAAATTCAAAAAAGTACATAATTTATTTTACCTTAGCATAATCAACATCATGAATCGTATCACAGCCCTTATCAATCTCCTCATATAATGATGGGTCTTTTTCAAGATGAAACATGACAGGAGCAGAAGTTAAACTGAACACAGATCCTGGGATATAATTTGATCCAATGAATGGCTCTAATTCCAGACAGGCCTGAAATAATATTTTAAAAAACCATTGCTTACTGAAACGAAAATAATAATAGCTTATAAATCATGACTAAATACTTACTTGCCATGCAAGTGCTAAATGCTTCCCAAATTTGTAGCCTTCTTCTTGCAATTGATTAGAATGGCCAGCTAATTTTAAAGTTCCCTGACATGATTTACCAAGAAGACTTCCTGCTGAAAGAACATTTCTCTGGGTCCAATCCGAAAGGGCATTCTTTTCACCTCCGGTTGAAGGAAGAGGATTATTCTGCTTGTCTCTGCGCCCTAAGAATTCACTAACAGCTTGATCACGAACAGCACTTGACATCAATATAACTACCTACAGGAATTCACAAATAAAAACCACTTATGAAATATTCAAAATAGGTAATAATAGATTCAGTGAAAAGTAAAAAGGATAAGCAAAATTTGTTTTAAAAAACTGCTTCTTGAAACCAACATTAATAAAATACATGAGAGGAAAATAGTTGACTGGATGATAAAATGGAGAACAGAGATAGTTGGGGGGTGCAGTCAAAAAAACACCAAATAAGTACTAGACTCCAGCCGCTTCTCCCAGTCGCCCTGAAGATGGCCTACATTGTAGGTCGAAACGTCGGTACTAACTAAATATAAGTCTAGTACTTATTTGGTGTTTTTTTAACTGCACCCCCCAACTATCTCCGTTCTCCATTAATAAAATATAAAATTTAAAATCATTTCACATACTATAGAATTTTATTACTGTATTATTTCAATGATCTTTCAATTATCTATTATAGAATAAGAAATTGATTTGTAATGGATTTTTATTTGATTTTTTTTTTTTTTTTTATGGGTTCCTAGTACAATCCTATATAACTTGCCTTTAAATGGTTCTTTTGAAAGCCCACATTTACTAATTATCTGGAATGATCTCTGAGAAAAAAAAAATGAAAAAAGTGATCAATGAGGAAATTGAAAGACTTCACTTAATTTTAAATTCATAGCCATATTTATTTTAATCCTTTTTCAATTATAAAAAAATTTCTTGATGAAGTTTTAATAAATGTGATGAACTTATTCATAATAATAATTTATCAAACAAAAACTTAATGTGGAGGAGATGACAGTTTGGGTGGAGATCAAAGGCAAATCTACTCATAAAAAACAGTAATTTGGCTTTATTTACTTATTTTTTTGTTTTGAGGTCTTTATCTAAGAGGTTTATTTTCAATAAATTTATATTTTAATATTTGAGAATTTCCTTTGACCATCACCCATACCATTTTCTGCTCTAAATAATTTTAAAGTAATTTAATAATAATTCCAGATGTTACAAAATAATACATTTTTAAGCAGTTGGTATAAATAAGAATTCTTCTAAATAATATTTTATTTTTTGTTCTTTCTTTTTGAAAGTTTAAAATGGATGATAGATTCCTTAATTAGTAGGCAAGCCACATCACATGACAACAATCCCTGGCATGCGGCCAACGAGAGAGCAACAATCGAATCTACTTACCTATTTTAATTCTTTTCTGGCATGAGAATCCTTCAAATTAAAATGGAATGTTTTCGAAATTACAAAAATACCTCATTTATTCCAATTATTATAGATTAATTATCTATAAAAATAATCATTGGGGTTACATTTTAACTTTAGTGCAAATACCTAATTACAATTTATATATATTATAGAACTAATAAAGTACTCTAAGGAAGTCAATGGTGATTTTTATATGATATCTTCCAGACATATAAAGTGTACTATAAATATGTCACAAAATAAAATTAAAATGATAAAAAGTACAACTCATAATAAGTTAAAATGTTCGGTTTTTAATTATTATCTTAATGACATTGATTTGATTAGCAACAAACTTTAAAAATTGTGATGTAGAAAACTTACATCTAAATTTCTCAATGCAGCTAATTCAACACTTGATGTGCATAAAAGATAATCACCACTGAGTAGAGCTATTTTGTTTCCAAATGTCATATCTTTCAATTCCCCTGGCTCTTCAAATTGGCCTGGATAGATGTTTACTAGACCCTTGTGAACAAGATGACTGGTACGTATCATTTCAGTAACTTCGGCAAGTGCTCTTTGACTAGAAAACAAAATTATCAGACTGATAAACCTAAAGATGAAACTTGAACAAAACATTTTGAGATATTGAATGCAATCATAATATCAGGAAAAAATATTGTAAAGTTATCAGATAATGACTTTTCTCTTCCTCTCTCCTGCAACACACAAAAACTAAGTATCCAAGAATAGTTGTTGGGTTGCCATCAACTCCAGGAATTTTTCAATGAGTTTTAATTATTTGTGCCTTTAATAGAGGGGGGGGGGGAGATATTTATCAACTCCATACAGCATTCTAGTAAGATAGTTTTTTAATAATGCTCATAAGCAATAATAATAATGATTCCAAATAAAATAAAAATAATTACTAACAGTATGATTGATGTGAATATTCTTACACACTCAGGAGATAAAAATCCTAAGGTCCTTGTCAATGAAGGAGAGATGGGCGATTTCTAACCCAAGACAATTTATTCTGAAAGTATAAGAACTTTTGAGCTAGTCTGAAAAATAATAGACAATATAAAAATTCCATAGAATATTATTACGGGAGGGAGAGGTAATTCAACAGAAACGATTGAATAGTGGGCAAGATGGGTTATCAATAAAGTTATAATCAATAATAGGTAAAATTAATGCAAAAAGATTAGTGAGATTATATTTGGATGTGTTACGAGTATGGAGCCTGTATCTGATCAACTAATTACATTATCTATATAATTAATCCAAATGAATAAAATGGATACCCTTCTCACTAAATATTCTTATAACTAAGTATACCTATATACCCAAAAGAAGTCAACACATGTAATCTTGATGTCAGTAGTGTGCGGTAAGTCAGTAAGCCGTCAGTAATTAGTAGTTCACCAGAGATGACTGTTTTTGTCACCTTACCTGCCACTCCTTTATCTGTTTGTGAATCCAAGTATCCCTGAGGACTAAACTTACAAGATGGATGAAACTTGAAGGTTTTAATTCATTAGTGAACATATTATCACCAAAAGGCCACCATTCCTTCAATGATTTTCAAGGTCAAATAGCCTTTTGATTAAACATTATATTCAAACCTACCTAACATTGTATTCATACTACAGAAATATTAGTAAACAGTTTTTTTTAACTAAACAGAGAATTTGTTAGCTTATTTCTTTCTGAACAAGAACAAATTTATCAAAAACAATCAGTTCTTAAAAAAATAAAATAATTTTTTCTGTATAAATTAAAATGACACCTCAGATTAATGACATTTAAGTGATAATTGAAATCAAATTGACTGGAAATGATTTTACTAGACCAAAATAAAATCCCTTCACTAAATGAAAACCACAACTATATGGCATTACTTTAAAAATACTATAATCATTGTCTTAATATTTATATGCTTAGTATATCAGGAAAATACTGAATACAAGTAATAGTAAAGGAGGTTCTTAAAATAAAATTTCACAGATAATATACACACATCATTCCGTAAAAAATACTCTTGCTGTCAAAACTAAAAATTCCGTAGAAATTATGTTACCTATAAAGCACGCCAGCAGCTTTGTCTTCCTCCATGTCCTCAACATTTCTATGACCTGCTGCTTTTGAGATCAGTAGAACAATCAATCCCCAAGCCTGCATATTATTGCGGCCATTATAAATCAAATTCCTGTAAATAGAATCTTTAAGTAGAATGAAAATAGTACATAACCATTTAAATAAATCTTCACCTACTTTGCTGTCTTCAGTAGAGGGTGGTTCGATCCAACAAGTTTACGTAAATGAAGTGCAACATTAGCAATTTCATCACTCAGTAGCCACCTTAAACTGAGAAAAGATGTTGGATAGCCTACTATTTTTTCTGCTTCAGAAACAGCACGATTCCAATCAGGCCTTTGATTAGCAGAAAATAATTGCCTGGACGTCGATAGTTCTCTATGGTTGTTATGAAACTTTGCCGAAGTATTTACATTAAAAACTCCCATAATTTTCACATTTTTCACTAAACTTGTCTCACACAGTCTGATAAATTTTAATGGATTGACACTTATTAAAGACATTTTTAAAGTAGCTAAACGTCAAATTAGTAATCAACAGAATACCTTACTCAACTGTTGAAAGGGAAAAGGAGAAAGTGATTCAACCAGTATTGTTGCATGATATACTCCTACCAAGGCTACCTATTACTGGATCCCCTCTCTTCACAGAAAGAGAAAGTAACTAACTTCATTGGAACACTTTCCATTGGATTTCTAATATTGTTCATAAGTGTAAAATGCCCTTGTAACATAGTATTCTGAACGCAGCTACTCATAAATATTTTGTAAAAGTATTAGTATGGAAAAATAAACTATATATTAATGACAACACTTGTTATCACAAGAAGAGGTATAATTCTTTCACTTCGCAATTATTAACTTTAAATCTACAAATCAAGTAATAAATACTCGAACAATAATAATAATGAGGTCGAGCACTACAGTAAGATGATAAGGAAGGTTACAAAGAATTTTTGACACCGAGTGTAGAAACGTTAAAATCTAAATACATATTACTACAATGAAAAACATATACGGTAAGTTGCATCTTCAAAATATGGTCGCAGTAAATTATTAGTACTAACAATAAATTATTATTTAATAAAAAAAACACAACCGGTAAAAAAGAAACAGTAAGATACAATTACAACATTTTATTTTGCATTATCAGTTGGGGGCGCATCACAATGCCAGATATTAATCACTAATAAAGGTAACTAATTTATTTCTTCTATTTTTTTGTTAGTTGTTTCAATTTTTAAATATTTTTATTTGAAAAGAAAAGACATGACCAGGACCGGGACTCGAAGCCGGGTCTCCCACGTATCCGGAGCTAGGTAACTAATTGTTTTATATTTATTTTTGAAATTCATATCAATTAAAAATAAAAATAAATTTAGTAGATCAAGTTAAGGGGGAAATATCAAATCAAATGGAAAACGAATACCTCTTCTCCTGAGATTATCAATTTTACTGAGTTCATAAATTAAAATAAAATGATAAATTAGGTAATCTACTGGGAAATAAAACTTGTTAATCCTTTTTTAAACATTCACATTTAAACATTAAATAAACAAAATTAATAATGGCAAAACTATTAATGAAGTTTTACTGAATTTAAAATACTACAGAAAGTAAATTTTAAAAAATGATCAATTCGGAAATTTAAAAATAAAAGCTTCGTTTTAAAAACAATGTCACAGTATCTCTGCCAAAAATTCCTTATGCTTTATTCATGATTCCGTAATTCGATTATCACATTGATATTACGACAAAAATTTGTGTTTTATTATAAAACTCCGTTTATTATTAAACAGAGTCGGCGTTCTCAGATATAACGACATAATTACTTAAAAGTCTTCAGTCTGTATACTAATCTTTATTCAAATCACCTCAATGTTTTGGTGTTATAAATAACTGAACTTTGAAATACCAACTACAATCCCAGTGAATAAGTGGTTAAGTCGAATTTTCTCATATTCATATTAATAAAATATTTACAAAATATATACAATATATATATTGTAAATATTTTATTAATATGAATGTGAGGAAATTCGACTTAACCACTTATTCACTGGGATTGTAGTTGGTATTTCAAAGTTCAGTTATTTATAACACCAAAACATTGAGGTGATTTAAATAAAGGTTAGTATACAGACTGAAGACTTTTTAGTAATATATATATACTATAAATATATATATGCGGAAATAATTATAATACTTTTCCTACCCGGAGGTATTTTAAGTAAATACATAGTATGAGTCCGCTGAAGGCGGGTTCTCTAAACCGGCACATGGCCACTGACTCTATACATACAAAGCAGGTAGAGACCGCTTTACGGGATTAGGTGATGGGAAGAAGAAAGGGTGGAGAGGAAGGAAGAAAGGTTTGGACAAGGGAGCCCTCACCCCATCCCTAGGCCAATGAGAGCACGTCGACCAAGGGGACACTGCCTTGCCACCTCCCAGGTCTGGGAGGGGGAACTATTTCTCTAAAGAGTGGGTTGCTACACGCCTTCTCTCAATACAGTTAACTCTCTTTGGATAAAGTACAAGTTAATCACTTATTCACAGGGACTGTAGACATATACAAGAACAATCAATCATACTGCAGATTGAGACGCAACTAGGAACTGGAAGATTCCACCACTCATGATGAATCTTGAATCAAATTTGTATCGTAGTTAAATTTCGGTTTTGTATTCCCTATCTGCTCAGTGTCATTTTTCCAAATCAAGGCCAATATTCAGTATGAAACAGACGTTCAAACGTTTAGATCCATTCATGGAGCCTAAATATGCTAACTCTCTGATGCTCTTTGTTTTATTACAATCATAGATATGCCTAATTAACGAGTTTAGGTGAAGACGAGCAAACATCTTTGTGTGAGAACATTATGAACCACTTTGTTGCACACTCTATCGCCACCATTCGTCAATAATCGCTTCAATTCCTCTTTTTAAATGGCTTGACTATTGATGACAATTACTGCTGATTTTTTCTAAACCAAAACGATTTATCATATCGGTACTATCGTGAAAGGATTGGAAGATGAAATGTATAGGAGCAGATTTACAGACAACGAAACAGTGTTTCTGGATATTGTGTAACATCTTCACTTCTTGAATACATCCTGAATCTCACATACCAATTTTTTCTAACACAAACAGCAGTTAAGACATTGTTTCATACTGCTCAGGGATTGTATTTGACTGGATGTCTTCCAATTCAAAACTTTCGTTTCCAAGCCATGAGTTTTTAATTTTTAATCAAATAAACTTCATGGGCACCCCCTGGAGTTTTTAAAACAAACAATTCCCTGAAAATTTTCAGTTATAATCTAGAAAATACTCAATAAAATCAGCACCAGGTGCAAATAGTAACAAAATATAACAACAATAAACTTCGCGCGAGGCAAACACAATTCACGTAGCATTTATTTTATTTTTTGCCCTCTCATAAAAAAAAAAAAAAAAATGTAATGGGCCCTAGATCCCGTAGGAGCCACCTCCGGCTGCTAACAGATTAAAAAAGTCTTACCAGCAGCGGAATTTGAACCCAGGACCTGCGGCTTGGGAACTCAGCGCTCTACAACTGAGCCACTCCGCTCCCTCTCCATATAATTAAAATAAAACTTATTCGAAATTCTGAACCTTATGCACCAAGTTTTTGTATACTAAGAAGACAAAGCTGCATTATTGTGGTTCGAAGGACTGTAAAGGGTCCTAACATGTTTGAAGTAATAAAATAACTTTGAAGAATACAAGTTGCTGAACACTCAAGGTAGCTGACAACAGCTCTCTTTCTATTCCACAGATGTTTGCGATATTTAAGGCAGCAGATTCAACAGGTTTGCTTCTGTTTGAAATGCTAAGGATAAGACAGCCTACTCGTAAATATGATAAAAAAATTAATGAGCGACGACTATTAATTGATGCCCTCATTAAAGTTATTTTTTATTACATGTCAGGGAAACATATACGTGCTCTTGATGCTAATTACCGCAGCAATGTAGGAATACTCTTCACGAGAAATTCTGGTATGCGCCTCTTTACCGAAAAGTGGAGGCATCGCTTATAAAAAATCTTACAAAAGAGGACATAGGATGATCGAGCGACATTCAAAACAGGTTTTTAGGTGATCGAGATAGCCGTGGGTCTGAGGAAGCAAGAACCAGTTGTTATGTTATACGGAGAAGTTAAGTCTGTCAGACGGAGACCACTGCTTCTTCCAAATCAGGCCAATCGATCTACAACAGGTTGTGTTCCTCATATGGAAAGCGCTGATGTACTACACGCGTTTTTGTTATTTTTTTAACAGCTAGCTTTAATATGGATTACTGTAAGTTGAAAAGTGTATTCTTCCCGTGCATGGAAAAAAGTTTGAATTATCCTGGCCTCGTTGGACGCCTATATTTGAACGATGGGGCTTCTGTGCTATACAGATTACAATGAGTATTTAACGATGTATTACTTCAATTGAAACTGGTGTTATATATACATTTATTTATAATTATAGAAGTCAAGCAATTGGTAGTACTCCATTGATTTCAATACCCATGCATTAAATTTTTCTTATATACCCGTTAAGTGTGCATTGAACAGTGAGTATTAAGTTAATAGCATTTATCATCGTGGGGCTCACCGAGCCATACAAAGTAGGTAACGAAAACAAGGGGGACATCTGGCAGTTGATCATGATCTAGGACAAATCACTTCCCTGCACAACAACAATACTGTCTCTACCATGTACTAAAACCCAGACCCTTCACAGGTTGTAGTGACACAGGTTTTTTTTTTTTAATTATATGGAAGTACCGAAAGAAAAAAATATTATTTGATAACATGCATTATAAATTTCAGGTATAGATGATGTTTTTAAAACCCTTCGAAGTATTCTTATCAGAAAATAATGATACATGATTGTGTTCTGGGAACATAGGGACTGCAAGTGGCTAGATGTGTTTCTAGCTACTTGTAATCCAGGAAAATTAGGGGTTTCACTTCGGAATGAGGGATAGTCAGCTATAAACTTGTATAAACGTTTATTTTGACATCTTAAAACTTGTCTCAAAACCTACTCAGCGTAGGGTGTCCGCGACTATAGTTATTCCAAGGTCAAAGGTCAAAAAATTGATTTTTTACACATTTATTGCAAATATCTCGTTTCCTATGGGGTTTATGCTATTTGTATTTATTATAAATATTGTAGAGGATTAAAGTTTCTACAACTTTTGTTTAAACATTTTTTATGCCCTGAACCATTTTCGATATAGAGGGCAGAGCGCGCGCAGTGTTTAACTATTTAGAGTATCATTTGAGGTCAACTTGTAGTCCCGATTAAAAACATGCCTCATAAAGTTTATAAATTATTGATAATTTTACAATTCTAAATAATTTTTCTAAATAATTGATGCAGCATTTGAAGAAGAAAACTGCCCGGTTCAAACATTATTTGAGAATGGAGTGCAAACCTTGGCAATCTATAATGCTCCAAAATCTGAGGACTGTATCGATCGTCTTCGCTATGCACAGTTCATCAAGTTAACAAAACTGAATAAACCTGTGCAGTTATCAAATCTTCCACCAACGAGTGCAGCGGCTCACCAACATTTCAACCGTGTTTATTATAAGTTCAGACTTGGTTAGGGTATGATTTAGTACCCCAGAATTGAGGTTGGATAATGCGTGATGAATTCCTGGAACCTGTTATGACAATGAATCCACCAGCTCCGGAGGAATTGCTTAACACAATATTCTGCAACTGCAAGAATAGTTATGGTTCCCGATGTGGATGCAAGAAAGGAGGGTTGCAGTTCTCTTTAGCTTGCGGCCAGTGTAATAGGCAAGCTTGTCTTAATGCTTCACCATATCCGAGTAATATCAATGAAGACGGTACTTTGACCCCGAAATCCTTGAAGAACTGGAGAAAAATGTTGTTGAAGACGAGAAAACAGGAATTTGAAATTTTACAGCGACTGGAAGATGATGGTGAAGAAGAAGAAGAAAATTGAAATTAGAACTTGTAGTTATTATTATTATTCAATTTTTTAAATTTCAACGTTCATAAATGTATGAAATGGTATTTTTCAATAAAAACATTAATTAAAAATTTCATTATTTTCTTTTTATTTAGTTAGGGAGTAATTAGTCTATATAAGGTTAGAATAAAAAAATAATTAAAGTATTTCCCTTAATAACTTTATAATTACACGAGTAGGTAAGTGTTATTAAATGAATAGATACTGAATTATTGAAAGAAATTTATTAATTATGACGTAATAGTTAATAAAAACTGCAAATTATTTAAAGTTACATAATTATTAATAATTTATAATCATTATACGGCGTGTTTTTAATCGGGACTACAGGTTGACCTCAAATGATACTCTAAATAGTTAAACACTGCGCGCGCTCTGCCCTCTACAATATTTATGATAAATACAAATAGCATAAAACCCATAGGAAACGAGATATTTGCAATAAATGTTTTAAAAATCGATACTTTGACCTTTGACCTTGAAATAACTGTAGTCGCGGACAGCCTACGATAAGTAGGTTTTGAGACAAGTTTTAGGATGCCAAAATAAAGGTTTATACAAGCTCACTATCTCTCATTCCGAGATTCTTGCCCCCATTTGACTAATTTTCCTGGACTATTAAGAGTAAGGAATTGAAAAATGTTTTCAAAAGGACCAGGTTGAGTTGAAAAAATACTACTTGGGGCTCATAACATTTTATCTCTGCCACAATATTTTTTCTTACGCCTGTTGAACTTTTCTGAATTTATTTAGAGTATTTAAGGTAATTTATTTGAAAAGTAATTAAATGCATGTTTATTTTAAATAATGCACTGTGTCATAGGTCAAGAGGGGTCGGAAGTGCATTGTGCATCCGTTTCAAAGTATTAAAAGAAGTTGAATGAATATTATTTTTATTGTTTGGGAAACTTCCCATACAAACAGGAGTTGGCTTGACAGCCTCACAGAAAACAAAGCATTAGTTATGACAATAACAAACATTGAATAAAAACAAATAATTACAAATGAAAGTACATAATATAAATGCATAACACAACACAATACAAAGTAAATCCATCAACTCAATATTCAATGACAGATCTAAGGAACAAAAAATGTTGTTCAACTTGCCGATGGCATTTAACTCCAATAGACTTTCAAGAGATTGCAAACAGTTCTCAATAATATAGTTATGTAGATATCGCTGCCTTTGAGATTCGATTGCAGGACAATTAATTAAAGAAGTTTTCGAGTTGAATGATTTATAAATATATTATTATCGCTATATTGTGAACTCGAATGTTATCTTTGGTTCAAAGTTACTGAAATTTGTTCCCGTTTTTACAGGAGAAAGCAGTTCTATAAAAATTGGATCAGATAACTGTCAATTTTTTCGGAACTTCACTGATTTACGCATCTCTACAACCCCACCAAACTATGAATTTGTGCCAGTGAAATCACTTCTCGTCGATTTTGCCACTAAGGTATTTTATGAAAGATGCATTTTCCTAAAATGAAAATGTTCCTTATCATTCATTCCCTGACAGTTTTTCGTTAAAGGTTTTGCACTTCATGAAAACCATTCCAACTTTTGTTGAACTGTTGAAACATATTTGGGCAGTAAGGTACTTGTTTTTTGTTCAATCAGATCAAACAGGTATAATTTCACCCTTCTGTAATTTTTACAGTTTAAATTCTTAATTTATATGTCGAAAATATGGCTCAAGTGAAATAGCTCTACTACGTTGTTTGGTTTTTGCTTTTTATTTTATTTAACAATTAATGAAATTATTATCTACAATGCAGTACAGTCATTGGTAGAGTCTTGGAAAATTTTAGGTTGTACCAAGTTTTAAAAATATCAGAAATATTCATTGCATCAAGACTCTAATGTAATCATATAAATTCTGTCAAAAAACTCATACCTTTTTCGACTTTCAGACATTTTTTTTTTCCTTTTGTAACATTCTTCTTTTTCTTTCTCTAACGAACGCAGTATGTGTAAAAAAAATACGGTGCTCGTAGGTTGATGAAAAAAAAAAAGTGCAACTATGCTGTGCTCTTTGAATGTACATTGGAAAGTTTTCGCGCCTGACAGATCACATTCATCGTATGAGAAAAGTGGTTCCAAGGAGAGGATTGTGTTGTTAAGTTTTGGCTATTGACTTTGTTGCTTATGGATGAGATGCAGCAGGTGCATCTATATTCCCTATAATATTTATAGCAGGTATTTTCTGCAATACCATCCAAGTGCAAGGTACCGTTCATCTTTTTTTTATTTACACCAATCTTCGAAAACTTCACTCTATATCTATCACTATATATTTACTATTGTATACATGCTCTTATTACGTGTATACATTTTTTCTTTGTAAAATTCCTTCATTTCATTAAAAATTTGCCGTCCCAAAGCGTTTGACTCATTGGGCTGCTGTTACAATAGTGAATCCATAAAATATTAAAAACTATTATTTCTTGTTATGAAGCTCGCTTAAGAGATAACCACAGATGCTTTTAAGTTTAGGTCAGGGCTTTAGCTTAATTTTAAATAATTACTGATTGAATTTAATCAAATCTGTCGACTGCATTTGTTATACTCTCTTTGGAAATATACAAACGGACCATGGACTCCTCTGATAAAAAAATTCCTAGTCTAGAAGAAGAAAATTGTAATATAACTAATTTATATTTATGTAATTGTTTGTCTTTTTTCATTCTGTAAATAATGATAATTAAATAAAAAATAATCCATTGCTTTGATTTCGGTTTTACTCCAATTTGAATACCGATTCTCCTGTTACTTAATTTAAACTATCGGACAAAATGATAAATATATTTCTTTTAAAGTATAGATATTTTTGTAGCATCCCTAATGCCTTTCTTTAAAAATGGGGAATATCGAGGATCGATGATATCTCTATTTTACAATATACCGATCTACTTATTTGTCGTGTTTAAAAACCATTGATAGGCTATGTGTACAGATATTATTTTCAATATTTACATCCCTAATCTGATTTATATAAATTATGTGAAGAGATTTTTGCATGCTAGCCCATGAATTTAACTGTTCTTATTCACTTATTTATTCTCTTAAATTGAATAATATTTTATAATGATTCGTACTTTTTATTTATTTATTTTCTATTTTTTTTGCACATTATAAAAACCTTATGATTTGTATAATAATTTATTGTGTTATTTCGGTGTTTTAATTTTGTTTTAAAAAAATGTATATCAAGTAAAGAAAGTATTTCTTGCTATCTCACGCATTCAATAGTTGTTATTGATTTATCTATTACTTTTATTGCTTAATATCTTGTTAGGATTTGTACTGTTTATTTACTTATAATTATTATTTGTTTATATTTTTGTTTATTGCTTTCTGTCACTTTTTATACGCCTTATGATTTGTAGCCTTCTGGCCAGATAAATAATATGTTTCATTTTTTGTTCATGTTTGTTATTCGATTAGAATGGAAAAGAATAGAAGAGTTACTTATATCTGGGACTAAGTCCCTTAAATTAAAGTAACTCTTCTATTCTAGTCTGGTGTAAGCTAGTCGAGAAAGCATTGACTCAGACGAAAGCCCATACTTGGCTACATTTCTTACTGATTCGAATTATCCTAGCTTGGTGAAGAAGCTGCTGCTATTAAAATGAGACACCTAGTGTGATATCGTTTTATTAGAATTCAATTTGCACATATTTATATATCTGTAAGATAGTATGGTGATTAACTATAGAACTGACTATTTATATTAATCGGAATCAAATTTGTTTAATTTATTTCTCCATCACCTAATTCATGGTCAATCCAATAATTTGCTGTGGTTCTATAATGATCGCAGACAGCTAATTTAATAAGTGTGCTGTTTTTGTTAGCATTATGAGAAACCACCCCACAGTTTTTAACATTACTATTACATACTTCTAATGTTGAACTTCGGGCTAGAATAAAATACCGCACTAATTAAAAAAAAGTTTCATTGAAACAACTGATCCCACATTCGTGCTAACCTTCCAATGAAAGTGAATGGTGTTAGACATCAGAAAATGCACAGTTAATTTAGAAAATTTTAATCTGTGAAGTTCCGATATTGAAGGCGTCAATATGGTTTAGGTAAAGTGACCTTATACTTGTGGTTTGCCTTATAGAAGAATGTAGAGATACAGACGTTCTTCTCTTAATTTTCTTTTATGTTTTTTAGTTTTTTTCCGAAAAACAGAATTAAAGATCAATTCCTAAAATATTGAATGTGACTCAAAACTCCACTTACACTTGATGAGATTCTTGGCTTATGGTAAAATTGAGAAATGTTTAAAAAGAAAAGAATAATGGAAAAGTGATGAAACAACTATAACATTTTGAGGCAATCTGCTAATTACAAGACAGATGAGAATCCTTAAGATCGAACAAGTAATTTAGTAATTTTTTAGGGTATACATTTGAATAAATCGGCAGGCATTTCTCTATTTAAACCTCTTTTACCTATCTTACATGGACACAACTTTTAAAACCACGTTATATGAAATATTATTATTCTTTGATAAAATTACAATTTTTTTATCTGATAAAAAGCTGTATGTCATCATCCTGGAACATCATTTACTTCACATAGCCTTGGCACACGGTTGACAATTACCTGTTAATTACAACTGTATCCCACTGATTCCAGCGCATTCTATATGAGGCCTTCAGAATATCATTACGAATCCTTGTTCGGCCAAGGTTTAATGATGCTACCTCTATAGGTAGCATCATTAAATAGATCTTAAGAAAAAATGAACAATAAAATGTATGTATGTAATTGTTTTTCCAGTTCTTCATAACTATCTATGTATGAGTAAAAGTTATTCACTCCCCCCATTGATAACATCATGTTCTAAAATTGGATGTGCACATTAGTCTTTATATTTCACAGTGAATGAAAGAGATAGTTTAAATTAAAATAGTCAGTGAAATAAAGCGCTTTCCATTGCCTCGGACAGACAATGCTCTGTTTACGTTTACAGTGAAAACCAATTCGCTTTGAATTACTTATATAATTAAGTGTTACCTATGGTTACTCAGATTAACACTTTTTTAAATTTCAGTTAATTTTGATTGGTTATTAGTTTTTCTTTTGAAAAAGGGAGAGGATTTGGCACGGAAACCATCGCGATTCTGAGAAATCGAATAATCTATCAACCATTTCCGTTCTTTTAGAGGTTTTCCATAGCCATTACAAGGTCACTAATTATAGTATTAGTTATAACTATTAAATGTCCAGATCAAATATACAGTTTATTACGAGTTTGTGATTTATAAAAATATTTAAAATGGGCGGAACACGGATTCATTTTTAATAATTGTGTCGTCTCTAGATTGTATATGCTGATTCAAGAATAATTTGAGATGTGTACATTTATTTGAAGAACTTAAGAAAAGCCATCTGGTTTCATTAATCAAATTTACACTTTAAAATAGAATAGAATAGAAAAGTAACTTCATTCTGTATGTAGAAAAGTAACTTTAGAATAACAAGCATGAACAGAAATAGAAACATGATATATATCTGGGCAGAAGGCTACCTGATACAAATCATAAAGCGTATAAAAGGTGACAAAGCAATAAAAAAAAGTACAAATCCACACAAGATAAGTTAAGAGACCAGCTGGACATCACCTCATATGCACCTGCACCCATTTCCTAGTAATCTTGATTCAGCACTCCTTAACCTATATATTCCCGCCTCTCATCGGTTACTTGTCATAAGTCGTCAGTTACTTGTCATTCCGTCATATGCCATATATCTGTGTAGTGTCATTAATCATTGTAAAGGTTTATAATTATTTTATAAAGTGTTAAACTTCTATTTTTAAATTAATAAACTTTTTTCTCGCGACTGGTATCATTTACCATAATTATATGAGCTAGCAAGTAATAATTTCTTTACTTGATGTACATTTTCTTAACACGTCAGATGCCATAAGCACCAACAAGTGCATCATTTTATTTTTCATTTAATTTTGGTTCTCTCCGGGCTAAGTTCAAGCTAGCGAGGGGGTCCGCGGGTGGTGGATAGCGGGACGGCATGCCAGCTCGGCAGGTCAGCTGTGAATACATTGAATAAGCAGCCCCGAACCACGAACGGCAGCGATATCAGGGTGGGGGAGAGTGGTTGGTGGCGCGACCACTCTCACAAGTACCCCAGGAGCCCAATGACGACGCTGTGACTAGGCGAGTATGCACCGCCTCTAAATAAGTGTAGCCTTCCCTGCAGAGCGAGGGATGCCCGGGCAGACAGGGCCCGTGAGTCAGGGATGGCAGCCGGTCTAAGGGTAGGTGACCCCGACAGAAAATCCCGGGTCCTCCAGGTTGGGGGTTTCTGTCAGGCCAGCACCCTGTTAGTGGAAAAAAAATCAACCAGCTAAAATAAGTCAGAGAAAAGAAAAGCCGGACGGAAATATTGGTAAACGGACTTGGAAACGGAAAAGGACATTACAAATCGGAACCTCACAAATAAAAAAGTAGAGGTGTTCGTGGAAATAGAGAAGTCAAAGCTCGACATCGTTGTTTTGACAGAAACTAAGGTGAAAGGGAGAGGTCAGGAAAGGATTGGGGATTTAGTTCACATTTGGAGTGGACTGGATAAGGGTGAGCGGGCTAAGGTTGTTGTCTCCATTGTGATCCCGTGAAAACACAGAAGATGCATAAGCTTTTATGAAATTATCTCGGAAAGGATGATAAGATTGGATGTAAAAATGTTTGGTTACACTGTTTCAATTCTGAGAGTCTATAGCCCATATAACAATACATTAGTCACCGAGAAGGACGGTTTCGAGGATGGTCTTAGAGGAAATCTGGAGAAGATCAGGCACAAAGACCAAGTGATTATGATTGGTAATATGAATGCCCGAGTTGGAAAAGAAGCCAAAGGAAATCTGGTAGTGGGTACATGCGGGAGGAGGATATAAATGATAATGGCCTCAGGTTGCGTGATATCTGCGAGGAATTTGATCTTAAAACACAAAATACTTTCTTCCATAACAGAAAGGAGCATTAGTTCACTTGGAGTAAGCCAGGATTCAGACCTTCCATCTTGGATTACTGCATCGCCAAGCAGCATAGTCTCCTACCAGTAGCAGATGTAGGAGTCCTGGGCGGCATGGAATGTGGTAGTGACAACTTTTTGTTAAGAGCCAAATGAATATCACTGTGGAAAAGAAAGCAGATGGCATCGAACCAAGCCAAATCCACGCACTTAGATGTACGCAAGTATAAGCTTCATCCGCTCAATGATGAAAGCATAAGCAATCTCTACCAACGCCGCCTGGAAGCCAAAATTAGCGATAATTTGGGGAGCAATGCTGTAGAACTATATGATCACATTAAGAGATGTATCCATGAAACAGCTAGAATGAAGCCTTAGGCCCATATTAGCCTCTAGTGAGATAGAAACTAACCCTCCAAAAGAATGGTGGAACATGGAAACAGAAGAAATGGTAGGCAAGAAAAAAGGAATCTTCAATAAATGGTTATGTAGTGGAAGCCAAGAAGATTGGAGAGAATACCGAAGCCTTAACACATAGATAAAGCGCACTGCCGTAGAAAACAAGAACCAAGCATGGGAAGCCTGTTGGAGGAGGATTGATAATACTCTGGACTACAATAAGATACACGATTCATGGAGAGTTCTGAAGGCGCTCAGGACACAAGGGGAGGGAAATGTGATTCCTCTGATAGGTGAGAAGACCTGGTTGGACCATTACGAGAAACTGCTGACTGAAACAAGGCCAGAATGGTTCGGTTCATATCCAACTGAGAATCATGCACAAGGAAATATTATTGTAAAAGAAGATGAAGTTCTTGCTCCACTCAGAAATGCAAAATGTGGAAAAGCTGCAGGACCTGGAGGTATTTCAGTAGAGCTGTTAAAGGCCTGGATTGTTAAAAGCCCTTAAAAAGCTTATGAATCTGATATTACAAGGGCAAGAGCTACCAAAGGATCTTAAGACAGGATTTCTTACACTTATACATAAAAAAAGGAAACAGGAACCTATGCCGAAGTTATAGAGGTATTTGTGTCCAGAGTTCGGTATCAAGAATAGTGGGCAGAATCCTGAAGAAAAAGTTAGAAGAGGAGTTTGTCACTGCAGAGAACAGTTTGGTTTCACTGCAGCCAGGTCTTGTACAGACAACATATTTGTCCTAAGGCAGCTCATAGAAAAGCGAATGGAGAAAAGAAGAGCTGTACATATAGCTTTCATAGACCTAGAACAGGCTTATAACAGTGTGCCAAGACATAAGATGTGGGAATCCATTAAGAGTGCGGGCATTAGCGATTTCTTAATAAATGCCGTGAGATGTTTGTACAGGGAAGACAGTATTGACAGTACAGATTGAAGCTCGGCTCTCGCTTATTGAGCCTTTTTCTGCCTCAAAGGGCCTTAAGCAGGGATGCAGTATGTCTCCGACCCTGTTTAAAATTTATGTACGACAGGCTGTAAAGGAGTGGAGCGCACATTGGGGAGGAAAGGGCATGGAAATACGGATCCAGTGGATTTAACAGTCCTTTGAAATATTCATCACCCATTAATGACCGGATTTGTGGTCCTATAAAAATTCCTTTTTTTCAGTATAGCATCACTGTCTTTGGGGAATTTCGATTTCAAGTACAAGAATCCATCAGACTGCTTTTCCATGGCTTTGATGAATTTGTTCATTACTCCTAACTTAATATGCAATGGAGGTATGACTCATTATTCTGGCCAGGGATTAGAGATTCACGTTTAAGTCATGATTTTGTAACATAGTGAGACTTCCATCTCTGGTGCCCCTGACGCACAAAAATCAGCAAAATTTGGTGAACCCAAGCAATAAAGCAATGACCTTTAAATCACCTCAGATATTCCATTCATATTTTCCATATTATATTTTTGCCTAGCATGTATTTGGGGCCCATCTCTTATCAAAACCACCAGCCTGACAGCCAAAATAAAGTTGATAACACTTCTTTACGAGTGGAGTTAAATTTCGCCTCTGAGACTTGAAGGCCAGCTCACCACAAATATAGCAGAAACTGTCTACATTATTTACACACATTCTTGGCATGATGAAAGAACAAAGCACTAAAACACTACACACACTACACTCCCAGGTTAGGACTGGGATCCCTCGGATCTCTAGAGACCTAGATAGTAGTTATAGCGCCACTTGGGGCAGACATCACGTGACCTAGACATGTTCAAACCTGTTTTGTGGACTTTGATCCCTAACCACTTGGGCCAGGCATACCTCCTCGGATGCTAGCTGACGTCGAACTGATGAAACATTAAGTAGGACTCGTGTTATATTTTTAAATCCTGCGTTTCTATTGGCCATTCTATCCCCTCCACATAGTTAATGAGATTGCGCAATATGTATATTTTTAATAATATTCAAAAAATAAACGTGCAGGTTTCAAACCTGTCTGTACATGCACCAACAGATTGATAACATTCGGTTTTTGTGAACTTTGACCACCTATATAAACGTGCAGGTTCAAACCTGTCTGTCTACATGCACCAACCTTTTTATAACATGTTATTCTTGTAAATGTAATAATTTAGTAGCATCTCGCTTAGTAGCATCTTATATATTCTGTGATCCTTAAGATTGTACGTTAAGCTCTCCCACCACGTCAAGGTAGAGATGCGTTGAGACGTTTTTTTGGAACGTTTTTTCACCAAACTAGTAACCATCATTTATGGGTTTCTGAAACCAATCCAGAGACCATCATTTATACAGGTTTGTGGGTATTTAAACCTAGACAGGGACCGTCATTCATACAAGTTTGTGGGTTTTTAAACCTCGACAGTGACGAACATTCATACTGGTTTGCGGTTTTCTGAAACCACTTCAAAGATAGGGTTACTAGTCTCTAGGAGCCGTCAAATATTCATCGCATGGTAGGAAATTGGTTTTCAATTTAGCAACTAAAAAAATATAATACATGACAATGTATATAAAAAATATATATATAAAATGAAATTAATCCTTTTTAAACGAAAATAAATAAATAAAATTCAATCCTTCTTATGTGAAAAAATAATGATGTTATAATAAAAAAAAATTTTTTTGTTTTTTAACGTTTTTTAATTTTTTATAGTTTTTCTAACAAATTATTTACACGCATCCAATGGGACAATGCGTATGCCCGGAAATGAGTACTCATCCATGGGATCGGGTTGTGAAGCAAACATTGCGTACCTTGCTCGGAAGGCATTAGTTCCCTAATTTGCTGGCACCCATAATCTTCTAGATTTATTATATTTTCCGAGTAATGCGAAAGAAATCGTTTCTTTTGGAGACCTTTAACAAAAATTGTTTTATACTTGCTTAAGTAACGATTTATAATGACATTTAAATAATCATAGTCCACATCCCTATCATCCCATTAAATTTTATGAAAATATTTATTTAACCAGTTGTTGGTTCGGATGCTAGACTCGTTCAAATCGCATTCGTCTGGAGGTTGGAATATCCAATGTTGACTCGAATTGTAGTCTAAATCCAATATTGATAATTCTTTCACTATATAAAAATGGCTATTGTCAACAAAACATTGAATTTCAACAACACAGGCACTGTTCAAAGTCCTGATTGCGACTGAATTAACATTCTCCGATTTCTTTTATTTATACCATTCTACGAACGATATTTGTTAAGGGATTATATTCGATTATTCGATCGTGTATGATGAGACAATAAGCGGTGGTATCAGGAGGAAACGGTTTACTCGCTTCGAATTCGAGCCTTACATCGACCGGTCCAGTTTTATAGATTCGGATTGTTTTGAACAATCGATAACTATAATTGGAGCATCGTCTCTGAATTGTGATAATGAAAGTAAAGGTGATGGATTAGGCTCCGAATAGAAACTTTTTTGAAAGTTTGAATACATGTAATATAACATTCCGTATTGATTAGTTGAAAAATTTACGTTTAAATCGTCGTACGGATAGGATTTCGAATTTAAAAAAAGTTTTACGTTTGTCAAACAGCAATGATCGAATTTACTCGAATCTAGCACCGAAATATTTTTTCTTTTGGTTTGAAAGGCCAAAAACAAAAACGCGGTTTTTCCATTTGAGTTGGAGTTTTGACCGCCCCCAACAGTCTTTGGGCTGTAGGAAGTAGAGGATAATCATAGAGTTCCCAACTTCTAAACGGTACCGATATGATTTTTTCCTTTTTCAATTGTCTCAACATTAAAAGTCCCTGATATTCGTTTTAATAGAGATAATGTATTTTCTACGATAGATTAGTCAACTCAATTTTTGCTTTTTCCGCTGCGTCCGTAGAAATGTAAGAATTTTCGTCCCTTCTGGAGCGTATCAATATGAGCTCTTGTTTCACGTTGATGATGACCTTTTGGTAATCCTCCGCAAATCCGAGTAGCAATCGTAATGGAATGCAGGCGTTGAAATGATCTTCTGTCGAATTCATACTTAGGTTATTTGATTCTGGTGAAGTCCATCCAGCATTCACATTAATTCTACCTCGTTTTACAGAACTCAACCCCTTTAAAGTACTGAAAATCCCAGGATTTTTTATTCTATCAACTTCTGTTCCACAAATTTCATACCTAATTTCATCAAACAGGAAGGCGAAAGCATTTTGAGTTAATTTAGCGTTCGGTGGTAAACCCGTTCCCTCTTCTTTTAAAAATTTCCCCTCCAGATAGAGAAAACTTTCGCAAGATAACTTGTATATATCCTGTTGCTGAACGGTGATTCTAATTTCATTCCCTGATTGTAATTTCGACGATGCATACGGATAATGGGAATGAAGTTCAATACCTTCTATGGACTCGTCAAAACTTGGACGATCTTCTACATTTAACATTTCCATTGTGATTTCGATAAAATTAGATATACCACAGTTTTTAAGAATTCAATATTTTCTTTCGACACGAGAGGTTTGTTCTCGTTGACTTCTTGAGGAAGACTGAACTTAGCTTTATCAATGCCACTTTTATATACTTTTTTGAAGTCTAACCCCATCGCGTTTCGAAATTGTACTGATTGTTTCTTTTGAGAATCGTTTAATTTATAAGACCTAACAAAAAAAGCAAACAAAGATGGCCGCAAATGTTAGTGTTGGGAGATTGATATCTCTTTTTGTTTTCCGTTATACGGACGCTTTTCAAATACTTTACGAGTTGGGGAGGAGGTGTTCCTATACCATTGCTATCAAAATATTTCGCCAATTTCCCAATTTTTCTATAACACACCCAATGAGTGCCTCGACCAGAACTTTTATCCAAATTCAATATAGCGCATTCGTTTATACGGGTTTTTTGAGGGAGGTTATCTCTCATGAACATACCCCAAAATCCCGGAATTTTTTTCTCGCGAGCTATTCGTGAAATGTCAAAATTTGTTAGGCTCATTTTGATAAAGTACTTAATAACTCCTTTAGACAAGGGATATAATTTTCAACCACCGAGATTTACGATTTCGGACCATGTTCACTGTCTGATGCCTTCACGGAAGCTACATAAATTTTTGAAAGAGTGCTTCTTTTATATCTTTAAATGTTTTATGTCAACCCAACTATTGCGGAATCGAAACCGAGCCATTTCACTATGGCTTTTCCTTTATTTTTCTTAATGACTTTTTCTACCAAATAGGCGTCAGCATATTTAACAAAATGCAATTCTTCTTGATAAAAACCTCCTGCTATTTCTTGCTCTGATGAATCTTTCAATATGTATGTTACAGGATTTGTTTTTTTAACTTTATATACTTTGAAGATCTCTGCCGACCAATTGGGCGTGTAGCCCTTACTAAAGTGGGCTTTAAATTTTGATATTCTCACGTGATCTCCAGTTTTGAATTTTATTTTATTTTTCTTAATATATTTTTCTTTTGAAGTGAAAACATTTTCTAATAAATGGGTTTCGATTTTACCATGCCGATAGTACGGTGTTTTTTATTGTTGTATTCCTGAAGCAAAAATTTCAATAGTGATATCCATTCGTAAGTCCCTCGAACACTAATTTTTTTCCAAAACATGGTTTTTAATGTTCTTATCGCTCGCTCTACTATGGACGCTTTCGTGTTACTATAGGTGGAATAATGATTTATACGAACTTTTTTAAACAGAGAATTTGCACCTTTACTGTAAAATTCTTTACCTCGATCGGTTAGCAAATTTCGTGGTACACCACCTATGGATGACTGCAATATTTTGCATATGTCTTTGCCCGATTTCCTTTTTACTGCCACCGCCCATATATACTTCGAAAAACAATCGACCACGACCAATATATATTTGAAACCTTTATTTTCTTTACTGTAGGGTATCATTTCTATGAGATCCGCCTGCCATAAATCGTAGATTCCCTTCAAAATCATTTTACGTCTTTTGAAATTTTTTCGAGCGGGTCGATGAATTTCTTCTACAATCTGACGTTTTACCTCTGACATCTTTGTCAACCGTTTAATAATGAGGTAATGAACAATATCAAATATTTGTAAGGGGTTTTATAGTATTATGCGAGCATCTCGAAGCTTTTGTTCAATAAATGCAATTTCCGATTTACTATTTCGGTCTCGAGAAGTCAATACAAATTTCAATCTTTCTATCATGTTATTGATATCTACTGCTCCAAAACCCCTTTTGGTCTCCGTTTTCTGTTGTTTGGAGGGAGCATTAGTTTTTTCTATCTTTGATGGGGCTTTGAAAAGAGAGGATATCACAGACCATTTTGGATGCGATTTGATGACATTTATCTCCCCGCTGGTGCTATAACGTTTTCTGTGAGCATTCGTATGTTGTAATATTTGTTTATATGGTTTTTGTCATTTTCGACTACTAATTGCAAATTCGGGTTTTTCATGAATATCAATTCCATGAGGCTGGGCGTAGCGATATATCTTTCCCCACCAATTTCTAATTCATTATCTCCCATAGTGACTATACTGTCACCAATTGTAAACTGTGTGTGTGTACATCGTAACGTACCCCGTATGTTTGATCTAATCCCTGGAGGTCATTGTTTGAAAATTTCATGATGTACTTTGACGGAGTCTCACCGAATTTTTCCATAAAGTCGAAAGCCATTTGAACTCCTTCGGGCGTTTTTACTTCCTCTCCAACTTGCTCTAGTAAAGGTCGAGATGGGGTAAACTCAAAAACGTCTGGCTCAGGAAGCTGCAACCTCATCGAAGAACATTGAGCCTGATCTTCATCACCATCGGTATTTTCTATTCTGTCGCGTGACTCAGTGTAATCATCATCTTCAGCATGGCGGGTAAATTCCAGCAATTTTGCTTCAGAACCTTCCGTTTAAACATCCCCATATTGTTCTTTTTTACATGATAATGTTACATCTTTATCTTGTGACGGACAGCTAAATACATCCAAAATGCCAGGGATTGAAAATGGTTTTGCCCGAGTTGGTATGTATAATTGTTTAAGTCTCTTAGGCATGTGTTCATCTTCTGCTTCTCCCTTTAGTTGGATGGGTAAAGCTGTATTTGTTTCTTTTATGGCGTTCACAATAGGTTTGTATTTAACTTTGTTATATTCATCATTTTCAGCCTTCATTCGCTTAAGAGCATTATATTTTTGTCTAATATTTTCTCTAATTTCAACAATTTCACGTGTCCAACAAGGAGATGTAGCTCCTTCCATTGTTGACGAATAACTGATTTATTTCCTTCATTTCAAAGCATTATATAAGTATCAAAACCTTTACGATAACGTCCATTTTTTAATGGTGAATCCTTATCAAGTACAAGAAATCTGTAACTGCTGTCGTCCCAGCACCTTTGACAAATACATGTAAATTCTTTAAACGACATGTCCGAGTACACATGATCTTCGAATAACCGTCTCATATTTAGTAAATCCTGTTTAAAAATAATAAGTAAATTGGCATTATCCCTTATCGAATGTTTGGGAACCCTCGTATAACTTTGGCATAGGTAAAAAGAATATATGCCGCTATGCCTTCCCATGCAAAAGTACGATCTGACACCATCTTGTTTATCAACGGCGATGTCATCAAATATAATAATAGAATCAGGGAGGGCTTCGTTTGGTAGGGGCACCTGTTCATTATTTTCAAACAAAAATAAGCCAATTTCATTAAACGTGGAGAAAATATTTTTCATTTGCACATATTTTGGCTGATAAATAGATTTACTAAAGAGATAAATATTCTGAAACTTTAAACCATTTGGACTGTATATCAAATTGAGCATTAAATTTGTTTTTCCACAATTAGAAGGACCGCAAATTAAACATCTAATACTATTAGGTAATAAGGGGCTATGCTTAATCAATTGGCACCCTTCTGATTCAATCTCGACGTTCCCGATCGATAAAGATACATCTTGCTTCTTATAGCGCATGATGTCAACAGAACACAAGAATCAGACTTATGTTAATATATACGTAGGGCTCTCCATTGACCTCCATTTTCTCTACTATATGGAATTTATTTCAAATTTTTCAAATTTAAAATAAATCTGAAAAACAAAATAATGTTACCTTTGTAAATATTATTAAAATTAAAACATTGACTTATAGAAAATCTTTGCTACAAAAAGTGATTATTAAAACAAAATGATTTTCTTATTATAAAAATATAACTACAACTTTTTGTAAACCAATAAACTGTAGATCCATCTTTGACAGTTCGTGTCAACTCTGCCGATTTTTGAATGCCCATATGGGAGAGATCATAGTCATCAGTTCTTACTCTTTTCATGAAATTGATCTTTGTATGACTTTTTCTCATTCAATGTAACAACAGAATGATCACGTATTGTTCTGATGTGGGTGTTTTCTAAAATTATATTTTCTTCTTCTTCAGCAATTGTCATCCTTTTTATTGTATCGAAATTTATTTGCTGAGAATTTTTGAAATTCAATTTTATATCTTTTACTTTGTAAACCGTGCATATTTCGCCATGCTTTGTGCTTTTAACGCAATAGGCATAATTTTTAGGACCCCCGAAACAAATTCTGTAATGTAGCTTCCTGCTCGTATTCCGCTAGTTCGTCCGTCAGATCTCCTAAATAATTTCCCAGAGGAGGATTATAACATTGAGTTAAAGGCCTTTTTATATAAATTATCGAATCTTTATCGTAATACAATACCCGTTCGCCAAGTTTAGCTAGAAACTTGTATAAAATCAGGCGCGCTTGAGTAGTTGTGTACGCCGCAATAGCGACGTTGACGTAGGGTGACGGCTCGATAGCCTCCTCTATATACTCCCAGTTGATAACAATCATGTCCTCGTTTATGTCCTGAATATAATGGACTGCAATGTTGGGGTTACTGAGCATTTCATACAGTTGCGAAGGATCTTCAATAATTGTAGTTTGGGTGAAATTTTCGCGTTGACCAAATTTGTCCCAAAATGAGTTCAGCATTAATTTGGCTAATGAACGCAATCCTTGGTTAACTTTAATTTTTTATTTATCCAACAATATACCTTCGACTAGGCTATTAGATTCGATATATTTGTCTATATTTATGTTGGCATTCGCTGCGGCATTATAACCGGATGCTTCTTGCTTAATCTTTAAAAATTTGTTAATGAAATGTGAAAAAAGGCCTTCAACGTTTTGGTCTTAGGAGTATTGAATAGTCTGGTAGCTCATATTTCATATATCGCTGTGATTTTGTATCCAAATTTTACTGCCTCTCTTAATTCATCGACAACCCAAGTCCCACTTAAACACCTTTGTTTATCTGAGTGATTACAAGGAGTCGAAGAAAGTTGATCGGTACACGCATTACACAAAATAAACATGAGTTTACCTTTTTTATTAATAGGTAGTACAGGGTGATAAAGGTCATTCGGAGGGCATACAGTACACTTTACGAATCCTTCTATACCGTTTAAGTTGTATTGTGGTCCGGTTGTGCGACGGCACTCTTCATCCCCCACAATCAGGGTCGGATGCCCAATAGGGAATTTGCCATATTTGCAGACATATGGATACAAAGAGCATACATCGACGTAATGAATTTCTTTATCGGGTAAAGCCTTGTAATACATTCGTGTATTCCCGGTCCTACCACCGTAAAAGGAGTCCCTAGGTTGTAATGGTTCTTGTGAGAAAAATGAGTTATTTTTAAAATATTGGACGCACTCAGCATTTGTTTTTAACATTTCCCGAAATTCACATTCCCACATGTGTACCACTGTATACCTGTTGCACTTCAAAAAGTCGATTCGTTTCATCTTATCGTTATAACGAGTATTCATGGTCTCATCTGCTGTCCGATAGATTTTGTCGTCTCTTCTATTAGGATAACAAGCGGGGTGTCCATGAAAAAAGCAGCTACTAAATTCAAAAATTGTATTAGTGTTCTGATCGTAACCGTCGACTTTCAGTTTTGTCATAGGGAATACCGTTTCCTTGCCTTTGCCTGCGTGTTGAATGTCAATGTGTCGTGAATGCTCTTCCCAAAGTAGCCACTTTATCGCTGTTTTGGATTGTCTATCTGTTAACCGGTATCCATTTCTTGGGATAATCCCTATAGTCTCGGGTCTCAAAAAATTTCTTCTGAATACTAGATTGCACGCTGACGCAATAGTTATCCTCCGCGAATGGGTCAACTTTACAGTTTTCGATAAAATACTGGCGGAATATAGAACACGATCTTCTCAATATGTGAACGTCGTTAATGCAATATTCTGTCAATTCTTTCTTAAAATCAAATATATACTGATTATCCTTCTGTTCGTGGTACCATTTAAAGAATTTGTCTCTCTCTTTTACTGACATAGTATCAGGTGAATAGAATTTAGCGTCAGGCAGCTCTCCTATATATTCATAATTTCCCAACATATTAAAAAGATGGGGAAAATATCCTTTTTTTAAATCATCGGGCAAGTCGAAGGCTACTGGCAATTTGGCTAGGGACATTGGGAAATAATTCAAAGAGTCTGTTTAGGTGTGATTAGACTGAATAAATTTAATAGGAAGCAAATGGAAGTACCACGGAATTTGAATGAAATCTCAGATATTAACAAAGCGTTTGATTTATTAATTTAAATAGCATGCGAGATTTTCTTAAATACTATTAAATATACATGTAAAAGAAGATACAAATTAATAATAGCGTCTACAAAAATAACTTAAAACTAAACATGTAACTTAGCGATCTAATGAACAAAATTAATTTAAGACAAAAAAAGAAGAAAAAAAAATGATTAACATGAATGGGAGCGATAATTAACAATGCTATCTTTTATCCTTTTTTACATAGCACCAATGAGGGTTACGTTTGAAAGCTTTGCAAACAGAGCAAAACGTTTCGATGCACTCGTGGGCTGCTTTCTGCACATCCAAATTATAAGTTTTCCAACATAAGTTACATCGTTTTAAAGATTGGCATATTGATTTTCCCTTACTGCTTGATGCTAAATGAATATAAAAACAGGAAACATGGGGGAACTGCCTAGAACAGGCACTGCAGTATCTTTGAGAGTCGTCTTTTTTACAAGGTGTTTTTCTAAGGCAAAACTGGCAAATCTCCTTACAAATATGTTGGGTTTTATGAAAGTAAACAACGCTACACTTTTCACAATAATATCTGCAGTTAAATAAGGCAGTCAAACTATTTTCATGAATCAAGTAAATTTTTAGTTTAGCATCCAAGTTACCGCCTTGGAACATTTTATGGCGCTTGTTATTTTTAAATTCATAAACAGTAATGTCATAATTTTGCATGTAACACTGAAATATTTGCAATTCGGGTATTCTCGATCCCTCTTCACCTATTTCTACTCCCGATTTTCGCGTAAGTTCTTTTGCCTTACGCTCCTGCATCCTGGAATAATCTCTTCTTATTTTCAAGAATTTAGGGTCCCTTTTTTCCCCGGTTTTTGGCAAAACTCGTCCTACTACTAAAGCACGCGGTAAACACAAGGAATCATTATTGGCAATAGTAATTATCCCTCTTTTTTTACGGCAGAAAGTTTCATACGAAACGTTTTTCATATTAAATCTACCTGCCCCTCTTGGCATTTCTACGATTGATGATGATATGGTAAAATTATCGGTCTGTTCGGCACTTGCATTGCTTTGAAACACCGAATTAATCATGTTCCAGACATTTCCTCCTGATATCGTATTAGCTGTAGTGTGCGGAATCCAACACGAATTAGAAAGACTTGAACTAGTAAATGTAAAACCGATTATATCATTGGGGCTGCAATTTTTCATTAGGTATTCTGTAACATCATGAATCGCCATTTTTAGCCAACTGATATGATCAATATCTGGTGAAGACGGATTTGTGAGATTAAAGCGTATAGATCTTTTACCTAGATTAAATTTCGTTACAGTAGATCTAATTTCCTGTACTATTTTATACGTTTGATAATTTACGTTAATGGGCATATCATGGAAATCAGATATTCTCAGAGGTTCAGAAAAATGTAATCCACAAATTTCTTGATGAATGGAAACATCAAAAGATGATTCGAAAACTTCTCCACAATAGTCGCAGAGGTTAAAAAATAATAAATCATCCCCCGGATCCATAGTTAATTAGGGGAAAAAAGTTAATTATGCGAAAGAAAAAAAGGAAATATCTAGACAATTGCAGAAAAAAAAAACACAGTTAAAATAAAACTAAAAACCTGAGAAATAGTTGAAGTAGTCCGATAGTAGCAGCAACAGTTCACTTTGAAACACCAAAGGGAAGTGGATCTCTTAAAATAAGTTCATCACTTTTATAACTTTACGTCACGCGAAAGGTTTGAACCTGCAATTTTATTTAAAAAGAATCGCCTGAACGACCAACCTCCCTAAGACCAATTAAGAAAGAAATATTAAAACAAGTACTGACAAGTTGGTGCATGTAGACAGACAGATTTGAGCCTGCAGGTTTATGTAGAGGGTCAAAGTCCACAAAAACCGTATGTTATCCACCTGTTGGTGCATGTAGACGGACAGGTTTGAACATGCACGTTTATATAGCTGGTCAAAGTTCACAAAAACCGTATGTTATCCACCTGCTGTTGCATGTAGACAGACAGGTTTGAACATGCACGTTTATATAGCTGGTCAAAGTCCACAAAAACCGTATGTTATCCACCTATAGACGGACAGGTTTGAAACCTGCACGTTTATGTTTTGAATCATATTAAAATATAGATATTGCGCAATCTCATTAAATATGTGGAGGGGATAGAATGACCAATAGATACTCATGATTTAAAAATATAACACGAATCCTACTCAAAGTTTCATCAGTTCAACGTCCGCTAGCATCTGAGGAGGTATGCCTGGCCCAAATGGTTAGGGGTCAAAGTCCACAATACAGGTTAGAACACGTCTTGGTCACGTGATGTCTGGGCCCAAGTGGTTAGGAGTGTTTAGGGGTCAAAGTCCACAAAACAGGTTAGAACACGTCTTGGTCACGTGATGTCTGGGCCCAAGTGGTTAGGAGTGTTTAGGGGTCCAAGTCCACAAAACAGGTTTGAACACGTCTTGGTCACGTGATGTCTGGGCCCAAGTGGTTAGGAGTGTTTAGGGGTCAAAGTTCACAAAACAGGTTTGAACATGTCTTGGTCACGTGATGTCTGGACCCAAGTGGTTAGGAGTGGTTAGGGGTCAAAGTCCACAAAACAGGTTTGAACACGTCTAGGTCACGTGATGTCTGGGCCCAAGTGGTTAGGAGTGGTTAGGGGTCAAAGTCCACAAAACAGGTTTGAACACGTCTAGGTCACATGATGTCTGGGCCCAAGTGGTTAGGTGTGTTTAGGTGTCAAAGTCCACAAAACAGTTTTGAACATGTCTAGGTTACGTGATGTCTGGACCCAAGTGGTTAGGAGTGGTTAGGGGGTGGTTAGAGGTCAAAGTCCACAAAACAGGTTTGAACACTTCTAGGTCACGTGATGTCTGGGACCAAGTGGTTAGGTGTGTTTAGGTGTCAAAGTCCACAAAACAGGTTTGAACATGTCTAGGTCACGTGATGTCTGGGCCCAAGTGGTTAGGAGTGGTTAGGGGTGGTGAGAGGTCCACACAACAGGTTTGAACAGGTCTAGGTCGTGATAAACGTGATGTCTGCCCCAAGTGGCGCTATAACTACTCTAGATAATAGTCCCTATTCGCTTTTATTCAACCGGACTTCAAGATCCCCTACCCGCGCCTTTAGGGCATTATTTTTCGTCAAAACATCTACAATAAATATTGTTTGTTCGCTAGGGGCTTTTCTATTGTTATTAGTCTATCACTCAACTCAAATGTGAAGTCCCCGTATTTGTCAATTGTCAAAATATTTTTTATTTCCTCCTTAAAGTTATTATCAGTCTGTTTCACGGTAGTAAAGATATGTGAAGATGAAGGTTCTGTACTTTGATGTAGAGTAAGTTTTTCTCCCATTGCAGTAGATTTTTTGCCCTGGTCACATTTTGAAAATACCCACTGATTTTTTTTTGTCCGATTTAAAGGCCTATAAATCTTTATCAGTGAAATTAACGCATTTCCCATGAAATATGAGACTGCATTTATAGCATTATTAAAAGACTTTAGTGAATCTTAGAGTGCTATAGCGGTTGTGAAATTGCCGAAAAAGGGTTCATATGATTTTTATGAAGTTTGCATTATGTAAATAAAGCCCATTTACTATCCATAAAATATCCCAGATAAAAAATAAATAAATAAAGATATGATGGAAAATTTGTTTTATTTGTGAATAATACAGAGAGGATACATTTGTTTGTCCCTGATTCTGATTTGTAAGAAAATAAAGTTCTTTGAAAAAAAAAAAGTCGACTATTAATAATAGCCGACTATTAATAAACAAAGATCCAATGTTTTATATATACCAGTAAGGTTTTTACCTGATTGTGTTGTAGGAAATGATGTTTTAGCCCCAAATTTTGCAATAATCCGACGATTTTTTCAGATAACGGCTTAATGGATTCTAAAATTTGCTAAATTTTTATTTTAAAATTTTATATTTTAAAATTGCTAAAATAAAATTATTGAGATTCGTAACATTTAAAACCGAAGAAATGTATTAAATGCTTTCAGTTTTGTGTCTAAATGCAAATGACGATTCTGTAATGAGGTTAAGTACTATTTAGAGGCTGTTTCTTCTTAAAGAGGGTTCTTTCCAAGCCTACACTTGTGCATGGAGATGAATTAGCTAAGATCACACTCAACTGGCAGGTTTTCCCCTCAATTTAGACTTTATAGAAGGAGTTAAGCTGCCAACTTTCAATCTTACTACCATGTTTATTCAAGTTTATTTTTAATTCAACTAATTTTTTTCCCTGACTTCACTAACTTATAAACACAATTTTGTGCATAATTTTATTGCATAATATTTAATAAAGGTAAAATAAAACTTAATCACCCATAAATAAAAAAAAGAAACACATTGTGCAGAGAATTTTCTTTAAAAATGTCAAGAGTTTAATTGTTAGGTTTTTGATGTCTGCTTCTGATCTTATAAATATTTTTTATTTTATATTAAAAGCAATAAATCTTTTAGTAAAATATGTCAGACATTAATTTAACATAGATATAAAATAAATATCCTTGTCTCCAATGCTGAATGGAAACTGATTCATAAAATAAGGCCAGGGTATGGACATCGCAAAACTAAAGATATGTAATTATTTCTAGATTTCATGCTCTTATTGCCCCAGTGTACCAGCCATGAGTCCTAAAATAAGCTACTGTCCATTATTCTTAATTCTTTCCTATATGTAAGGTAGGAGCAATTATTAAACAAATTTTCATAATAAGGTATTCCTTACTGTTCTTAAATATTTTAATTATCATTTAATTAAAATAATTTTCAATCCTAATTTTTTCTCTTCTTTTCAATGGTCTATTTCAAATTTTAAAAAGTTTATAAGCCTTTTACTACTCAAAACAAATGAATTTTAATTTGAAATTGTTAATGTTTAATAGTTGTTAATGATTTGTTTATAAGTGTTTTATATCTAGATAACTACTTTTAGTAATATTAAAATGAATTGAAAAGCAATAACAAAATGATTTCTATTAAATTATTATTTCCAATACTTTTATATAGTTTAAAAGTAAATACTTGAATGTTTTAAGGACTTTTACAATGAAAAAAAATACCTTTATTACTACAGTCCATGAAGGGCTAAGGACAGTACTATTTCATGGACAGATGTTGTGCAGGGAGGTGATTTGTTCTATATCACGCTCAACTGCCAGATTTCCCCCACTTATTTTGGAGACCCACATTATAGAGCCTGGGTGAGCTGCAGGAGGGTCATAGATCTCATTGGATCCATCTCCGCCAGCTAACAGATCAAATAAAAGTCTTACCAGCAGCGGGATTTAAACCAGGACCTTTGGGATGGCAACTTAGTTATCTACACTGAGCCAGTTTGCTCTAAAATTTTACATTGAAGGTAAGAAATTTAATATATCACTAACAACAAAATGAATTCTAACTAAAAAAACAATGAACCGATTTTTGGGATTGTGGATTTAACCCTCAAAGTTACAGCTAGCTTTATGTTGTGTAACTCTTTCAAATTATACATCTCATGTTTATATAAAAACTTGGACATAAGGGAATTTGGTATTCTCCAGCCTAAATAATGCTGATAAAATCTACAACACATATATTTATTATATATTTATCAATTATGAATAGATATATTTTATATATATATATATATATATATATATATATATGAGTATATTTTTTCCTCTGTTCAGTGTAGTTAATCCAAGATTTACTTACTTACTTCTACTTGAAGCATAATATATCATTAAGAGAATGTGTGTAATTAATGATGTCCTTCAAGAAAACCTATATAAGTCATCTATATCATGCTTGTATTCATTTAAAATTTTTTCATCACTTGTGATTTAAAATGAAGGTTTACATTATTAATTTTCTTATTGTAATAAGCATGAGTTTTTCCTTCTCCAGCACGGTAAGATAATATAAGATTACGATAATACAATTAATATCTAAAATTAATTCTGAGATATGAAAAAACATATAGGAAAATAGAAGATTAGGTACCTAAAAACAAAATCATTTTCATGCTTTTAGTTGTTACTTACTAAATTATATTTTACACAATAATGAAATATGTTAATTCGCATATCGCTCCTTCAAAAGAACAATGTCATAACTCAAAAAACCTAATTTTTTACTAGAGATATTTGAAAGTTCTATGTCTTGTCAAAATTAAACCAGATGAGTTAAAAGAATAAAAATTTGGGTATTGGTAAGCAAAGCATTCCTATTGGAATGGTGGTATTCAATTTCTTTTATTAATCATTAAAAAAAACTTTAAAAGCTTGCTATTATTTCCATTAAACTTCAGATTTAACCATGATACAACTCAAAAGATGACTTAGATGACTTTATTACAAAACAAAAAAAAATCATCATATCATATCATGGAATTGGAATTTCAGATATGAAATTCCTGAATTGAAAAAGCTGCAGCTAAATACACTTGCTACTATAAGCTTAACTCAAAAGTGATAATTTTTTATTGAAGGTGTTCTTTTTAAGGCGTGATATATGCCATATTTCAAATATTTAATTAATATATTATAGCAATGTCTGTACTATTAATAGAAAATAAATAATTAGAAATTATTAAATATTAAATAATGTTCATGGATGTTGTACTTGTCTTTATTGTGATAGATATATTTATTAATGTCATATTAAAGTACATAAATATATCATCACAAGTTTTTTTTTCGCATTTTCTTTTTCTAAAATGTTATCAAGTTAATGTGATGATTAATTCCTTGAGAAGCTATTTTAATTACTTACATGGTTACCAATGAAATCTTTAATAACTGATATGATGGACTATGATTTTACAAAAAAAAAAGAAAGAAAGAGGAAAATATTTAGCTACATCAGTTGATAAAATTCACAACTATCTAAACCTTGCTAAAAAAATTAAGTTCTTGTAGTTTGAAACAATACCCTTTTTTTGGAGCCAAAGTATGTGTGATCTCGTTTGAATAACATAGATGTATTGAAATTGGTTAATTTTGTGATAGAAAAATTTGATTTTAAATTCATAGGTCAAACCAGGAATAATAAGTCAAGCCTTTCAGATAGTTGGTAGATGTAATAAGGAACACCCTTTGGATATGAGTAAGCTTAATAGCTCTAACTGATCATTGATATTTTAAATATAATTTAACCATTTACCTTTTAAAGCCTTTATTTTTATACTTTACAGAAGAAATGGAAAAAGCTGTTAAAAATTTTGAATTGCCAACTAGTGAAGAAGGAAAGGTTTTTATAATTATTTATCTTTAAAATATAATCTTTGTCTCTATTACATGATAGTAATTCATCTTTTATACTGCAGTGTTTCATTTCATGTTTCTTGGAACACTTTGGCTTGGTAAGCACAAAATTATTATCTAAAACTAATTTAAAATAATGATATTGTTCATTGAATTTTTCATCCTTTTTATAAAAGATTACAGATAGACAAGTCAACCTAGAAAAGAGTATGGAATTTAACAAAATGCAGTTTCATAATCCTGATGATTTGGAAAAGGCTAATACCATATCAGCAACATGTAAAGATGAATGTAAGTATCATAAATGAAAAATATTACAAAATAAATAAAAATGTTAAGAAGCATCTTAGAGACACCTGTGGAGTAGGCTCCTACAAAATATTTTTTTTTTTGGTCCTGGTAGCTTATCAAAGAATTTAACTCTAGACTTCTATCTATATCTATATCTCTATTCTAGTAATCTTTCAGTGTTTTAAGCAACAAATAAAAACGATCTAAAAATACTGGCAGGGGAGTAGTTTCACACTTCTTGTAAGTTTGAATCACAACAATCTTTCCCCATCTACTATATGGTTTCAGTTATTAAGAATACCTTCATAACTGTTAAAGGCACCAGAACTCCTGAAAAATAATAAGGGGGCCATAAAAATAGATTTACTATAAATAAACGGTTGAAATTCACGAGAAGTAGATTTTTCCGGTGTCTTGTTAGCCCCCAACGAGTTTTATGATAATGTTAAATACATTATTGCTAGAAAACGATACAAAACAAAATTAAAATCCAAGAACTTTTTAATTTGTGTTGCAACTTTGAAGCTCTACAGCTTACTTCCTATAAATTGTCGGGAATACCAGGGCCGGTTTTATCTTATGTGTAGGGAGTGCGGGGTACACGGCGCCGGGTCTCAGGCGGCGCCGCGAGGCGCCCCTTGCGAAACCTCCAGAGAGGCGAAACCTAATAGAGGGGCGCTTAGTTCACGATTGCACACGAGCGCGACATAGGCTAGAGCCGGTGCTGGGGAATACGTTAGTCATTAAAAGTAATATTTAGTCCAGAGGAGCCAATAGCGCTCTAAAAAACATACTATAATTTTCAAATTTTTGGTTGTTTGGAAAAATCATTCTTATAAACTTGACGTACAGTTAGTTGATTACAAGGAATTACATAGCTTCGGGATCTTTTAGTTTTGTTATTGAAAATTAAATTTCCTTATTTCATAAAATTGTCGGTTTCTCGAAAGAAAGTTTAATGGATTTATTCACGAAAGTGTATTAAGCAATATTTATAACTACCTTCCAAGGTAACACCCCGTGTAGACTGGGGCTCTTCTTCACAATCGTGCCGATAATTTTCACGACACTGAGTGCCTGGTCCAGTTCAATTTAAAATCGATATCGATCGACGATGCTTCGCCCGAAAACTCAAAAATCCTACTATTCTTCTTTTTAAAGACTAAGTAAGTAAATAACTGAGTAAATCAAGGGGAGGTCCTCACCAGCCACCAAAGGAAGGGATGTAGAAGTAAAAAAAAGTAAAGAGTAAAAAAAAGTAAAGTAAGGAGTAAAAAAAAAAATAATTTGAAATTTACAGTTTATATTAAAGGATATTTTTGTGATTCGAGAACATTTGTAATCTTGATGAGATCTTGTAATTTCGTTTTACAAAGTATCTCAAAACTCTAAACTTAAACTAAGCTTACTGATAACTTAAGTAGCATCATTCTTTAAGTGGTGCTGAGTTACCTTAAATCATTTCTACTTCCCTTAACCTCTTGGAAAGTTCAAACTGTTACCTAATTAGTTAGCAATTTATTAAATTAATTTAAGAGAATTTGGAAGGATTAAATAAAATAATTATTGTAATTAGAATCTACTATTTTATTTCTTTGTTATATGATATTACTGTGGTACATCTAATTACCATTTCATTGTGTGTATATATCTATTATTTAAATTTAGTGTCTACCTCGACGGAAGAAGGGTGCGATTTCGCTATAGCTGCATCCAAGTGTATGCTGGAGAAGTCAAAAGAGGTAAGATGAAATAATATCTTAAAGTAATTTCTGATAATAGTTGACCGCTTCAGGTAGACTTAGTATAGAAATCGGTGAAAATAAGTTACTTAAACTTCAGTTTATTTACACCGCATAAAGTCCGCCAAACTCATAAGGAATATTTCCCTAAAAGTAGAACTACTGAGATTCCTCCTTTCAGTTAGTCCAACTGCGATACTGTCATAAAAAAATATTACTGTGGCAAATAGGTTGATGAGTATGTTTCACGACGATAATTAATGAAAAGGTTCTCATACCGTAAAAATGAAAGAAAATAAAAATAGACATATAATTACTAATTGATAACAATAGTAACCAAGGTGTGAGGTGGTTAGCATAACAACGTACTAAGACCAAGGCAGATGGCCCCAAGATTTTTTAAAGGGAGTCAAAAAACCTTGATTATGCCGTCCTTCTGTAGGGACGTTAAACGGGAGTCCCGAGTCTGTACGATGCACGTACTCGTACAAAATCCCTATCCTAATCAACCTGTAACCTGGAAAGGCAAAATTTAGAGCTCCTGCTATAGCATCGTCCGATTATCCATAGCATCATGAAATTGACCTCAAATAAACAAACAACAGTATGATATGTAAAGAAGGTTATAAATGGTTTGCACGATACGTCGAGGTTTCAACTTAATTTTATTTCAAACAAACATAAAAAAAATTAATGTAAAATCAATGACGGTTGTTCAATTCCGATTTGATAAGAGATGTCGATAAATACTTAAGATAACGCAGTGGCTCCACCCTACAAAATTAAGTTAAGTAGAAATCATAAAATTTGGTAAAACAAACTCCTAAAACAAAAAAAACTCAACTACTACATAATTTGGCTCTATTACTTGGCTAACAGATGTTAATTAAGTTATACATATAGACGATAATTTAAAACTGTTATGACCGATTTTGTTTTCATTGAATATCTGGATTTTCAAGAGTATATATATATATATATATATATATATATATATATATATATATATATATATGTATATATATATATATATATATATATATATATACAGGGTGTATCAGGGTTAAATGGCCAAACTGAAAATTTGAACTAAGAACCTCAAAATAAGAAAAAAATTTCTTATGAAGGTATGTCCGCAAACGCTTTGTTTAGGAGATATTCACATCTAAAGATTTCATTGTTACGAATTATTTAGGCATAGTAAATAAATAAAACTTATTTTATTTGTTCAGTCTACTTTATTTATTAAATTTAAACCATTAACATTCACATCAAATGTTCAAAGTGACATCCTTGAGCATTATCATTACAGAAGAGATATACGATATACGATTAATCAAAACAAGTTATTTTTCAGATGGGCTTCAGATTTTTTCAGTTTCACTCTTGAGAAAACACCACTTTGGTTGATTAAAAACAAAAATGTGTACTTATTAAAATAAATTTTTAAAAAATACGATAAATAGTAATTTTCTTCATAATTACCTATATACTCTGAAATATTAAGAAAGTTATTTATTGTAGTTGAAATTTATAAATGCATATATGATGAAAATATCATTTTTCTTCTATATGACAATCAATAATATATTTTAATCACAGAAGTGCGAATATAGAAAATAAATCTTTTCTGTTATTGGTAGAAAGTAGATACTTAATAACTTATTGACACTGAGCCACCTGAAATTCCACATTTTACTTTTAAGACTCAAAAGAAATTAGCATTGATAACTGAGGCATCATTCTGGGTGAATATTAATAAAAAATTATGGAGATACAAGGTCCTAATAGCTTCATGGAGATTCTGTTTTGCTAAATACCCATAGGAGTTTTAAGTTGCCTGATTTATCTGATTTCTGCTGAAGAGTTTTCTATTATTGTTGAAGAGGGATGGAGTTCAAAGGATTTTAAAGCTAATGATGTTTTATCCCAGAAAACGATAAGGAACGCTAATGATCAGTTTGGAGAGTTAAAATTATCTTACCCCTACAAGTGGGTGTCTAGTGTATAAGATATGCTTTCGAAAACACACAAAAACACTAATTGGCTAACATCCCGACTTATTGGAAAACACTAGACGTCCTTGGCTTAAATATCACTGAAGGACTCGAACAAAGCCTCACGCAATAAATTTTCGTGTTACTTTACTAGTCATCCTCATGACAATTTGGTATTACTTGCTGAGCCTTGTCTAGCTACGAATAAAACATTCCCTCACAAACTGAATAATAGGAACCGCACTAAAGAATTCTTTTTTCCATATTGTACAGTCTATTTAGTACTTAAGAATGCTTTACATCGCGATGTAGATAACAACTGAATTTCATATATAAAATAAATACCACTATGGTTCAGCCAAACAAGGGAAAAAACTACCACTCATCATAGTAACCCTTCAACTTACTTCCTGTCTGTTTCAAAACTTTCTGGCTTACAAACTACACTAAAATGTTTACAGCTACACAAGCTTTGTAGAATCTGGCAAAATCTTAAACTTAAAATGTCGAGAAATCAATTTTTGAAATTTCGGAGCTATAACTTTTGATCATGAAGTCCTCAATGAGCGATTTATAATTGAAAAACTGTAAATGCCCTCCCACTTGTTTTCAAGGCAATAAGTAGAGATTTGACCGAAAATGACACAGAGTCCGATTATCGAGAAAGAAAAAAGAAATATCCTAATTCAACGACCAACTCTTCTTTTTTCACTCCTTTCGAAAAACAAACACTAAATGAAATCTAGTTATTTAACCTACAGTTAAGAAGGTTAACATTTACAAATTTCAAATAATTCAGGTAAAGTTTTTCAGAAGAGTAACTATAGTATTAAAGCACTTAGTAGTACTTCTCGTACCATGTTCCTGATTGCCATCATATTCAGTGGTCATCAATGACAGAAAATACAGATCTAAATAAATAAAGAGAAAAAATGATACTCATAGTTTCTTAAAAGCCTTTACTTTTAATTAGCAATTGTTTTATCATTAAAAAACTCCTATTATTATTATTAGCTTAGCTACAAAATCCCCAAGCTAGTCTTGGCTTCCTCCAAATTCAAGCGCCAAGTGCTGCCATCCAATTCCTTACTCCGAAGAATCCTAGTTCATCTGCATCATCATAGTCCAACCACAACAACCTGGATCTACTAACTACTTGTCTATTCTTATATACGGGACGTATCCCACCCTTCCTCTTTGGAAGTGCATTAGCCCAAGTGTACTTCCAAGGGGGTAGGGGAATTTGGCTCCCGGGCCAGTGACCATTCTAGGCTTCAGAGGCTATGCCCAAAAATGGTGCTACAGGTGGATGGTGGCCGGTTTAGCCGGTCGCAGACGTAGTCGCCACTGGCAGATCTAGGAGAATTTTCAGGGGGGGGGGACATGGGTCAATGTGAATTTGTTATCAATGCATACGATTCATATATGAATGAAGATACATAAAATATCAATTTTTAATTTAAGACAGCTGAGGCCAGAAAACAATAACATGGATAAAATAAGCTCCTTGATCAAAGCGGCAGCTATCTTATATGTGAATGAAAAACATAAACGTAAGTTATTGTTGCTTTTTTTTCCCGTCTGCCTGTTGTGCCCCCTCCCAAAAAAAATCCTGGATCCGTTCTTGGCTGAGTTCATAATAGCAGCGATTCGCTGAGATCATTCTTCTCTGCTTCTCCACCGAGATTCGGTTGTCGCACATTACTTATGTACTAAGCTGTGTTAACACCGGCACTTGTAAGGACCAAATAACACTTTGGTTTGTGATCATGCCTAGACCGCTTTCCGCAGTCTAGAGAACCAGGAATGCTTTGGATACGGCCTGCTATGATCTGCCATTGATCATCTATTTCATCAACATATACTAGCAGTCCGGTTGAACATAGTGTCTGTTGTCTGAATTTTTGATTCTCTGATAATTTGTTCAAGGTGGAGGCTAAAGCGGATATATGCCAAGTCATCTTATTGCCTTTCTCTTCTTATTGTTGTGAAACTCTTCGAATCGCTTAGTAAAAAGAAAGTATGGATATTCAATACCATCACGCTCATCCTGAGTATCCGGACAAGTTCAGGAGGCACATTAAGTTTCATGAGGACTTTACACAGTTCATCTCGTCAAATACTGTATATGCGGACGTAAATCAACAAACAGATGGTGTGTCCTAAGTCCGTATACTCTACCTTTTTCCAAAATATGAAGGAGAGTGAAAATATGACCTGTTGTTGTCCACTCATGGATCCACAGTTGTGATACTTAGTAGGCGATCGGGAGTAGGTATCCTCTATAGTTATCACACAAGTATATCCCCGCAGGTCATATCAACATCTTCTTCCACTTCTCAGGAATGTACTCTTCAACACACGCAGCCATGATTTAAACTTTTATAGTTTTAATTAAAGAATAACAAGGTGGTAAATTAGTTTTATCGCAAAAAGGTCGTTTTTGTTTCACCACTATGCGATAGTGAGCGATACCATAAAAGGTGCTATTATACCATGAGAAATTATTTAACCTCTGACGGGTCAGACCGAATAGCAGATGAATCTACCTGTACTGCAGGATATGACAGTTGCTATGCAGATTAGTACTTTCTGTTCAAAACTTCTTTAACATTCAAAGTTCATTGCTTTCCTACGCTCCAATTGTTACTAAATATCCCAATATATTATCTTCTTGACTTTACTGCGTACTGGGCACTGAAGGGTCCAGCTGTTAAGGGATACCGAGTTATAAATGACATGAGCAGCAATATTCCTCAGTAAAAGCCAGGGATAACTACCGTTTTACTTGGCCTTCGTTTTCGGGTGTTAAGGTCCATGGTTATTATTATTATTGAATTGTACATGAGATCTGCATTTCAATCCTAAACATGAATTACTTTATATTGGCCAAGAATGCTATAGAAAATTTGACCAATTGATTTGTTAACCAAAATATATCAAACCCATGTTTTTTATTTAAATAGTGATGCACAAAAAAATCTGCACTTGCATATAAATTAGGCACATGTCATATTTTTGGTAAAGCTTATTGATAAGTAGTGTTTTCTATGAATAATTATTACATTCTGGATTAGTGACTCTCTCTATAAATGTGAAAATAAATAATGATTTTTAAAAGTTTAATGATATAATATAACGATAAAAAAAAAACAGACAGAGAAGAGAAAAATCGCAAAAAATAATTGGACCTCGTTCATACAGTTGTCTTACAAATTTATGTTTTAGACCTAGAAGCAGCAGACTACATCAGTAAATAACTAGCGGCAGTTAGAGTATTGAGGCAAGTTCTATTTTACCAAAAATGTGGTAAATATAATATCCTATTATTAGCCTTGAGCTTAGGGAAATTTTCCTCTTACTAATTGTTGAGGCAGTCTCCTATCAGCTGTTAGTGGCAATGTTGTAAGTATGCTTCTGTCCTCAAGTTCCTCAATCTATCTACAATTGCATCACATAGTCTCCTGTCTTCCATTGGAACTCGACCAATCTGAGTCGCATTTATAATGCTATACTGCTTTTTGTTAGCAATTAGTTTATATCTATTTGGAGATATGTAAACAGTTTTGCTCTTTTTTATTAATTTTATTACAGAAATAAATGTAAGAAATATTTTTTTAAAATTCGCATGGAATCTGTCACAATTCACCCCTCCTGATCTCGTCCTATTAATAGAGTAAAAAGGTTTTTTGGGCTACAATGTCAATAAGTATTGTAAGACTTTTTGCAGAATTCCAGTTACCCAAAGTTTCTAATTATGAGGATGGTAACATTAAGAAAATGAATCCGAAGTAATGCAACGTCGGGCGTGGTTAGCACTTGGATGGGTGACCGCCTGGGAAAAACAGGCGGTAACCATCTGGGGAAAAACCGCGTGCTGTTGGCATCTAACTAAACAGTGCACTAAATAATAATACATAGCTGGCTGTGTGGATGAATGAAAGAATCCAGTGCCATAAAAAAAAAAAAAAAAAAAAAAATATTTAATAATAATAATGTCTTTATTTATTCTGGGAGAATAAAGATTAACAATATAGGTATTGTAAGCTATTATGTCTTAGAGTGTAAAATAATTACATTTAATTAATTATTACAAATAGCTTAATAAGTGAGAAAAAATGAACAAAAAAAAATTTGAATTACCTACAATAACAGTATTTTAAGAACAGATTAGAAGAAAAGAAGAAAAAGAAATTAAAATAAGTTAACAATAATTATATAGGAGAAACAATTTATGGTTACATATACATCAAATTTATAATAAGAAAAAATACAAAAAAAATGAAGAAAACTTAAACAATACTATCAGAGAATTACATTTAATCCCTTCATGTATTTTTTCCCTTTTTTTTTGTTAATATCTAACTAGATGATATGTACTTGGTTTTAATTCCACACACTCATGTATATATCATATATATATATATAAATACATAATCCACCACACAAATGTAATTCAAAAAACATCGAATGAAGAGAACTTTAAGTCAAAACAGATCCCCTATTATTTTCGAATTTTGGGAATTGTAGGGATAATAGGTGATGGAATATACAGCATTTGAAGGTTGGAAGATTATTGGAACGACGAATGGAACAAGGTATAGAGTTCCAAAGGGAGGAGGATCGGATAAGGAAAGCTCTGCCAAAAGCTGCTAATTGGTGGGATGCTATATATAGATCTCAGAACCGAGAACGGGTGATATGGGAGAGGACTGTAGTTTTGAATTGAAAGAGATCGAAAACGTATGATAGTCGGCGAGATTGGATAACTTGGTAAAGTAAGTATGCTAGGACGTACTTACGGCGGTATGAAGGGTAGAGCCATTTCAATTCTTTGTAGTATCAGGTGACCAAGGCATCTCTCGGGATCCCAAAGATGAATCGAACGAAGCAATTAAGCAACTGTTTTAATTCTGCTTCGAGATCCCCAGAGACACCCCCATACACTGTACAGTAATAGTCCAAATGAGGGAAAATTAAGGAAGAAACTAGAAGTCTACGGATTTCAAATGGGAACAGGAGACGAAGATGGCAATTCGGACGCTTTAAGGTGGAGAAGGTACGACGGGAAATTTCAGAGATATGTTTTTTCCAGGAAAGGGTTTGGTCAAAAATAATTCCAAGGTTTTTGACGGTTGGGTAGAATTTGATAGGATTATTGTTTAGAAAGAGGATTGGATTATGGGGAATAGTTTTAAGGAAGTAGATTGACCCTATTACTATAGCCTTGGTTTTTTCTACGTTCAACTTTAGCTTATTATCCATTGCCCATCGACTTATTCGATTCAGATCATCTCGGAGTTTTTCCGTGGCTAGTAATAGATCGGAAAGGGAAAAGGATAGGTACACTTGAAAGTCATCAACATAGACATGATACTGGGAATGTTGGATAAGAAGTGGAAGGTCGTTTATGTAAATGGCAAATAGGGTGTGGGATACTGATGATCCCTGGGGGACACCACAGGACAGCGGAAGGGTTATGGAAGGAGGTTGACCAGGGAACAGAGCATATTGGGAGCGATCTGAGAGGAAAGACGTGAACCATCCTAGAGCACTGTTGGATAGAGGTAAGTTTCGTAGCTTGGTGAGGAGGATATTGTGGTCTACTGTGTCAAAGGTTTTGGAAAAATCTAAAAGGATCAGAATTGTTAATTTTTGTTGCTCAATTACAGTATGGAGACCATAGATGATTTTGAGAATAGCGGATTGAGTTGAAAAGCCTGGTTGAAAGCCAGAATGGAGAGGGTTAATGAGGGAAAGTTCTTCTGGAAAATTTGAAATTTGGTTTTGAACTGGGTGCTCTAATGGTTTTGAGAGGTTAGAGAGAAGGGAGATAGGGCGGAAGTCCTAGAATGGAAAATACAGAGTTTTGTAACGAGAAATTATAAATATGATGTAATACGGGCATTCTGACAGGAAGGCAGGAAGGATTTTAGTAGCTTTAAAGGAATATTGTCGGGACTGAATATCCATCTGATCGATGGAAGTATAAGAGTAAATTACGTCCTAGTTGATGGAACTTAAGTCAGATTGAAGTGATTCGAAGGAAAGGAGGTCCAAATTGCGATAGGACACCGTGTTGGAAGTAAAAGATTTGACTGGTAGGTCATATAAAATTTGAATGAGATCGTGTGATGAAAGAAACGGAACAGGATTGTTGGGACGAGGAGAGGATTTTAAGAGGTGAATCAGAGATAAAAAGGTCCAACCAGGTGTCCGAAAATTAGGTGTAGGGACGGGTAGGAGAGTAGGGAACAAGGTAAAGATTGAGACAGAATATTAGGTTTGTGAAAAAGGATTTATTGCTGGAATTCGAAATTATATTAATGTAAAAGTCACCACATATAATTATATTGGTGTAGATAGAGACTAGTTGAAGAAGAGAGGATTCGAAGTGGTTGTCGAATGGAACATGAGGAGGTCAGTATATAGAAGAGGAGAGGAAAAAGTTGAGATTTCAACAAATATGTATTCTAGGTGAGGAAAGCTAGAAGCGAGAGGTTGGAGAAGGATTTTAGCTTTAAGACCCTGCGGTCAGATCTGTCTTTGGTATGAGAGAAAAGTTAGGAACGGGCGATTGAGATGAAAGAATGATAGGTTTGAGCCAAGTTTCGGAGACAGCTATGACTTGGTAAAAGTTATCTTGGAAATATTTTTGAAACTCATCAAAATGTACAATAAGGGATTGTGTGTTAATGTGACAAAGTTTAGTATATTAGTCATTACTAAGGACGAGAGAAAGAAATGACAGGGAAACGGAATACGGGTTGAGGGATAGAAAATGGGATCTTTTCGTGTAAAGAAAAAATTAAATAATGATCATAATGAGTGAATGATGCGAAGATAGTTATGAGTATTATGAAAATTGAATTTTCGGATAAAAATTATATTAATGAAATTCGCAAAAATAAACAACTGTTGTAAAAATACAGAGAACAGCATCGATAGAAAATAAGTTTAAAATATAATAGCACTTTTTCTGAACCTGAATGAAAAAATAAATGAAAAATAACTATAAACGAATAAAAATCTATATAAAAAAATAAAAGTGAAAAGTTAAGGTGGCTATTAGACGACATTCAGCAAAACACGTCTAGGCCACTAGGCTTGCTAATAATCACTGCTGGGTAACCGTCCAATTGTCTACATCTGACTCTGCCTCCACTGAACCAGACATACTTACTTTTTGCCGATACCTGCATCTGCCTGGCTAGCCAGTAAAGATGCTTGTTAGCAAGAGTCATTGCTTCACTGACGTAGACGCTATGCGCCTCATTATCACCTCAGCCTAGGTGTCGAGTCGAAAAGTCCCTTTTTATTTTCCTCTGCCGAACCAACTCGTCCCTTAGGGCTTGTCGCACGAGTCTGGCGATGATGGGGCCAGGAGTTCCTTCTTGTCTTGCCCTGAGCCGTACGGCGTGGTCCAGATCTTTGGGGCACAGTTTAACGCCCAGGCCTGCCCCGACGCTTAGTATTATACCTCCAGTGGTCTTTCCCTGCTTTTCTGGGATGCCCCTAATTTCAAAAGTATTTTTTATTTGGTACTGCTCTGCGTGGTTAAGACGACCCTCTAGAACTAACACTTTTTCCTTTGAAAATTTGTTCTCTAGCATTACAGTTTCCAACTGTTTGTTTTGCTCCACTATGAATATATAAATATATGTAATAATATAATGCATATAAATAGTGTATATAATAATACCAGTACAACGTTTATTGTGCATTTGCAGTCCATCGATAGCTGTATCTGATAATCATAAAATAATTGCAGAAGTTAAATGTTAAATTGTTATCTAAAAATTACGCAATATACACGCACAGGCACATACATATTATATATGCATATTCATATATAATAACAGAAACTATCGGGCGACTGTTAAGATGATTAATGTTTATCAATGAATCATCAATTGAGTCAGTTCTTCATTTAATCTACTTATCTATCCTATACTTATCTACCTACACTAGTCTACTAAGCCATGTCTATTTATCTGCCCAAAAGAGACAAGTTCAGGAATTGATTCGAATTAAAGAAGAAATCTAAATTTCGTACTTTTATGGGTGAACGATATAATATTTAAAGGGTGTTTTATTCGTGAAGCTCTATAGATAAGGTCACTTGTTCTAGACGAAGAGGATGTCTGTTTGTTAACTTATGCATTTTGCTAGCATGTGAAATAAAAAAACTTCCTTTTATTGTCTTCTTGTCAAGAGAATGTCTTCTGATGATTTATATGACTATGCTCACTCTGTATTTATATTATTTTCTACGTGTTTCATAGTATATTCGAATTACGTACTCATTTATCCAATATCCTTTATAAATGAAGTTATTTATTATGAAGTAAATTATAAAGCAGTAAATAAAGTCTGTAATCTCCTCTATTCTCCAGCGGTCTCATCATTTTTCGGACCGAATATTCTACGCAAATTATTTTCGAATATCTTATGACGCTTTTCATCCTTCAGCGTTAGCAGCCAAGTTTCACATCCGTAAAGAAGAGTTAGAAAGATTATGGCTTTATAAAGTCTAATCATTAGATTATTAAAAAATGAAGTAATACATTTTGTTTTTGTATTTGTATTAATACATTTTACTTATTATTTTTTATAATATATTATTATCCAAAATTAATAGATTCCAAACTTTATATTGTTAATACTTGCAATGTTCCATGCAATTATAGTCTGTTTGTGATCAATGTTCCACAAGAATACCAACCGTTCTTGTTTGTTCATTTAATGTATCTTTTTGCTGCTATAATTAATCTGACGGTGCTACATTGGGATCTCTAAATTTTACCTATCCAGGTTAAATTAAGAAAGGGATTTTTAAGGAGTACCTGACATCGTCCAGGCTCTGGACCCCCGTTTAGCGACCCTTCCGAAGGACGGCGTAACTAAGGAGTTTTTACTCCCTTTAAAAAATTCTAGGGCCACCTGCCGGGCTACGAACCCGCGATCATGGGCTTAGTAGTTCGTTACGCTAACCACTAGACCACAGGTCGTCCCCAATATCAACTGTTACGACTTTTCAATGTAAGCCTTTCGATCACAAGTAGGGATATTAAAAATTTATATATTTCTGTACTTGTCTTTTTTAATTTTTAACGTAAAAATTTTAACTTTTATTTAGTCTGTTACCAGCCGGAAATGGATCATATAAGATCTAGGACTATCCTGGGGCTCTCCCAGCCTCTTTAAAGTGGATACCCAAAATAAGCGGGGGAATCTGGCGGTTGAGCATAATCTGGGACAAATCACCTCCCTGTCCATAAAATAGTATTGTCCCTACCATGTACTAATGAAACCCGGACTCTTCACGGGCTGTAGTTGTACAGGTTTTTTTGGGGGGAGGTTTAGGGTTATTATTACTGTGAAATCAAATATAATGTAACAGGAACGTAAGAGTCTGATAAGAAGTCTGAGATCAAGATGTCAGGCATGAGCCAACTAAATCATTTTTATGCGGAAATAAAATTGACAGCATCAAACATTCTATGTTTTTGAGTTAATCCAAAGGCATTAAAAATATATTGAAGTGCTTTAAAATGGAAGAATACTATGCGACATCAAATCCAATAACAGTTTATGTTGCATGAATTGCTTCAATGGAATATGAAGAGGAGGGTATTGAATATTCGGAGCTGTATAAAAAATTTATCAGGGTTCCTATTTGTTAATTACTATTCATCCTAACATCATTTGTATTTAATTTTTCTAAATGTTTTCAAACTAACACTGAATGTTTTCATTAGCTTGGTTTTATGAGTTTTTGTTGAATATATGCGCAGTGGTAGGGACAAGGTATTTGATTGCTTTAGTGGTGTAAAAGTGTAAATTGTAAAAATTGTTCGCGTATTTCTTATTGCATTTATTTTTTTTGCTGTTAGGGTTTTTATCTGTTGTGATTGTGTAGAAAATAGAGCACTCAGTGAATTATAGCGACTGCTCAATTGGAAGCGTTGTTTACACAAACTTTACTAATTTTGAAGAAGCATTCTCAAAAATATTATTAAATACGCAAGCTCTTCATATGTAAGAGTGAATTCGTATTTAAAATTTACTTTTTTTTAATCCACTAACATTGCATGTTAATATCAAAAGAAAAGCTTCCATTAACACAACCAAAAGCATTGTTGGTTTTTAGATGAGATAAGTAACTGGTTTGAATTTTTTTAATTACTAAGAATGCTGAAAGGCACAAGGATGAAGAAAAAGAAGAAGAAGAATTTTAACATTTTAAAAGCATCTCTTTGTACAAGTTAAATATATTGGTTCTGAAACATTAATGAAAAAAAGTTGTAACAATTAAACTAGTTTCTATCGAAATCTGCAAAGTAAACTTGGATACGAATTCGGATATTCTTTAAAATTCATTGTTTATGCCGTCCCGATTAACGCGATATTGCTTTGTAATTGTATTTAATAACCTTTAAAATTTACATGGATCTTCCACGATGTTAGAACTCTAGAGTTATTTGAAAAACAATTTATTTTTTACGATTTTGTTTCGAAATAATGTTTTTTAACCAATAATATTTTACAAACCCAACATTATTTGATATTTAGAATACAAAGAGAAACCGCCACAAAGAAATTGAGCTTTATTTAAGTGACTGATAAAATTTAGTGAAAAAAACAAGCAGTTTTTTTTCGTACTTATTTATTAACCTGTATGCATACAAGAGGAAAAATAAACCATTATAAAACATTACAAAATTTACATTGTCACATAGATGTCCACAATATAAAGATTGACAATGTATTTTTTCGATTAAGGCGGTTTAATCTAGCATTTGTTATTAACTTCTTTTTTTTGTTAATCTGGATTTTTTTGCTATCTTTTCGTACCAATTACTTCGCTCATATGCATACAAGAGGAAAAATAAACCATTACAGAATTTACATTGTCACGTAGATATCCACAATACAAATCTTATCGAGAAGGGAACCTAACGGGCCATTTTTAGCTATAACGCGATTTTACTCCTCATAAACTTTTCATACCGCGGGCTAAATATAAAAATCGTTTCTTAAGGACTAAACTCCAAAAATTATGCCTGAAAGAATATTTAACATCCTTGCATGTTCTACTGTTATAGCATAGTATTTTATTTATAGTACAATTGCCAACCACTTGAAGCATTAGGTACATGAACTCGTGCGCACCTTTTTCCAAGTGAAACGACAATAACTGATTTATTATTAATTGTGAAGTCTAGATACTATAATAAATTAGATAGGTATTTATTAAAACTGAGCCAATCCTTAGACTCATTCTGTTGATATTCGCACATTAAGTCTAATAATAAATAAACATAATAATAAACATATTTCCCATAAACGGCTGAAAACTTACAGCGCGAAAATCATTAAAACAAAAATATCAAAATCGATATGTATCTATATATTAATATATCTGAAAATTATAATTTAAAAAAAAGTTCGATGATTATCGAACTTTCGTGAAGCTTCAACTTTCAAATAATCCAAAATTTGACGTTTCTTCACATACAGATCCCGAAAGTCTGACAAAAAATCAACCACTTACCGGGACTACTAAAACATACTAAAAAAAAAAGACTGCTGGGTGATTGTAGTGGTTGCATTATATTGTAGGTGCACAAAATATGGATGATTACTAAAACCATTCAAACTTTGTATTTATGCTCATAAATATTTGAATAGCTACAGGAAATTTTGTTCACATTCATCTTGCACAACTTTTATTTTTGTTGTTGATTTTTTAAATTTTGTAATCAACCAAGAATTCATTAAAAACCTTAAACACGTCTAAAAAATTTGTGGTTTTAAGTTTCAATTAAAACAGATCTTGGAAACTACAGGGCTGATTATGACAATATTTGGCACTAGTAAGAGGTCTTGCTAGTGAAAAAATCTCAATAAAAAGCAATAAGATACAAATATTTTTACTGTTATATATATGTAATTAAATATATTAACAATTTTAAAATGAACATTTTAATTCAGGTAAAAAATAACAGAGAATAGCAAGAAGGACAGAGTTTGGCACTTACTGCTTTAAGATTCTATGAAGTGTAAAATTGTAATTACATGTTTTCTGTGCAAAGCATATCTTTGCTAATTGTCAGATTTCAATGAATTACTTTTAATTTCATAATAAAACACTAATAAAGTTCTCCATGTCTATTAACATAATGATATAATTGATACTTTAAGCAACATATAAAGAAGGAAAATTTTGTTGCGAATATATTCTTCTATCAGTAGGACTCAATTGACAAGGAACACAATGTTGGCCAAAGAAACTATTCTATTTTTTGCTGCTATCAATTTAACGATGGTGAGTTGATAATTATTAAAGTATAAGTATTTTATAAGTTTTATGTTTATTAGTCGAAACTTTTGAATAAAAATATGTTATAAAACACGACATATTTATCAACATTTAATTTTTTATTCCTTAATATCTAATTAATATTAAAAATGTCGTGCTAAAATATGTTTTAGTTTCCAAATGACATTTATAAGTTAAATAAATGGCAAGTGAGATGTAGTAATAACTACTCACCAATAATCAACAAAATAAGTGAAAAAATACTATACTGTACATAAATAGATAACTTTACGTAATGCTACAAAAAAAAAAAAAAAAAATTTTGTTTGCAGCTCTAAAAATGTTTATATCAAGTGTAATGTGGGAAGCTAAACATGGGAGTTCCCATCCTATAACATCAATTTGAAATCTTAATTATTCAATTTGAAATTATTTGTATGTTTATATCTGCTATTATATAAATGACAACTCTGCTATTGTTGTCTTGTAATTTCTGTAACTAATTTAGTACTAATGAATTACTTTTTCTTGTAATATATTTTTCTAATTCTTCTTCTTTTGTTTACCTACTTTATCAGGTTACAGCTTACAGGGATGAATTAAAGAGAACAATTAGTGGTTGCCAAAATGGTGCTGAAGTCACTGATGGTAATGTATCACTGGTTATTTGAAATTTAAAATTGATTTAGAAGTGTGAAAGTGGTTTATGAAATTAAGCATTATGTGGGCACAATTGGTTATATATTTGGTAAATGAAATCTATCTCAGATGATTAAAATTTTATTTTTTTTGTAAGCAAAAGCTTTCACTTTCATCAATGGAAAAATAAACCAAAGAACATTTCATTCTGAAATTTACGATATAGAAATAAGTTCATCAGTCGATTCTATATGACATATGAATCTGAGTTTGTTATTTTATTAATTTTTTTTCAGAGGAACTAGAGGAATTTGAAAAACCTCTCATTCCGAAGAATGATGAAGAAAAGGTACAGAGTATATTTCATTTTTTTATATATGCATTGTGTTTTAAGTCCGTATATCAATGGCTTTACCACAAAAACAATTATCATTTCAGTGTCTGATGGCATGTGTCTTCAAATCATTTGGTGTGGTAAGTAGGAATATTTCATTCAAAAGATCTCCAACCATTGAACATAATTTATAATAACAATACCAACAATTGCTCAGGGCGTTTTTTAAATTTATTTTTTAAATATATTTTTATCTTTATCAATTTGCCATAAATCTATAACTAAATTTATGGCTAACATGACACTTAAAGTCACTTAAGTGTGCTTTGTAATTAGGTAATTATTAAAAATGTTGATCGCCAATGTTATAAAATCTGTGCATTGTCCATTTAGATTGTTGATGGGTCATTTGAACCAAAACTGGCTTTAGCTGTAGCCAAGGATTTATTAAAAAATGAACCTGAAAAGGTGAAGAAGATAACAGGAGTTGTTGAGCACTGTGGAGATGATAGTAAGTTTTATTTTTATTACATCATTTTAATTGCTGATGCTTGTGATCAAATTTTTGAATTTTAAAACCTAATTTTTGTAATAGTTCCAAAGAAAATGGATAATGAATGTGAACTCGCTGGTGAAATAATGAAGTGCTATGTTAAATATGAAAAGGAGGTAATACTTATTTCTCTATAAATAATTAATTTCACATAATTTCTAGAAAAATTTCTTATAATGCAAAAAATGTTGTTTTTTTAAATAAATTTATTTTTTATTTTTAATGAATTATTTGTAAGGATATTAAAAAAATAAATAAATAAAACAAATTAAATTACAGACAACAAAGTAAATCATTTGCTTGATATATTTCTGAGTACTGCTGCTGAAAAGACTAATCATTCAATCTAAAATCTCCTAAAATCCATTGAATGCCATTTTATAGAGTTTCATTCAGTATAAATTAACTATAACTTTGAATCAAGCTGTATTAAATGTCCAGAAATTTAAATATATTATTCTATTGTTCCAGGTGGGCCTTGCTTAGAATGGATTTTAGCTTTCCAGAATTCTAAACAACAAATTTTTGTTTAATAGCGTATTACTTATTAAGAATGTTAAACTTGTAGACTTTTCTTGTAAAATATAAAATACTTTTAAGAAAAGTGACTATTAATTTATTTTGACCTATTTTCTGTTCAGTACATAAAATCATAATATATTTGCTATTACTCATATATAATTATGCAATCATAATATATTATTTGATATAATGTATAATTTTATTTGATATAATGTGTGTTGGTAGTAATTGAAATGTGAATAAGTACAATGTAAAAACTCAAAAGTATTTTAAGATTTATAAAACCTGCAGATTTTATTTTTATTGGTAGAAGATTAGATAGTAAAATATATTACTAACTTAATTAATTGAATTACATTTAATTTTCCAATGTTAATGATAAAATTTATTTTTTAGAAGCTTAAATAGAAAATATAATGCGCTTTTGTAGCCTAGATTATTATTTTTAATTGTTATAAGTTTCTTTAAAATTGAAAATAATTACTTTGCTTTTCATATCAAAGATTAAGCGTTTCAAATACTGGGGTTTTATTATAAATAAAGGCAAAAAATTAAATATGAAGACATTTTGATATAAATATGTATAAATCAATATGTAATAAATAAATGTAAAAAGATAAATCAGGATGTAATAAAGCAATCCTCTTGTTTTTACACTGTATAATAAATAAATAAAATTATTTTTCTATTCTGTTACTCTGGATAAAGGTGTCTCAATACTGCATCAACAAATAGAGAACTTACTCAAGAAAATATAATTTGCTCATTTCCATGACTGAGTGTCATTAATGCTACAGAAATCTGTTGTAAAATTAGAAAAGAAAAAAAATCAAGAGAATAGGCATTGCTGTTGAAAAAGTCTGGATGCAGTTACATCTTTTGATACATAGGTAGAAACCAAGAGATCCATGGAGTACCCCAAAGTTCTGGCTGCCTTTCTGGAGAATTTTATACCTCCAAAACTGTGGGAACAAAAAATCTTAGGATATAAAATATTAAAATCTAGGCTTAGAAAATTCAATATATTTACATATGAGTAGAATTGAAATAAATAAGCAATATTTTAAATTTTGTCAAAAAACTAATTTACTAAAATAATGATTATAACAATTAGATGATACTACTAATTTGTGTTGGAGTTAGATGACCAATTTTTAGCATCTTAAAAAAATGAAAGAAGAATCTCTTTTTTTTTTTAAATTAGAAATTATTTTCATTAACATGATGTTAGATGACAATGGAAAATAAGAGAATAGAGCACTGAAAAATAGTTCTTTATGAATTTTCACATTGGTCCTTTATAAATGATAACTGAGGCAAGTATAATAGAAACAATTACCAACTAAATTGAACATGAAAAAACATGTTTAATGATGTTAAATGCCTATAAACTGTAAACCCTGTAAATATTGAAATATCTTAACATTGTACTGAATATTACTCTTATTTTCAAAAACATATCAGAGGCCTTTTCTCTAAATTCTAGATTAAAAATGAATTAAACAATGCCTAAATTAAAGATACTAATATTTATTAACAAAATGATAAAAAGGATACAATTAAACTATTAACAATTAAATTATTAAACTAATAATAACAATATTCTAAATATTTATTATCTAGGCCTAACTCCTATTTAATTATTACAATATTATAAGGTATAAATAATTCTAGATATCTTAAATAGTTACAATAGTTTCTATGAATATTCTAAAATTACACTACAATTTATAACTAATAATTAACACTTACAGTTCACTAGTCCACCGACCGTAAGATTCTCCAAGTATGACAAACTGACACACAGTAACAAACAGAAACAGTTTATTACACTCGCGAGACTGTTACAGTTCACTGATACACTTATTACACTGGCCGGTTCAACACTGACTAGTTTATCACACTGACACTCACTTATTACACTTATCACAGATCTTCACTGGTCTACTCTCAGGCTAAGACTGACTGACTCGAGGTGAGGGAAGTCTTTTTATAGGCAAGGCCGAACATTCTAGAACACGGAGGAGCCAGACAATTCTGGAATATTCTTAATCCTTTGCCGACAAAAGGAGACGATCTAGAACCGTCCTAATCCTATTTTAACTTCTCCCGCCGACGGATTCAAGCCGCTAATCCTCTTGCTTCCGTCTTCCTGCCGGCGTCCGTAACAGTGCATTTAAATTACTAAAAATTTGGCATAATATTTATTATTGGAATAAATCCAATTTATTAAAAAAAAAAATATTTTCAGTCCAAAATAGTCAAAATTCATATTAAAATGTGACATCTAAATTGAAGAAACATCAGATTTTCAAGGCACCACTTACTAAAAAGTTATCGTCCAAGTCTTATCTCTATTTTATCTGCTTATGCTAGGACTTGAGTCATTTTGTTTTAATATATAACTTCCAAGTTCTTACTGGGCTTCTTGGACAATTTCTGGGAGAAAATTATTGTATAACATCAGGGTCAACCTCCCTGCATGAGCCCATATAGCCCATGCATTCATGCCCACATAGGTCAAATTCAAAAATTCTTCTCAAGTTTTTCTTACTATGCACGAAGTGCTAGTGACTGTGCATCTAACTCCATTTTACAGATATCCCTGTAGATTACCTGAGTTACTCCACGAAACCCAGGTACCTTAGTATTCGCAACTGGGTCATTATTTGTCTCCACATTGTTTAGGTACCTAACCTGCTGGTCTTCTGCCGGGCCATGGTCTCCTTTGTGCGGCGCCAGTCTATTGAAATGGACTACCTTGGGTTTTCCTTTAGGCTGCTTCCTGATCCTATATACGACGTCGTTGATCCTCTTGACGATTTCAAACGGGCCGTCCCAGGAGTTCTGCAGTTTAGATGAGTAGCCTCGCTTTCTTCGAGGATCATGTAGCCAGACCAAGTCTCCAGGTTGGTAGCCACCTTTCTCAGCCCTGATGTCGTAGCGCTCCTTCATTCTGTCACTTGCTCCCTGGATGTTTGTGCGAACCTTCTCGTGGATATTATCCATTCGCTTCCGTAGATCCGTGACGTACTCCTCTCAGGCAATTTCCTCGTCAGGCTTGAAACCGAATTTCAGATCACAAGGCAAACGAAGTTCTCTGCCGAACACCACATTTGCGGGAGTCTGCCCCGTTGCTTCACTGACTGAACTGCGGTAGGCCAGCAGGAACAGGTGAAGATACTGATCCCAGTCTCGCTGATGGTCGGAGACCACTTTGGACAAATATCGACCCATAGTCCTGTTCATGCGCTCCACCATGCCATCGGATTGAGGGTGAAGAGGTGTCGGTCCTGGTCTTCCGTATTCCCAGTGCTTCGCACATCCCGGAGAAGACTGCAAACTCGAAGTTTCGTCCCTGGTCAGAGTGAAGTTCCATGGGTACTCCAAACCTACTGACGAGCTGCTTCACCAGTACGTCCGCAACCGTGACTGCCTCCTGATTCGGAAGGGCGTAAGCTTCCACCCACTTGGAAAAGTAGTCCATGGCCACAAGAATATACCGGTTACCTTCATCCGTCATAGGGAAAGGGCAGCGATGTCAATTGCTATTCTCTCAAACGGTGCTCCCACGTTGTACTTCCTCATTGGGGCCTTCTTTCTTCTTTTGGGTCCGTTAGAAGCCGCAAAAGTCGCACAACGCCTGCACCAGTCCAACACATCGTCCTTGAGGTTTGCCCAGTAAAAGCGTTCTCGTACCTTTTCCAATGTACGGTGAACTCCAAGGTGGCCGCCAGATACTCCGTCATGAAGTTCCCTGAGTACTTCGGGCACTTTACTCTTTGGAACGATGAGCTGAAGTCTGCGATGATCTCCTTCCATGTTCTCCAATGCCCGTTTCAGCAGCCCGTTGTCCACTAGAATGGAGTCCCATTGGGCCCAGTAAGTCTTTAGATTCTTCGACATTGGAGCAACATCCTGCCAGGTTGGTCTTCCTTGCCCTGATAGTTTCCACTGCTTCATTTGTTTCAAGTCCGGGTCCCTGTCCTGCTCCTTTGACACCTCTGCATCCTGTCAACTGTCCATGACCACTGTTGTCCTCAACACTGCCGCCTGCTTCTGTTCTTGTCGAGAACAATGCCCGCAGTCTTCGCCACAAGGCCTCCTTGAGAGCGCATCCGCATTTCTATGACTCGTTCCAGCACGATGAGCAGATTCAAAGTCATATTCTTGAAGGCGCTCTATCCACCTCGCCACTTGTCCTTCCGGTGACTTGAATCGTAGCAGCCACATTAGAGCCGCGTGGTCCGTTCTCAGGAGGAACCTTCTGCCGTACAGATATTTGTGATAATGCTCTATAGATTTCACCACTGCCAGAAGCTCCTTCCTTGTGACACAGTAGTTGCGTTCCGAAGCTGAGAGCGCTTTACTGAAATATCCAATGACCCTTTCTTCTCCATCTTGGAGCTGAGAGAGGACGCTCCCAATAGCGGTGTTGCTGGCGTCTGTGTCAAGTATGAACTTGCCCTCGGGACGGGGATAGCTCAGAATAGGAGCACTACTCAACTTCTTCTTCAACTCCTCGAAGGATGCCTGACATTCGTGATCCCAAAGGAAAGTCCGTTTTTCCTCGGTGAGCCTGCTAAGAGGTTTTGCAATGTTTGCAAATCCTTTCACGTACCTCCTGTAGTAGGTGCAGAGGCCGAGAAAACTTCTTACTTGGTGCTTATCTCGAGGTACTGGCCAGTCGGTGATCGCTGCAATCTTCTCTGGGTCAACGGCAACTCCATTGTCCGACACAACATGCCCCAGATAGTTGACTTGCCTTCGGAAGAGATGACACTTCTTCGGGTTCAATTTAAGGTTCGCTGCACGCAGTCGTTCGAAGACCTTCTCCAGATTCTTCAGATGGTGAGCGAAGGACTTTCCCAGCACAATGATGTCTTCTAAGTATACCAGGCAAATTTCCCAAGAGAGACCTCTTAACACGCTTTCCATCAGCCTCTCAAATGTTGCAGGAGCATTGCAAAGCCCGAATGGCATTACCGTAAATTGCCAGAGTCCAGTCCCAATCGAGAACGCTGTCTTCTCTTTATCTTCAGGTTTCAATCCAACCTGCCAATATCCACTGCGGAGATCCAAGGTAGAGAAAAGTTCACACCCTTCCAGGGTGTCCAGCGTATCATCAATCCTGGGGAGCGGATAACTGTCTTTCTTGGTGACGTTGTTCAGAAGGCGGTAGTCTACTCAGAATCTCGTTCACCAATACAACAGGAGACATCCAGGGGCTACTCGAAGGCTCAATGACACCATCAGTCGCCATCTCCTTGATGATGTTCTCGGCGTCCTCCCGTTTGGCTAACGGCAGCCTCCGCGGGACCTGTCGGATGGGCTTAGCATCCCCGGTGTCAATCCTATGCTGGTCGATATCCGTTCTACCCCGTGGTCCTGGGCTGATCTCGAAAACGTCCTGCCATCGGCTAATCATCTTCTTCACTTCCTCGCTCTGTTCAGGTGAGAGATCCCGGCATGATTCGTCCACAAATCCTGATAGTTCTTCCGGCAATCCTCGCAGCTCGGTGGGATGACGCTGCAGCTGACGTACCACTGAGGTAGCGGTTGTACATTCTCCGACCGGTGTTCCTTTGTTCAGCGTTACTGGGAAGCTGTTCAGGTTCATTAGCCGAATTGGAGTGGTACGTCCGACCTTGATGAGAGACCTAGCCACCAGTACGCCTCGTCCGATATCCTGTTGTTCTTGTTTTCCAGGTTCAAGAAGCACACATTGACCCTCAGGTAGATGTCCTTCGACCGTCCCATGTGTTATGATTTGGCTCCGTGCAGGTAAAGTGGTGTCTTCCAGTAAGAGCACTCGTGCGTAGATGTCCTTTCCCTGCCGCAGGATGACTTCTTCGTCTCCCAGCGTCATCACCCCTCTTGCCATATCCAGCTTGGTCCCGCATGTGATCATCAAGTCCGTGCCTAATATGACATCTTCATCAATATCTGCCACGAGAGCGCGGTGCTTCAGATGTTGACCCCCGATGATGAAGTAGACAACTGTCTCCCCGTAGACCTTCGCTGGCTCTCCTGTGGCAGTCCGTAATGTCCAAATCGATGGCAACATCTTCTCAGCAGGAACTGTCTTTGAGCTCAAGATTGTCTTGGTTGCGCCGGTATCCAGTAGCAGACTTCGCAGCTGCCCGTTCACCTTCCCATCAACGTAGAAGCTGTTCGCTCTGCTCCCTAAAGACGCAACTCTACTGGTCTTCCTCGGGCCCCTGACGTAACGCGCTGATAGTTGTTCCTCCTCATCAACCCTACTTCGTTCCTGTGGCTTTTCTTGCTTCTTGGATGGACACTTGCTTCTAGGATGTCCAAGTTGGCCGCAGCTCCAACAGCGTATCTCCTTCTTACGGGTCCTGAGAGCCTCCAAAACTTTTGTCACGATGTCCTCGATGCTAGGGACCAAATAAGGCTCCGCTTCTGCTGCTCGAACTCGTGCTTGGCCCCGAACTGACTGTCTGACAGCCTCGAACTCCATGACCTGAGATAATGCGTCTCCCAAAGTCTTTGGCCGGGCGAGCTTCACTGCTTGTTGCGTCTCGGGTCCCGAAGTCCATCCAGGAATTTGTCGACCGCCAGGCTCTCGTAGACATCATCGGTGACCAATGGATAAGCGCTCGTTGGTCTTCTGGATCCTGCTTCTCAGCTGTGAGCGATATAGCTGGTCCATGTGGCGATGGCCGAAACGCATCTCCAGTCTTATAACCAGTTCCCCGTAGTTAGACCGCTCTGTCATGGGCATCCCTTGCAGTACTCCCAAGGCGTCTCCACGCAAGGCCAGGCACAACGCTGAAGCTTGGGTCTCTTTTGACCACCCGTGGATCGAAGCCGTCGTCTCGAAGAGAGTCATGTAGTCCTCCCACGGCGTCTTTCCGTCGAACACTGGAATGGTGTTGTGAGTAGGTGGCGTCCCAGCATTGGCAGGCGTAATGGTGCTATGAAGGCTGCCGTCGGAGGAACGGTCGGTGTCGTTCGTCGGTGGGTTGCTCTTGCGTCCCTCGAGAGCTTCTACTCTTAGCCTAAGTTCGTTTTCTATAGAATTCAATTTTTCTCCTAACCTGGATTCTACATTAGCTACTTTATTATTTACATCGGCTAACTTATTATCTACATTAGCTAACTTATTCTCAACATTTTCAATTAACTTATTCTCTAATGTACCTAACTTAGACTCTAATGTGTCCAATAAATCACTTTTTACAGTACCTAATTCATTCTGTACATTACCTAACTCATTGTTGACACTGCTTAATTTATTACCTAGCTTATTTTCTACATTACTTAACTCATTTTTAACAGTACCTAATTCATTACCTAGATTATTTTCTAAATTTCTTAACTCATTTTTAAAAGTTGCAGGCAACTTGCTTAAATCAGTTTCAAACAGAACGTCATCTGGATTTTCCCCTAAATCTACAAAAAATTGACGCAAGCGCTGTTGCAACACACTTTTAGTTCCGGATGAATCCAGATCACGCTCCTCCAACTCCCGTTTCAAATCCGCAACTTTTAAATCAATTAATTTAACACTTTTAGATGCCATTCTACATAGAGTAGCCCAATAATTACAAAATACAAGACAAAATGCAAAATAATAACAAATACACAACAATCCCACTTCTGACACCAATTTGTTACGGGCTACTGGGTATCAGAAATGAATTAAACAATGCCTAAATTAAAGATACTAATATTTATTAACAAAATGATAAAAAGGATACAATTAAACTATTAACAATTAAATTATTAAACTAATAATAACAATATTCTAAATATTTATTATCTAGGCCTAACTCCTATTTAATTATTACAATATTATAAGGTATAAATAATTCTAGATATCTTAAATAGTTACAATAGTTTCTATGAATATTCTAAAATTACACTACAATTTATAACTAATAATTAACACTTACAGTTCACTAGTCCACCGACCGTAAGATTCTCCAAGTATGACAAACTGACACACAGTAACAAACAGAAACAGTTTATTACACTCGCGAGACTGTTACAGTTCACTGATACACTTATTACACTGGCCGGTTCAACACTGACTAGTTTATCACACTGACACTCACTTATTACACTTATCACAGATCTTCACTGGTCTACTCTCAGGCTAAGACTGACTGACTCGAGGTGAGGGAAGTCTTTTTATAGGCAAGGCCGAACATTCTAGAACACGGAGGAGCCAGACAATTCTGGAATATTCTTAATCCTTTGCCGACAAAAGGAGACGATCTAGAACCGTCCTAATCCTATTTTAACTTCTCCCGCCGACGGATTCAAGCCGCTAATCCTCTTGCTTCCGTCTTCCTGCCGGCGCCCGTAACAGTGCATTTAAATTACTAAAAATTTGGCATAATATTTATTATTGGAATAAATCCAATTTATTAAAAAAAAAAATATTTTCAGTCCAAAATAGTCAAAATTCATATTAAAATGTGACATCTAAATTGAAGAAACATCAGATTTTCAAGGCACCACTTACTAAAAAGTTATCGTCCAAGTCTTATCTCTATTTTATCTGCTTATGCTAGGACTTGAGTCATTTTGTTTTAATATATAACTTCCAAGTTCTTACTGGGCTTCTTGGACAATTTCTGGGAGAAAATTATTGTATAACATCAGGGTCAACCTCCCTGCATGAGCCCATATAGCCCATGCATTCATGCCCACATAGGTCAAATTCAAAAATTCTTCTCAAGTTTTTCTTACTATGCACGAAGTGCTAGTGACTGTGCATCTAACTCAATTTTGTTGAGATTCCTGTTTCAATCGTCGCTCTGTTGAGCTTCATTTTCTTCAGTGTTTTATCTTTATAATTGATCAACACCATTAAAGCTGTCTGAGCGAATTCCTTCATTTGTGGTAATTTCTGTCTTAGGCTTAATACATGACAATCTTGGATCTGTTGGGTCGAATTTCTTTTTTTCAGCTTGTTGTATTAGAGAAGATCCAATAATAAATGCTAAGAAGGATGATTCAATGGTTGTTCTCAGATCTTTTTGAGTCCCCCTTTCTTTTATAAATGAGGAAAGCGATTCATTCTCTCCATTCGGCGGAGCAAGGTATCCTATTGTCTTATTTATGCCATCAGTTTCTGCAACTCACATTGACACCAGCTTCTTTATACAGCTCTGTTGATAAGCCATTAGCTCCATTTGCATTTTTGTTTTTTTTAATTTTCCACTGTTATACCAACATCTGTATCTGGCGGTACTTCCTAACCCTTACCCCCATTATTCGCTTGCCATAATAAATCATCTTCAGTTATTTTGGCTAGCAACAAGACCTGGAAATATTGACTCCATCTTCAGTGGAATTCGCTTCTTAGTGTCATAATTTTATCATCTGACTCTCTCCTTCTTCCCTCCCAGTTTCTGTAACTTTCTTTACTCACTTTTATCTTTCCTTTACTCCGCTTATACCCCTATGAGAAATGTTGATCATTTCACTTGATCAAGCCATGGACTCGATCAAATAATGTTTTAAAATAAAATGTGAATTACGTAAAATCATACCAAAAAGTAATCAAAAACTTCCCAAATAAATACCCATTGAAGAACACATTGCTCCAATTTCAACAAAACCTAATTCTATGATGGGGGAAAAAAAAGTAAAACAGTAGTTTAGTCAAGATATGCGAATTTTCCGAATATTAAAAAGATGCTTACATTTTATTTTGTTAAACACGTTTTCATGTTTGGACATTTTTACTGCATGAAATACAATCCCATATACAAGCTGATTCTAGTATTTTCCCCCATTACCTCGGTCCATTTTATTTCTTATTATAGATTCTAAGTATTGAGCGATTATAACTCAGTGTACTTTTCAACTATCTTCAAAAGCAGTGTTCATATGTACACAAAAAATAAAATATGTGACACACCCAATCAAATTTGTAATATGAATATTCTATAGCGAGAGAAAATGGGTTATCGCACTGCTCCCAGACACCTTATAGTTAAGCGCAGACGTCATCTAGAGCAAAAAAAGATGAAGTCCGTGGATAAATAAAATTTTCTTATGGATTCCATTTGCTGGAGCACATTTTTCTAAAATATAGGTGTACATAGCAGTCCAAGTTCTTTTCTAAACTAAATTTAATTTAAATATCGAACTGACCAAGAAGTTTAAAAATCTGCTAACCCCTCTTCCAAATTTGAGGTTTTATGTTTCTTGAAAAACATAATTTAAGAAGCAAATAAAAAAATCTCAATGACAATTAGAGCCCATTGTTTTGGAATCATTCACAGTGCTACTAAAAAAATGAGAGAAATGGAAAAGAAAACAATGAACTTTCAGAAAATTCAAAAGTCACATTTGCCAGTGGAATAGCTATGATAGTTTTATTAGGAACTGTTTTCTGTCATACCCTGAAACTTAGTGGCATTTTATTTGAGAATCATCCAACAAATAAACCATTCTGTATCCTGAAAAAAATTAAACAAAAAAATACAGACCATTACTATAATACCACCTATAAGAAATCTATAAGAATCATCTGTTTTTTTTAAGATGTGAAACATGTAACCCGAAATGGCGGTGAGATTCGCCAATACTCTTTGTTTTTTCTTCAATTGGTACCCTTAATTTTATAATTAAGAGAAGTCAATTCATTTTTGGCTCAAAACCAATGGCATTTGCTTAAAAAATGAAGGATATTGACCACACATAAAATATGATCAATCAATCTTTATTACAATTTTGTTATAGTCTGAGTAAGAAGTAAAGCAGTTTATAGATATTAGAATACAACAAAAGTTTGCCTTAAGAAAGCATAGATATGAAAGATCCATCCTTCATTAATTTTCATGGTTTGTTTAGTTTTCTGAAGAAAAATTGTTTTCAATCTCTTTTAAGTATAAATGCAAATTTACACAACTGTTCTTTAAGAACAAAAAGTAATTAATGTTTATTTGTGAAAAGTATTTAAGTCATCTTAGTATTTAAATCACTGTTAAAACTACCTTGGCAATGTTAAAAGGAATAATTTTCTAATTAATATTTTTTTTTTTTTAGTTCCGTTATCCTGAGTCTAAAGAAGAATTTAAAAAAATTAGAAATTCAATTCTAAAAAAAAATCTTTTAACCGAAATTTTAGGTTCTAGACAAACAAAATCCAATAAGAGAATAAGAAAATCTCAGAGACTTATTATTACTAGTATAACATTTTCGAAAATGAGTTTTCTTAAACTTTATTTGTTTGTTTTAGATTTGAGACAAAATAATTTAATTTAAATGTACGTGGTTTTGCAGTTATAATTGCAATAAATATACACTTAGAAGATTAATCGCTATGCTTTATAACATCAAGATCAAAAAATACGTTTCATTAACAAGGAGAACATTAAATTTGTATTTTATTATATTTCAAATTATTACATAAGTACAATTAAACAAATTACAAACCTTTACAACATTGATTTTTTATAATTATAAATCAACATATTAGAATTCTTAGCCAACTGTTTAATCATCTTAATAATGAATTCTTAATTATAAAGCGTAGTATTATTTTTCAATTTATTTAAAACTTCCAATTAATTGTGACAATTTTAATTATTTTTGCTATCACAAACTTTGACTGTTTCCCAAAATATTTTCCATTTTTGAACAAATGTAAAAAAAGACAGAAAAGATCATGAAGGACAAAGTACAGCACTGTCAGATTTAGGATTCTATGAAGTGTAAAGTTGTAATTACACCTTCTACCTGTAAAACATGTCTTTGCTAATTGTCACATGTGAATTAATTACTTTTAATTTTGTACCAAAGCACTAATAAAGTTTTCCACCTTAATTAGAAATAATGGTGTAATTGATACTTCAAGTCCATATAAGGATGGAAAATTTTGTTTCAAATATATTCTTCCATCACTAGGAGTCGATTGACAAGGAACACAATGTTGGCCAAAGCAACTATTCTAGTTTTCGCAGCAATCAATTTAATGATGGTAAGTTAAAAATTATTAAAATATTAGTCGTTTAGGAAAAAAAGGTTTTCTATTAATTAGTCAAAACTTTTATTAAAAAAAAAAAATATATTGTTTGTTTACTTTTTCTTGTCATGTGTTGTTTTAATTGAGCTTTTTTTTTGTTTACTTATTTTATAAGTTTTATGTTTATTAGTCGAAACTTTTGAATAAAAATATGTTATAAAACGCGACATATTAATCAATATTTAATTTATTATTCCTTAATATCTAATTAATAGTAAAATATGTTTTAGTTTCCAAATGATATTTATAAGTTAAATAAATAGCAAGTGAGATGTCGTAATAACTACTCACCAATGATTGACAAAATAAGTAAAAAAATACTATATAGTACATAAATAGATAACTTTATGTAATGCTACAAAAAAAAAAAGCTTTTTATTTGAGACTATAAAAATGTTTATACCAAGTGTAATGTGGGAAGCTAGACATGGGATTAGATACACATCAATTTGAAATCTTAATTATTCGATTTGAAATTATTTGTATGTTTATATCTGCTACTCTATAAATGACAACTCTGCTATTGTTGTCTTGTCATTTCTGTAACTAATTTAGTAAGAATGAATTACTTTTTCTTGTTATGTATTTTCTAATTGTTCTTCTTTTGTTTACTTACTTTTCAGGTTACAGCTTACAGGGAGGAATTAAAGAGAACAATTAGCGGTTGCCAAAATGGAGCTGAAGTTACTGATGGTAAATAATTAACGGTTATTTCTAATAATTTGAAGACTGATAAAAAATTATGATTGTGGATCTTGATGGTAACTGTTATGTATTCTATGGGCATGTTTAAATGTTTTACTAATAAAATCTATTTCAAATCATAATTTTTTTTGTATACAAATAAGTTAATTAAGTTTTCGGTTAAATAAACAGAAAAATGCCTTCATAAAAATAAAACAATAAAAATTTCACTTGAAATATTTGATTAATCTTTTGTACAATAAAATTAAAGATGATTATTTTTTTTTCAGAGGAACTTGAGGAATTTGAAAAACCTCTCATTCCAAAGAATGATGAAGAAAAGGTACAGAGTATATTTCTTTTTTTTTTATATATGCATTGTGTTTTAAGTCCTTATATCAATGGCTTTACCATAAAAACAATTATCATTTCAGTGTCTGATGGCATGTGTCTTCAAATCATTTGGTGTGGTAAGTAGGAATTCAAAAGATCTCCAACCATTAAACATAATTTATAATAACAATACCAACAACTGCTCAGGGTGTAGTGATTTATTTTTTAAATATATTTTTATCTTTATCAATTTGCCATAAATCTATAACTATGTTTAATTCAACATCTCTTCAGTGGTTGGAATGCATAATTTATAATAACATTACCAACTATTGCTCAGGCATAGAGATTTATTATTTAAACTTATTTTTATTTTCTACTTTTATTATAAATTTATTACTCAATTTAGGGTTACAGGGGTACAATAAACCCAAATATTTATATTCACTTTTAAAGCTTGTCTAATGGTTAATTTTTTATTAAACATCAGTGTAAAAACTTCTGTACAATGCCCATTTAGATAGTTGATGGAACATTTGATCCAAAACTGGCTTTAGCTGTAGCCAAGGATTTATTAAAAAGTGATCCTGAAAAGGTGAAGAAGATAACAGCTGTTGTTCAACACTGTGGAGATGATAGTAAGAATTATTTATGTTGTAACATTTTAAAAATTAATATTTCTGATGAAATTTATAAAATTTTAAAATATAATTTTTCTAGTTCCAAAGAAAATGGATAATGAATGTGAACTGGCTGGTGAAATCATGAAGTGCTACGTTAAATATGAAAAGGAGGTAATATATATTTCTCTATGGTGCAATCAATCAATATCAAAAAATGAAATTCATATAATTTCTAGTTATGGTCTGCTCATTTAACGTCACTTTATGCTACTATGGCTAATCGGAGGATGCTACAGTAGGAGCTCTAAATTTTGCCTATCCAGGTTTAATTAGGATAGGGATTTTTAACGAATGCTTGACATCGCACAGGCTCGGGACCCTCGTTTAACGTCCCTTCCGAAGGACAGCGTAACTAAGGATTTTTTATTCCCTTTAAAAGGAGGGACCTAAGCGGAACCCTAGAGCCACCTGCCGGGCTACGAACCCGCGATCTTGAGCTTAGTAGTTCTTATGCTAACCACTAGACTAGTTAAGTAGTGCAGTAAATTTTTCTTTATAAATTCAGCAACATATATCAGCAATTTAAATATATTACATTGGTAGTAGTTCCAAAAATAGGGTATGCCATATATATGTCACCTGAAAGTTACATTATTATTTAAATTACATTAAAATTAAATTATTTTTTTAATTAAATAAATAATTATATAAAAATTATTATTTTTTATATACATAACTATGTTGATATTTATTTAGTTAAAAATTAAGTAGTCTGAGGTACTGTAGATTCTCTACTAGGGTTCTGTAACAATTACCGTGAGCTGCTAAAAATAATACGGGAGCTTTTATTAATAATATTGCTTACTTTTATACAACAGTACTGATAACTTATTCTTTAAAATATAGATGGTTAATTTTTGTTATTGAAAATCATCTATGAACTCCTTAGTTTCTCGTATTTTAAGTTTTTTGTTTTAGATGGTAACATTATAAAAAATAAAATTAATAATAATGATAAATTTAAAGTACACCTATAGATGAGATGAACCATTCATTGCAAAATCACAAAACATCCATTAAATTTCATTCAAAAGAATTTCATTCAAACTAATTTAAATCATAACTATGTTTATTATCTAATTTTATTTTTTAGAAATTTAAATGTATAATTCAAATGTTCCAGGTGGGCCTTGCTTAAAATGAGTAGAAACTTTTAAGAGTTTTTGACAACAAATTTCTGATTAATAGCCTGTAATTCATTTAAAATGTTAAACTTATAGAAATTTGAATAACTTTCTAGTTAAATACAATATACTTTTGAGCAAAGTGACTACTAATTATTTTTCCCTATTTTCCTATTCTCTCATATTTATTTTACATTTACATGCTATAAATTTATTTTATGAAGAATAAAATGTTCCAGGTGAACCAAAACAATTTTTCTATAGTAAGAAGAATTGTCTAATTTATTTAGGCTTTAAAATAAACAGTTCTTCTTACTAAAGGGATTTTTTTTGGACCTCCCCACAGACCATTTTCTTCCTCGTATATTTTAGGTCAATTAATATTATTCAACATTTATTTTATATTTATATAAATTTATTTTTCAAAATACTGTGAGTAAATACATATTGAAATATTAACATATAGTTACTGTGTTATTATTTAGGTTAAATAAATTAAATCATTTCAGTATTGTATTGCAGTACAGTTTTAGGGGAAAAAACAATTAAGTAGTAAGTTTTTTACATCCAATGGTAGAAACCAAACATCAAAAGTAAATTTTTGAAATTAAATAATGCCAGTAGTTGTTTATTTTTATATAAACTCCTGTTAACATTATTGATTTATATTTCCTATATATATTTTTGTAATTATTAAAACAGAAACAAACTATTTGCCCTTTGTCAAGGACCAGATACATAGACAAGAATCTTAAAATAATATATCCTATGGCCTTGGCAGTCAATGGTTTAAGTGATATTCAAATTCTTTAGGAACCTTTTTAATTAATCTTAATTTTTTTACTATATAAAATCAGTATTTAGATTTAATACTTTATTAAATATATGCATTAAGTTAAGCAAATATTGAAGAAATTCATAGACTATGGGGTTAAGAGAAACTCAAACTAAAATAACAACAAACAACTTAAATAAAAAAAATATTTATTAAACTTCATACAATATTTCTTGGTGCTAACCACTCAACTGAAAAAGCACGAACGTGACTGGTGGTAAATTAACTGTAACTGTTGGGGGTGAAATACTGATCAAGCTTCCTGTCTTAGCTAACTTTTCCGATTTGAATGCTGACAAACATTTCATAAATGTATAAGCTGTTTCACAATCATCATTAAACTGATTGGCTGCAAAATTATATAATTTTATTAGAAGATCAAAAATTGTCTTTTTCCAGTAATAAACCTATATTTTATTTTTTTTATTCATCCATTAAAAATCGCATGTATCCTTAATTTTTTTATTCCCTTAGTTATCTAACTATCACAAGTAAGATGGGATGGGCATAGTGATAGATCAATGAAGGTATTTTTTTTTTTTTAATTTTCAGTCATTATCTGCAATTGAAAATTATACAAACATAACATAACATTCTGATTCAGAAACTTTTGAAATCTTGGAACAATGAAATTCTATTTAAGATGTTCAAATGATAAATTTTCAAAAAAATTTTACACCACGGAAAGGTGAAATACCCGGGTTCGAGTCCCGGTCCTGGCTATATCTTTTCTTTTCAAATAAAATATTTAAAAAAATTATATCATATAACAATTAAATAAATTATGATAAATTTTATAATTTTAAAATTTCAATAATTTTAAATTTATTTATTAGTAATGTAAATAGCAGAGTAAGTTTAGAATCATGCTCCTCATTCTATTCTTAAGTAAGCCTTATTACATTCGCATAATATTTTTCAAATACCTGAATGACTGCATTTTTTGATATCTCCGATTCTTATACGCTCTTCTGGAGAACTTTTAAGTTCTTTTGCTATTCGTTCAACATTTCTTGAACTTATTTTTCCTCGAGAGTTAATCTAAATCATAAAATTAGATAATTCATCTAATAAAACATTAAATGACAAATTTAAAGATATAATAATGATTTTCTAATTATCTTCAAATATTATTTTACTAAAATAGTGATCCTAGTTTTATTGCCAATTTTGTTTCCATGCCATTTAAGAGTAAAAAAGAAACTATGTAAATATTGCATGTTTTTATAAACCAATAAAATTAAATAACAACAAATAAATAAAGAAGGAAATGACAAAAGTTACCTCAGAGATTAGGAAACATTATACTTAGAGGACATGTTCAAGAGATTTATTCTTAACAGATTTATATAGTTATTAGGCTTTAAAATTCAACTTACAATAGAGGCAGACTTCATTACACATGCTCCATAGCACTGAAAAAAATATTGAATGAATTAATTTACTTTTTTTATTAATAACTGGAACAATTGTTACTCTGAATGTGAATAAATTTTTATTTGGACCAATATTGTATTTATGATAATTTTTCGTATTGGATGATGACTTTTTTTTCAAAAAAGCTGTTACCAAAATTCACAGTGTGTGTTTTGCAATTCATTATCTCAGTTGCCTATCCAATGTTTGATAAATTTAATTCATCCAAACAATGAAAACTATGCATTGAGATAATTTTTCTGATAAAGCAATTTTTGAAAAGTATATTTTTTAGTGCACATAATTGTAATTAATATTTGAAAATTAAAAGATTAATTAAAAATAAAGCACAAAATTTATTTTCTAGTAGAGCAGTAATTCATAATTATAATTGTCTTAATAAGTATTTATATTTTAAAATAAACAAAGTTAAATTATTTGGTTTTAAGAATATGGGAATAGGGATGATCGTCTGTATGAAGTAAAGAGCATGGGAATTTAAAAGAAAAATAATTTTCTTAGGAAGTTGTGTTTAAAAAAAGAAATGAATCATAGATAAAACATTTATGAAACCTTATCAAATTAGAGGGTTATCAGTGTTAAAACTGATATTGTTAAAAAGTAAAAAAAAAGATGAAACATTTTAATTGTTTACAATATCAAACAGACTGACTGTTTAACTGTAGAAGGTTCTGTGCATCCGCTGCCACTGTATCAACTCATCGACACCTTGGCCTACCAGTCCGTCCTGTACTTTGAAGGGTTGTGTCCACTACTTTTCTAGGAATTTCTTCAACTTCCATCCTCGTGACATGGCCAGCCCAACTGAGCCTTCCCAGTTTAATAAACTTCACAATTTCCACATCCCCGTAAAGGTCATAAAGTTCCCTGTTCCTCCTAATGCTCCATCCATCTCCATACCTTACTGGGCCAACTATACGCCGTAATATTTTTCTTTCGAAAATTAAAAGACTATTTTCATTATTTCTTGAGATAGTCCAGGTTTGGGAAGCATAGGTAAGAACAGGGCGTATATGATAGTTTAGTGCCCCTGGTAAGGGATCTCCTGCGAAGAGTTTTCAATAAAGCAAAATATGCCCTATTTGCCGCCACTATCCTTTTTCTTATCTCAGCAGAGACATCGTTTATTGATTTCATGAAGGATCCCAAATACGAGAACTCGTTCACCATTTGGTATGTGTAAGGGCCTATAATCAGTGTCTCTTTGTCACCAGTACCTGTGTGCCTATATTTTGTTTTCCCCTCATTTATGGTCAAACCCATATCCAGGTTATTAGTGTATTCCAATATCTGTACAGTACGGGTAAATATCGTGTGGCCTGTCTGGATTCCGGAATCCTGTAAAACTTTCTCCACTGCAAGATCAAAAAGGAGACAGGCCAGTCCATTCCCCTGTCTCAAGCCTTTACTGGAGGGAAATGCAGCAGAGCAGTCAGACTGGATCCATACCTGGCACCTTACATCTCTCATTGTCAACTTCACGAGATGTATCAGTTTGCTTGGAATGCCCATTTCTCTCATCGCCTCATACAGCTTAGGTCGTTTGATGCTGTCATTTGCACTTTTAAAGTTGACAAACAGGTGGTATGTAGGGATTTTATATTCATGACCCCGTTCCAAAATTATCCTCAGGGTGAATACTTGATCAACAGCGGATCTGCCTTTCCGGAAGCTAGTCTGATATTTTCCTATTTCCCATTCCAAATATGGGGCAAGCCTGCTAAAAAGGACAATCGAGAGGATCCTGTAAGCACAAGACAACATGGATATTCCACGATAATTTCTGCAGTCAAGTTGGTCTCCTTTCTTCTGGAAAGGACAGCATCAACGACAAAAACCAATGTTGGTTTTAAACCTCCCTATGAAACCCTGACATTAATCAATAAACGAGAAAGTCTCAAACAGAAAAGAAATAAGTCAAAAGAAGAAAAAATAGAATATAATCTTATATGCAAATTTGTGAAATATAAACTTCGTTCTGACCTCGAAAGACATAACCAGGCCATTGTCGAAAATTTGATTAAAAAAAATACATCCCTTAAAAAAGGTAGGAAGTTGATAACTCCCAGAAAAAACTGGCTTTTAAAACGTCAAAATGAAAAAGGAGAAATTCAAACTAGTAGAACTGCAATAATCCGTACTGCTAAAAAAATCTATAAACAGCTACATTCTGAAAAATATTCAAACAAATTTAGACCAACCAGCGGAAATGAAGATAATAACGAGGTGTTTGAAGATTTTCTGGAGGAGGAAATAGTAAAAATAATAAAGGCACGATATCATAACTGCGGAATTAATTATCACAGCTTCAGAACTAATTGCTCCTATATTAACCAAACTGTTCAATGAAATTATGAAAACTAGGGAAATACCCGACCAATGGTTAAAATCAGACATTGTTTTGATTTTTAAGAAAGGTAGCTCATAAAAATTAGATAATTACCGTCCCATAAGTCTGATCCCTATCTTCGCCAAGATTTTCTTAAAAGCTCTCAAAGCCCGCTTAAAAAGATTCTTCGACGAGAACCAATCAATAGAACAAGCTAGCTTTTGAAAGGGCTTTTCTACAATAGATAATCTCCATGCCGTCAACCAAACCATTGAGAAATTGAATGAATACCAAATCTCAATATATTTTGCATTTATTGACTTCAGTAAAGCATTTGATACAGTAAAGCACTCATTACTTATCAACTGTCTAAAACGCCAAGGCATTAATAAACAGTTTTTGGAAATTCTTCAATGTTGGTATACCAACAGCCAAGCGAGAGAAGTTCTGGACTTAAATGGAGAGGATTTTCCAATCGAAAGAGGGATTCGTCAGGGCGATCCTTTGTCACCTGATCTATTCAACACGGTCTTGGAGGAAGTTTTCAGAAACCTTCACTGGGAGAGTTTTGGGATAGACATTAATGGGAACAAACTGTCAAATCTGAGATCCACTGATGATGTACTTCTCATATCACACTCCATCTGAACTGAAGAAAATGCTAGAAGAGCTGGTCCTAGTAGGAAATCAAGCTGGGCTGGAGATAAATTTTAACAAATCAGTCTTGATGACAAATGCTGAAGAAGAAGAAATATTTCTCGGTACCAGCAAACTCCAATGGGTTAAAGAAACAATCTATCTAGGGCAACTCATATCATTTGCAGATAAATCCAAGAAAGAGGTGAATAGAAGGATTAAAATAGGATGATCCAAATTTTGGTCACACAAAAACATTTTTAAAAACAGCATGGCCATACATCACAAGAGAAAAGTTTTTGATGGTTGCATCATTCCTTCTTTAACTTATGGATGCCAAACCCGGAGTCTAAATAACTATATATCTAAATCCCTAGCAACCACTCAGCGTGCAATGGAGCGAAGTATGTTAAGGAAAAGTAAAAGGGAGAAAATGAAGAAGACAGAACTACGGAAGCTGACTGGTAAGCGCGATATTCTCAAGACAGTATCTGATCTTAAATGGCAGTGAGCTGGACACATTGCAAGAATGAGATCAACACATTGGGCTAAGGCAACAACGGATTGGTATCCAATACACCGCACTAGGAGAAGAGGGAGATTAGCTACGATATGGCGGGGACGACATACAAAACTTCATAGGAGTATTATGGCACCGTTCTGCTTGGAACAGACATAGCTGGGGTAAATTTGGAGAGGCTTATGCCCAAAGAAGGGCCGTTTTTTCTTTTTAAAAACCTTGTAAATATAAAAACCATGTAAAAATTGTACATAGAAGAAAGAGGAAACAAAAATAAAGCTTATTATTATTATTATAATGACAGCATCAAACGACCTAAGCTGTATGAGGCGATGAGAGAAATGGGCATTCCAAGCAAACTGATACATCTCGTGAAGTTGACAATGAAAGATGTAAGGTGCCAGGTATGGATCCAGTCTGACTGCTCTGCTGCATTTCCCTCCAGTAAAGGCTTGAGACAGGGGAATGGACTGGCCTGTCTCCTTTTTGATCTTGCAGTGGAGAAAGTTTTACAGGATTCCGGAATCCAGACAGGCCACACGATATTTACCCGTACTGTACAGATATTGGAATACACTAATAACCTGGATATGGGTTTGACCATAAATGAGGGGAAAACAAAATATAGGCACACAGGTACTGGTGACAAAGAGACACTGATTATAGGCCCTTACACATACCAAATGGTGAACGAGTTCTCGTATTTGGGATCCTTCATGAAATCAATAAACGATGTCTCTGCTGAGATAAGAAAAAGGATAGTGGCGGCAAATAGGGTATATTTTGCTTTACTGAAAACTCTTCGCAGGAGATCCCTTACCAGGGGCACTAAACTGGCCATATATGCCCTGTTCTTACCTATGCTTCCCAAACCTGGACTATCTCAAGAAATAATGAAAATAGTCTTTTAATTTTCGAAAGAAAAATATTACGGCGTATAGTTGGCCCAGTAAGATATGGAGATGGATGGAGCATTAGGAGGAACAGGGAACTTTATGACCTTTACGGGGATGTGGAAATTGTGAAGTTTATTAAACTGGGAAGGCTCAGTTGGGCTGGCCATGTCGCGAGGATGGAAGTTGAAGAAATTCCTAGAAAAGTAGTGGACACAACCCTTCAAAGTACAGGACGGACTGGTAGGCCAAGGTTTCGATGAGTTGATACAGTGGCAGCGGATGCACAGAACCTTCTACAGATCAGAAGCAGGAGAGCGGCAGTACTAAATGGGACCGAATGGTGGCGGCTCATTAAGGAGGCCAGGACCCACCCAGGGTTGCAGCGCCACGGAGATAGATAGATAACTAATTTTTTTTATCGAATTTTACATAACTTCATAAAAAATATGTATTTTTTTATTTATAATTTTTTCACATATAAAAGTACAATTTTATAATTATATCAAACAAAATCATCATTAAGGATCATTGGGGAAGTGCAAGAGAACAAAATTTGTATGCTGTCCAAAATACGGCTAGCGCCTGGTCATGTTACAAAAGTCTTACCACCTGAAGGAAGGTTAAAATCATGATTCTAACAAATTAAAAAGTGTAGATAGCAGCTCCATTAACCACATATAAATATTATCTCCATCTATTTTTTTTGTGTAATACAAGAACTGATTTTGTAAATTGAAATTTGTGTCATACTTACACTAAGATTGTACTGAATACTTTGTATATTGATCTATGTTGATTTGAAAAATTGTTTCTATGGGCTAACTACCTGTTGTCACATTTAACTCCATCTTTAGAAAAAAAAAATTATCTCACGAATTCTCATTTTTTCATATAACATAACTTTTTAAAATCTAGTTTCAAATAAAATTTTCATTTGTATACCACTGAATATAGAAGTTAAATTTGAAAATGTTAAAGTTGATATTAAAATATGCGGTGCATTTTAATTATTTCTGTTACGATACCTTTCCTTCTTTAGTTTGAGGAAGCTTGAACTGTCGGTAGTTATCTATTTCACCTGAAACAATAATGGTTTTTTATTATGTATTAATATTTTACATGGCTCACTATTTTTAGGACTAAAATATCTCCACAAACAAAACAGATTAAAAAGATATGAAACAGGGGTTCAAGACAAACCCAGAGAACACATCTATCAAATCATACAGCGCAAATTATAGCGTGTTTGAGTAATAAAAATAAACAAAACAATGCAGCTTTCAAAAAGTGCCTAAATGAGAGTTAAGATTTTTATGATTAAGGTAGTAAGTATAAAATCATACACATTGTTCCGACTATTATAATAAATCATAAACAATATCGACAATGGAAATGTTAGACAGGAGTGAGATTATTCATTACCTATCTGTACCTTACAAAGCAGAGCACCATGACGGAAACATGAGAGACCCGGGCTCAAATCCCGGCCTTGGACATATCTTTTCTCTTCAAAATAAAAATATAAAAAAAAAGTTTGTTCTTAACTGATTCCTTTTAATTCTACATTGGATATTTTAAAAAATCTACTGTGAACTTTGTCATGAAATATTTAATTTAAAGTACAAATGCAATTTGCAGCTTTGGAGTGCATATATCTGTGGTTAATGTTTCGTTATTGACATATTGAAAAAGCTTGAATTTTTGATGTTTTATTGAAAAATTAGTATCTTCTGAGACAGACTTCTTAGTTAGTTTGTAAATTTTAGGGGTTTTGGTTTTAATATTTTTTATTAGTATATTTTATTAAAATTTTGTCTAATCCAAATCCGTTTGGAATTAAATGTTGCATTTTTTATCAGATTCAAAACATATATAATCAATTTATTTGCTTAAAATATTTTCTCATTGGCAATTTTATAATTAAAAGCACATGAGTAAACTATATTTCATCACAAATTATTAAATTATTTCTTTTTTTTTTATTAAAATTATAAATCTTGGTCTTTCTCTGGATTTTAATTATAAAACTTATTTAAGACATAATTATTGGACTCCTTTGGGTCATTAATTGTTTTATCCATTAGACCAATGATTCCCAAAGTGTGCTCTTTGGACAGTTGAAATTAGATATTTTATATTATCTCAAGGAAAATAGTAAACATCTGTTTTTAATTTTTCGCTGTTAAATGGGTAATCGCTTATAAAGAGGAAAGTTTTCCAATTTTTTAAGAAAGTCAAAAATTTAGAAGAAATCTGATGTATAAATGGTGATCATAAAAATCCGCTTATTGAGGAAGCTGCAAACCGAAAAGGATTGGAAACTGCATTAGACCTAAAATTGATAATATTTCTGGTCCAATTAAAATTAAAATTTTATCTTACATAGCATTTGAATGTGGTAACCCTAAAGTCAGGCGGAACTGTAAATTTATGTAAACCCTTAACAACAAATACCATGAACTTTATTCCTACCCTTGTGATATAATATTACAAACCTTTACATCACTCAAAAAAATCTTGCTTATAAAATAGAATTTTACTTACTTGCTATAACATTAGTTTCTATTTCACATTTGTTTTCATGCATTTCAGCCTTTATCTAGAATAGAATAGAAGTTATACACATTTAATGAGTTAGCAACTATATTTATTTAACTTTAAATTATTTTTCAAATAAAAATCTATTTTTTATAAATTTAGTTTTAATTATTTATATTTGAGTACTACCAGTGGGTAGTTTCTCTACTTGTCATTCTCATGTCATAATGTAACACGCTTTCTATTTACTTGTTGTATAATTGTAATACAGTTGTAAACATCAATAAATAAATTTAAAAAAAAAATTATTTATAAACTTCTAACTGATAAATTTGTTATAGGAGTGCTTCCGAATTTGAAATCACAGATACATAAATCTATAATGGTTTTAAATAATATTATTGATTGTGATGTTAATAAAAAAATAAATTCTTATTAATGAATCATGATAAAAAGCAAAATGTTTACTACCTTATATGATGCCAAAGAAAGTTTAAATTAATAATTTAACAAAAACAATACCAATTGTAGAATAAATATATTCAATAGCAACTTTTTCAGATTTGAATTATTATACCTAAGAATACTCTTACCTGTGAAACAGAAACTACTAGTAGGGCTATGAGGTGAATTTTTTTCATAGTCAACATGACAAATTGTATCCCTGATTTCCAGCATTGTGAATGAATTAAGAATGGATTTCTATATATACGGATATATGGATTACATCCTGTCCTGAATACTTGAATAATTGTGTTAAAGCATTGTGATACTCAAGGTAAAATCTATTTCCCATTCATGTAATTTTTTTCCTTATTATTTTTGGGGGATTGGTACACTTCAAGGGACTTTTACTCATTTGAATAATATTTCTAAAAATAAAAATTATATTTATTATAAGGAAAAATGTAAAATTATTACATTGGTATTTACTTATTAATTTATATTGGTAATTAATAACAAATAAAATTAAATAGAATTACTAGAGAATTTCCAATGATTCAATATAACTATTTTCTCTAAATTAATATTTTGTGACTCTTTTAATGATTGTATCACTAAAATGTTATATTTATAAGAATTACCCAATGAAATTCACAGTATGATTTATCTCACTTCCTATTTAATAATTTTATTTGATAAGTAAAAAATTCAATGGTTGTGCTTATATATTAAACCTATATTTGTAATTTTTCTTATACATTTTTTATCTTTGCTTATTGATTTTAATTATTTTCTGATGCACCAGTGACTGTTATAATTTTATTTGACTTTATTTGTTCAGTACTCTTATATTAGGTATGAACTCAGAATTCAAAACTGTGTATATTGTTTTTTTTTTTGTTACCTTAATCTTTTTGGTGGTTATGTAATAGATAATTTTATGGTGAATGGAAGGATTATCTGAACTATATATCATTGATAGTTTCTTTCTGTAAATTTTGGTACATAATACCTAAAATAAAAATCATCAATTCATTTTTTGTTTATCAAATGTCAGTGAAATGAATATTTATGTTACAAATGCTTGAATATGCATGAAATTATGGTTCTACGTGAACAATTTAAATTTTATTCTAATTTTAGCAGTGCTTAAGTAATATAATTTAATGCAATTTGAGAAAACTAAAATGAAATAAAGAGACCTAAACTTTTACATGTGAGGAGGGGATATGATAAAATGGAGCACATTGCCTTGAAGTGGTCGCAGAACTAGATTGATATCTGAACTAGCAAGATGAAGCATATCCTGGGCCTATGTTTGCTCACTCTTCTATTCTTAGTGGAAAAGGTAATTGATAATATATAATATTGAATACATAAAATATGCACTATTAGATGAAGAATTTGCCATGTTAAATTTAACAAATAGTTGTTAATGAAAATTTAAAAAAAATTACACTTATTAGCTATTATTGTTTAACTGTATGAACAATATAATTATATATTGCGATACTAAACTTTGTATTAAACTTTTTTTATTATTTTTTTATTCTCTAATTACTACTTCTTAAATCTGTTTCTAGGAAAAGAAAAACATAATAAATAATTTTATTTTTACTATTACACCAAAATGAGTATTTAGCTGACCTTTTCATGCTTTGTGTGTGATGCAATATACTAGCATGCTGGCTTTTGTGAAAGTAAAAATCAGATTTAAAAAAAAATTTAAATAAGTATTACTAAAAATCCTATCTTATGAATTTTCTTAGTTCTGTAATAATTTAAAGTGTCAACTAAAATTATTCAAGTAGATAATTCATTGGTAGATAATGATTTTTTCAAGAATGAAACTTCCAAGTGTAGATGAAAGTGACTACTTATTTATTTTTTTTTCTAAACACTAATTGAGTGTTTATGCAACCATTGAATAGTTAACATTTTTTTAAAATTAATTAATAATCTTATTGTTTTTATTTTTGGCTTATAAATCAGGATTTTACACTCATGAAGCACATTTATAGGTTATCACTCAGAGGATTGTTCCCCCACACACAGACATACATATATTTATACTCGCGGATAAGACAGACATTGTCCTGTTTAACCTTTTTAAATTTGAAAATTATAACCATTTTTAAAATAAATTGTAATTATTTGGGCTGGTCTGTAGAAAATAAATGAAATAAAGATCATTAAAATATCTGACAGCAGCAATCGTACAACTTGACCTATCAATTAGGTGTGAGCATAGGCGTAACGAGGGGAGTTATTGAGGATGTAACCCCCCATTGCTTTGAAGACATTTAAAAAAAAATTGTAAGTAACAATTTAAAAGAAAGAAAAATTTGAAGGATTTTACTTTTTCAAAGTTATTGTTGTGGGATTATAGAAGTAAGGGTCAATAATGTCAAAAACACAGTTATTTTAATGAATAAAATGACACTAAAATACAAGTACAAATACAGTACACTAAAATGACAAACCAAAACGTAATACTGTTTATTTACAATTAAATATATTATTATAGCGGCAGTAATGGCATCTAGCGGCAACAATAAGATCGCAAATGTGAGAAGAACAGTTTAGACAATTCTTAGAATCTAGAAGTAAAGTCTGGATGGGTCTAGAAAGTTTCCTATGCAATTAAGTGTAGTAAGTTATTGGTTACAAATAGGGTTACTTGTATTTAAAAGCTATTTCTTGATTGCCCTTCCAAAAATAACATTTATAACTTCCAAAATAACATTTATAGAAAATTATAATCTATTTATTTAATTTGAAGCTACATGATTATAGTATAATATAAATTATACCTATATTACGAGGAATATTTTTTTAAGGGAGTAATATGTTGGAGTGGTTGACTGGTGGGGGTTAACCCCCCCCCCATGACTCAACTCTAGTTTCGTTAATGTGTGTGAGTAATCTGGAATGTATACTAAAGTATAAATTCCTATGAGTGTACATATTATGAACTGTCATAGTTAATAGCAAGAAAGAAAAAAAAACTCAAATAATTTATCTGACAGGTAAATATATACTTTTTTCGGGTCTTACTGAAATTAAAAAAAAAAAATCTTAAAAAATGTTCATACTTCTATCGCAGCGCGACCTGTTAAGGAAGAGTTCAGTGGCATTTTAAAAAACAGAAGAATTGTGTATATATTAAGATAGCGAGCCCAACAGACGTTGTCTTCAAGAGGAGAATAGATTAATTAAAAGATAATTATCTGGTAGGTCGGTTTGTGAATCTAAACCATTTTCGAACCCATAAAAAAATTTATTAATATTGGTCCAATCGTTCCGGAAGAGTTCTTTGACTTAGCCAGGAACAGAAGAATTATATGTGTAAACACGGCAGACCCGATAGACTCTATTGTGTTCAAACATTTTGTAGGAGGATAAACTAATTAAAACCTCATTATCCCAAGGATCGATTTTCGATTCTAAGCCATTCTCGAACCCACTTGAAAACACCCAAAAGATTTCGGTCCGATTGTTTCGGAAGATTTCAGTGACATACCCACGAACAGAAGAATAATGAATAATAATAGCTCACTGTTGAGTTGATCTCTAGGCACCGAGGTCGAGGCTAGGGGCTGGTGTAGATAAACTATTTATTCTGCTAACAGTCGTGAATTGACTAAGTGGGATCTTGAAACTCTGCTCGGAACCGCTCAGCCTGTATAAAGTGGGCACACTTAATTGGGGGAAAATTTGGCGGGTGAGCATGTTCTAATCCAAATCATCTCCATGCACAACCGTTGAATGAGAAACCGTAACCTCTGTAGCATGCACTTCTTAGGGGTGTAGTGGCAAAGGCTTTATTATTTGCATCATCAAATTTTTATTCAAAGTAAATATGTAATAAGTTTTATTTCTCATTATTAGACGGACATGCCTCATTATCTAACCAAGTCCGAATGCTTTTTTTCGCCTTTCAACAACTGTCAAATAGCCTAAAACAACTGAAATTTTTACTGCCCCCCTCCCTGTTTTTGGTGATTCAAAAACCACGCGCCTTATAGAAATGTTTGTATTAATCATCTTTAAAGTCGATAAACATTTATTTATAAAAATCTTTTCACGACCATCCTTGTGAAAGTAAAAAAACACTCTTCCAACATTGGCCATATTTTCCAAATAGTAAACGGTTTTAGTGATCGTCTCTAATTAGAGAAAAGTCAAGCAAAACAAATTTGAAGTAAATTTAACTAACTTTTAATCAATCCCATTAGAGATTGATAGGATTATATAGTTCCATTAAAAGTTTTTTTGGTAGTCAATATAGGAGGTAGCATGAATCCGTTTGATACACATATACTTTTTTTAAATGCCAATACTACATATAGGAATAAAATAATTGCTGTCAAAATTTTTTTCTTGGAAAATTACAATATTTTTTTATAGAGCTTATTGATTAGTTTCAGTCAATAAAATGAGAGAATAAAACAACCATTTCAGATTTTTTTCTGAAGATTATTTTCCTCTCAAATAAAGCCTCTTTTCAAAAATATCTCCATAATTAACATAGCGGCAACTACTAAATTAACGGAGGTAATCCTGTTAGATGATAAGTACAATTCTGCATTGCCTTAAGTGTGGTTTATGATTGATAGCTTAACTAGTTATGGCGGCAGCCTTGGTGAGACTTAAAAAATTTGCACCACAACGAAAATGGGCGCTCTCTAGTCAAGGCTCTGGCTGTTTCTTACAGTACATACAATACTGATCAATTATAACAGCTAGCGCACATAGCACTGGAATCATCAATGGAATAGGTAATTTTTTAATATGTACTTTTTTAGGAGGCCAAATCCTAAAATGGTCTTATGCAGGTAAATTGGTGTTATGCGAAGCATCAGTAAGGAATTGTGATGAAAAAAATTGCTTATTTGTTTTCTTACTTATTTAGTATTTCAGAACAAAAACTTTAAATCATTTGAACTTTTGATAGCCGTCCCCTATTCGTGTACAATCTTACAGAGCCAAGTATCCTGGATCTCCCTCTGAATCCAATACTAGTCGATCGTTTTTTCATTATCTTCAGTTCTCATGCAATCTGCACACCTGTCCGATACATACGTGTGTTTTTTACTTATACCATTGTCCTCAAGAAACGAGTTTATTGAGTAATTACAATTGATTAAAAAAAACTTTATATCACAATCATTTCTCTTTTCTGCCCATGCACACTGCACTCACACTGAGTTTCCTCCCCTCCCTCCAAAAAAACGTTATAAGAGAAATTCTTACGCGGACACCAGCCTGTCTAAAATAATAGAACAAAGTGCACTTTACAACAAGAGAAATCGATTATATACAGCGATTATATATTTTTTCATTACAATTCGATAGAAAACTGATTAAAAAAAACACATCAAAATAACCTGTATCACTACAAGCTATAAAATTCATTAAACCTCAAGTTCTGTCATAGTTTTTATCGTTATGCTGACACCTGACACCTGGTCACTTGGTCCTTGGGATCACCATATTTAAAAGCGTTTCTATTATAAAGAAAATAATAAATGTAATCATTTTATTTTTTATTGTTACTTCCATGAACATCCTTGAATTGCCCAAAATAAATAATATATATTTTATCAAATTCCAGTAAAAAAAAACAAATAAGATCACTACAGAAAATATTAAAAAAAAACTGCAAGTTTAAAATTGTGTGTTTACTACAAATTGGTCACAATATATTTAATTTGATTTTAAAAAATTAAGAAACCATGATTGAAACTAAAATACTTTTAAAAATTAAAATATAAAATATACATTTTTATGCCTTATAAATCGCTAATATGGTTTCTATTTCGCGATTTCGTAGTTCTAGTAATTTCAGAATATGGTGCGATGAACTCGAACTCGTTTACCAAGTTCTGTTTTAGACCATTTGAATCTATTCTTCTCATAAAAATAGCCACTCTCATTGCGAACCATTTCCGTCTCCTCATAAATCTTACTATATGTCTGACTTGACGCTGAACCGTGATCACTTTCGATGTAGGATCCATCATCAAGATCTGATTCGAAAATATCAGCTTCTTCTTTCTCCAAGTCATCTAACAAGAGGAGAATTTTTTCATAAACATCGGATCATTATTCCATCATCATTATTCCAAACAACTATTTTTGATGTGCTAGATTGGGGTTCTATAATTGTAATACAAATAAAAAATATTGTACAAATTCGAAAAGAATAAGAACAATAGTTTATATTTTAATAATATTAATAAATTTAAAAGTATCATTGATTAATATGAACTAATAAATATAAAATATAAAATTAAAACTTACCTTAAAAATAAATATATTTATTAATATATAAATTTATAAACAGTCGTTTATATTTTGGTAACAAACCTTATGACCATAAGGCGCTGACAAGATAAAACACTACTGTATGACTCCAGTATTTATACATAACCGTAAGTTCCCATGGTCCATGCCTCAGTACTTGGGAGATAAAATTAATAGCTCAGTAACGAATGTATCGAAAAATCATAGTATTAAAATTTAAACATGCCACTTATTTCCAACATTTAATTTAGCAAATAAAAAAAAAAATGTAATCTAATTTTTGCATACAGGACTTCTGGAAAATTTGTCTTCTTGATTATGCGATAACTGTGGTTATATGTGGAAAGAAAAAATACCCTCTCTGATGGAGTTGAAGAACATCGAAATCGTTTAAATTGAAAGCCAACTGTACAGCTTCAAATCGAAGTAATTTTAAGGGATCAAAATTTTGAGCCTCTCGAAAAAAAGAATATATATTACTCGTTATTAATTTTTTTTTACATTTTCAACACAATTGAAATCCACCATCATTTTCGGTGTAAAAAATTTGTAATAATAGTTTACCTTGTTATCTAAATACATTTCTGTTGTTTTCAACAAAAATAAATTATATTAAATTGTTTTTTAAACTCAATCTAAAAAAAAATAGACTCCAAATTCCAATAAAGTAATGTCAGCGTTTTTGTTTTATTTTCCCGGTTTCTAGTGACCATTGGAACGACCGCCTAAGTGTCTGATTGTTCAGTAGAATTGCCAGAAAAAAAAAGAATTTTATTGCATAAGTTTCATGTTAAGTGAATAATTTTACTTCATGGAAAATGAATTTTCCTAAATGAATATTACTAGTTTTCCTAAATGTTCCTACCATCACCAAAGATTACCATAACCTGGTTTCATTTGCGTCCTTGGTTTCTCCTATAGAAGCGCCTAGGAAGTAGAAAATAATAGACTATGGGGCCAGTTATTAAATAGAAAATAGGGTTTTCAGTAGTATTCATTATTTCATTTCAAGGTAAATATGACATAATGTGCTTACAATAACACTATGTACTGATGATCAGCAGCTGCTTTCATACATATGCCCTCTCTTATCCTACAGTCCCCTTTCCCCCCCCCTCCCTCCCCCACCCTCTCCCTGCCCCTTCTCTCTCACTCACTCTCTCTCTCAAAATAAATCAAAAGGCTTAGCGAAACCGAAGGCTCGATGCCGATAGCACCACTCTCCGCTTTCAAACTTCTGTCCACGGACCAGTACCCAAATCCAAATCCGCCAGATCACTTCTCCGCACCCCCTCAGAAGCTTCCCAGACGGTACAGCGTCTATTAACGTTTTAGGAATTCATTCATTACTAAGCCCAGCAACTTTACAAACCTATCTTAATCTTCGTGAAATTTGAAACAAAGAAACTAATAAGCAGAAAATAAACAATATGAACGAAAATACAAAACATGAATCACAGCTACAATTAAATTTCCTTTATGCTCTTCACTTAGTTGTAATAGTTTTCTTATTTTTAGAAGATTTGTTGGTACTTATTGTTTCTCGTTTCCATTCTGTATTATTTCTTGTTTGTCCAGTTTATAGTCACATGAAAATAACCTTTACGAGTTGAACGACCATGAAAACAACCTTTTACAAAAAATAGATGACACCAAATTTATCCTTTGAAGCAATGATTTCTTGTTCTATGATCTTAAAAATCGTAAATTACTGAAGTTGAAAGAAGAACATTTTCTGAAATTTAAATAATACTAGTGCAGTTTTTACTATCACTCTGATAGTAAAGTATTCTGAATGTTTAAGTTGAACATTTTCTAGTGGTAAGCAATAGTCGAATAACTCTATAATGGAAACTCGAAAATTTTTATATTTTTTGCTAGATATACAGCATGTTGAACTTTGTTGACCCCTCATGAAGTTTTATATTTTTCTTTTAATGTCATTGAGTACATAAAACTTGGCCATCGGTTAGTCTCATGATGTTTTAGTGTGCTGATTATCTCTTGAAAGGGGAAATTAAATTTATTTAGAACTTGAATTCAAGGTTTTTTAAAAAAAAAAAAAATGTTAAAATTAAAAAATTAGCAGAAAGAAATAATATTTTATGATAACTTTTATCATTTTAATAAACCAAAATAATAATGAAATATTGTATTTTTGGTTAAATTTCGACAACGGAAAGGTAATTAAATTTTATAAATCATTGGTAACAAAGAAAAATAGAAAATAAACATATAAAAATTGCTGAAAATGCTAATATCAACAAATAACCAGTATTTTACAGTTGAATTGGGATATCACCCTTTTCTCAATTAGTTTTTTTTCTTATCACTTATTGAATATTAATTTATTATCATAAGGGAATCAAATTCTTAATTAATCAATTAAAATGACAAAAATAAAATATTATTACGCTATTGATTTTTATTTATTTAATAACACAACGTATGCATTTTGTAGGCAAGGAGTAGTGACAGTCCAGAACACAGACATAGCACATTCGGCAGTTTCAAGTTAAACCATGTATCAGATGATGAAGCTCCCTTCTATCTGGGAAAAGACGGCGCAATTAAGTATTCAGTAAGATTCAATACTCCTGTTTCAACAAATGTGCAATCTCTAAATTAAAAATGCATCTATACCCTTTTTCATTGCTTCATCTCTAAATTTCTAATCAATAATTTTGCTTTTTTTTTGTTATATACATAAAAAGTATTATTTTTATCTATACAACAAAAAAATTTTGTTTTTGAGGTTTTTTTTCAGGATTTTTTAAGGCTGATTTTTACAAACCATCTTGCTCCAATTTCACGCTATTGGCTTCCTTTTCAATTTCATCGTTATTTATGTTTGACCAGTTTGTCAAAAATAACTTCCTTATTATTCCATTACTTTATAGTTTTATTATAATAAACCATTATTATAAAGATGAATTATAAACCAAAATAAATCATAATTAGAATTGTTATTGTATTAATTTCTTGGAAATGTTTTTATATTTTCTAGCCTGAAGGAGACTTTGTAACAAAATTCAAAAAAGCTTCTGGATCCTGCCAAGCAAAACATCATCTTAGTGACGGTAAGGAATTCTGTAATTTTGTCTTCAGTATTTATTAATTTGTATTTAACCAACCACTTGTTTTAGATCGATAATTAGCTAAACAGATATTACAGTAAGTAATTAGTTTTAAACAAATTTAAAAAGCTCTAACAAAATAAACACCTGTTATAGACCAAATTTAATATTTTATAATAATTACTATAGATTATGAATTCCATTTTTCATTAATTTATTAATTTCAATTATCGTACCAAACTTATGAAGTGGAACTTGAAAGAGAAACTGACTGGATTGTCAAGCGAAATAAGAAAAGCAGCCAAAAGCGAAAAGGAGAATCCTGGCCAGAGAGGGCAACTGGCAGCTCGGACTCAAAACATGATGGGAATGTTGTTATGAAATGGATCCCAAATAATGACCCAAGATGGAAATTAAGAGGAAAGTGACTTTGACAGAAAAAAGTGATGGGAAATTGGCACCTGGGTCAATCCATTTGAAATGGTCCAGGTTATAGTCTGGATTTTTTATATATAAAAAATAATCTGGTTGCTTGACCATTTTAGAAAAAAATTATATTTTTACCATCAATTAAATATGGAATCAGTAGTTCAAAACAATTTTTAGAGTCAATGATTTGAAAATGGCGGCCATCTTTGTTTCACCGCGCAAGCTGAATTTTGAGTTAGTAAGGTCTTACGGAAAACTCATTTTCTCAGGACTGGTATGTCATAATCTAATATTTCAAAAACCATTGTTTTCCTTACAGTCTTCTCTATCTATCATGTCCTCTTCACTATTTCAATATTTTGAAGTCCAATACTTGAAAATTGCTATTGAAAACAACTGTTTTCATTTCTCAAGAGGCGGCTTTTGAGGGTAATTTTGCTGAGGGTAGTTTTGTACTTAGTTGTAACATAAAACCACAGTAAAAATTTCAGCCTGTATATTTGAGTACTTTGGTAGCTATGAATTTTTGAAAATGGGCTTTTTTGCGCCTATTTAGCAATGCGTAAAAACTTAAATAATCCATAAAAATTTTATTATTTGTCAACTTTTTACTTTGAATAGCTCTTTTTAAGTTTTTTTAAAACTTTTTATCTATGTCCAATAGAACACAAAATTTTTTAGTTCTATTTGTAATTAGAATCTAGTCCTACTCTTATTAAATTTAGCAAACGTGTCTGTACAGGGCAGTACAGTGGAGCTGCCAGGTGCAGAGCAGTGCTGTCTCAGTCTTCTCTGTCAATTCAACCATTGAACAGTGCAGTATAGTTTGTTAGTGTTGTGTGTTGTATATATTGTAATACAGTTTTTAATTTATATTTTTTTTAATTTCTATAGTTTAATTAATTCAGTGAATTTCAGATAATAATAATTTTTTTTGTTTATTAATTTTTATAAAATATGGAATCGTGTTCTGTTGGAATATGCATTGGAGAGTTGTGTCATAAAAACTCTTATGGCCCTGTTTCCAAAGACATAAAACATGTCAAGAATTTTGATGAAGAAGAACAACTTTTGCTAAAGTTGAGGTTGCCATTTACCGTTTCAACAATTTGTGACTACCATGAGAAGAAATATATTATGAAGTACAATCATCTGTTTGGTCAATCGTGCTGTGACCCTTTTAAGAAGCATAAAAAGACTGTAACTAAAGGCTTAAGAGAAATTTCATTGGACCAAATAAGAATGCCAAAACAAAATCCTGTTGAATTAATACTAGGAAAATTAATATGCACTAACTGTTATACAATGATTTTTAAGAAGAATCAGTCAAGTTCGAAGATCATGTAATAACATCTATTGTGAATATTGTACTGGAAATTCACGATACGGTTGCCTGTATTTATGAAGGTCAATGGTGGATAGGAGAGGTTATGGAGATAAGTTTAGAGCATAATGATATTAATGTGCTTTTTTACCACGCAGCTGGATCTAGAACTTCTTTCAAAAAGTGATTCAGTGATAAGGTTTGGGTGCCTCTTCAAAATGCTCTAAGAAAATTAAGTGTTTTGGAGCTTACAACATCCACTGGTCGATCACACAATATCTCTTGTCTCGAAGCTTTGCGAAGAAATCAGTGAGTTGCTTAATGGACGCAAATAAAAGAGAAAGTGCGAGGCATATAAAAAAACAAATGATTCAGTAAGTTGCCAATTAGTCAAGAATTGCTAAAAAGTCTTTTATTAAAAAAAAAGAACAGTAATAAGGACAATCCGTGAAAGTTTGAATTTGAATTTTTAACTAATTAAATTTAATGATTAATAATTGTTTTTTTCAATCATGGACTTTATTATATGATGTAAGTATTATAGTTTCATTACTGTAAAAACTTGTTATTTTTGTATGTATTTATGTATATTTTAAATTGTAAATATGTATAGTTATATTTAATAGTGAACATGATGCGTTATTAATTCCAGGTGTTTTATTGGCTATTTTTACCTAATTTTCAAAAATTCGTAGCTATCAAAGTACACAAATATACAGGTTGAAATTTTTACAGTGGTTTTATGTTACAATTAAGTATAACATATAAAAAATTAGATTTTTATCAAATGCCCACCAGAGATATTAAAGGTTAAATTTAACAAAAATTTGAAGTTTAAAAATTTATAAAAAAAAAAAGGTAACAAATATCAGGGTTAAGAGCACATTTAATACAAGCTAGTTAGTTAGGATTTTTATCATGCCAATTTTGATATACATCCCCTTATGCTAAAAAATTATCCTCAAAAGCGGCCTCTTGAGAAATGAAAACAGTTATTTTCAATAGCAGTTTTCAAGTATTGGACTTCAAAATATTGAAATAGTAAAAAAGACATGATAAATAAAGCAGACTGTAAGGAAAACAACGGTTTTTTAATTGTTAGTCTATGACATACCAGTCCTGAGAAAATGAATTTTCCGTAAGATCTTACTAACTCAAAAATCAGCATGCGCGGTGAAACAAAGATAGTCGCCATTTTCAAACCTTTGACTCTAAAAATAAAAAAAAAAATAATTTTTTTTGAACTACAAATGTAATTGATGGTAAAAATATAAATTTTTTCTAAAATGGTCAAGCAACCACCTTTGGACCACTTGATATGGATTGACCCACTTTTTCCTCCAATTCATATGGTTGGTGTCACCAGATATGAAGAAATATAAAAATTAATGGAACCAATGTCTAGCAGTGACAACATTTTGGCACAGAACAATAATGAATGGAAGATCATGACGGCAGGTCCAGACTCATACAGAACGCTGGCGAAAAAACTAAATGAGCAGGAAGTACAGTGATACACTTACGAAGATAAAAATAGCAGCAACTAAGGTAATGGCCGAGGGATTCCATCATACTTGTGAAAAACAAGATATTGTTGTTGACCTACAATCTACCATAGAATCTTTGCAAATGGTGGTAGTAAATGTACAGCTTATGGATAAAGGGAACTTCACAATATCCGCGATATACTGTCCTCCTAGGCAACATTTTGGAAATGACGATTACGTTAGTCTTCTTAGAACGTTAGGAAATCGATATATCATCGGAGGTGACGTTAATGCTAAAAACCCCCTTAAGGGGCTCAAGACTAACCACAACTAAAGGTAGAGGACTTTACAAAGCAGGGTGCGAAGTCAAAGCTGAATTTCTCTCCAGTGGCACACCAACATACTGGCCTACTGATATAAATAAAACACCTGACTTGATTGATTTCCAAGTGATAAAAGGAATATCTAGCAAGTACGTTACCATTGAAAATAACGAGGACCTTTCATCAGACCACTCCCCGGTTCTTATGGTAATAAACGAAGAGGAAGCCTCACAGCCTACCCCGGCTAGGCTGGCGAATAGCAAGACTAACTGTAGGTACCCTTTTATGCAGATATTGGAGGAAACAGTAGACCTTAAGGTACCACTAAATGATAGCCACTAACTAGACGAGGAAGTTGAAAGATTCTACTCTCACATTCAAAAAGCAGGATGAGAGAGCACTCAGCAGTCATTTAGAAAGGTAAAACAAAGGAAAATCTTTCCTTCACTAGAAGTGAATAAATTAGTCAATGAAAAAAGAAAGGCTCGTAAGGTCTGGCAGAGAGTTCGTACTCCTGAAAATTAACACATATTTAACAAGCTCTTTAATGATCTTAAATTATATCCCACCGTATGAAATATCATACGCGATTTTTTTTTTTAATATGCGTTTTATAAGAAGGGACAGTGAATCCCATTTTTTTTTTAACTGGGATTGACAATTGGATGTCTCTACTACACATAACCGCATCATCAGGGATTCACACAACTTGTCTTGAGTACAGACCTTTTATACTTTAGTACTAGTCTTTCTGCTGCCATGGCTGGGCACAAGATGTCATTTTTTTTCCTTATTTACTTAGGCTTTTACTTTTTTCAAATATATCACTTTTTTGTTAAACTACATAAAATGAAGGTTTTATTATTATACTTATTTGAATAATATATATATTTTTTTTACCTTCAAATCCTAATTTGAATTTTACGTATGAAATATCATACCCTGGGCATATGGGGATATATTCCACATTAGTTATTTCATTGACTTTAGTTCAACTTATTGGATGAGAAAGACTTGGAGGCAGCTGTGAAACTGATTTTAAGTGATGAATTCGATGATGAAGTTTCATCTGAATTGCAGGAATCCGAAGAAGTAGAATTAGTTCATATACCACCAAACGATGGAATCGACGGGGACAAGGATGACGCTGGGAGCGACGCTGAACGGGACCTTCCTGAGGTTTTCCATCTTGGAAGAAGCATTCTTAAGAATTATTAGGAAGGGAGGGTAATTAGAAAAATCAATGAAAATATTTGCGAAACCAAAGATTTACATGTAGATAGAGTGATTTCTGGCACCAGTAAGAGCTCTGCAACTATTGTGAAGAAAAATATACAAAGAAAATGGAATATTACGGAACTAGATCGAAATAGAGAATACGGACACAAATAATTAAACGGTGAAATTGTAAATTTATGGATTTTGTACAAAAAGTTGAATCGAATCCCACTTTTAGAATTTCAGCGAATAATAGTTCACTCTCTCAGTATTGAGGGACCAAGAGGTGTAAGACCTAAGCAATTAACAGAAGTGACAGATAAAACGAGATATGATTGAATAAATCACCTAGAAGATGCCATTGATTCACAAATAACATGCGGCAAACGTTCCAAATTTCGTTGCATGAAATTTTGCTCTGCATCCAAAAAAAAAATTCTGCTACCACATATTCTAATTTTCTTATGTTTTATAAATAAGTACCTTTTGTTTAAATTTTTATTTCTGTATTGTACCATTTCTCAATAAATAAATTAACATTTACAAGTATAATTCTGTTTATTTCCTAAGCCATTTATTTCACCCTCTAAGTGCCCATCGTATGAAAAATCATACGCTTCAAAAAACGCCTAAAAAGGCAAAAAAATCGTGAAACTTTAAATTTGCCGTGAAAAGTAAGTAATTTCCTCCGCGTATACTAAGTATGAAGGAAAAAAAAAAAACTATTTCGGGATATAATGGGTTAAAGAGACGATTAAAAAAGATAAGAACGAAAAGCTTGGAAGATATCTAAGCAATCTTACATCCCAGAAGGACACTGTTTATTCATTCTGGAAATGTACTAAAGCATTTAAGAGGCCAAACACCCAATTATCGGCTATCAGAATGCCAGATGGAACCTGGGCAAAAGTTGTACTTTTTTCAGACTATCTTGAAGAGACGTTTCAACCACTACCTCAACAGGCTGAAGTAGAAAATACTTCCAAGAGCCAAAAAGTGGATGAAAGATATATAATTAAATAAAAAATTGAAAGGGGAGAAAAAAAAGCAATTTAATCCTGAAAAAAAACACCAGGATATGGCATAGTGACAGGGCAAACAATAAAAGAACTGCCGGAAAAAGTTCTGAGAAAATTAATAAAGTACTCAAAAGTATAGTTGATGCTCCATGATACGTCAGAAACGAAAATTTACATAGTAAATGCTGTCAGAGAAGAAATTGGAAGGTTTGCGTATAGTCATGAACGAAAGAATTAAAATCCATGTAAACCCAGAAATGCCGAGCATAGTTGAGGATACTTCGCATCAAATAAGGCTGCTTAAAAGAGTGAAGCCTAGCGATTAACTATTAAAGTGAATTACGCAAAGTAAATAAATTCAAATGAAAGAAAATTCCACTAATTTGGGTGATTACCCAATGGGCTATATCCCTCACTCGAGGTTTTGCACATGTAAGAGGAGCGACTTATGACGGGCTAGCTCAGTGTTGCACAACAAGGTGGTTTTAGTGGGTTGGAGTCCCACGCTATCTGAAGATTTTTGGTCTCAGGTGTCCATTGAGATTTTCATCTTGTATAAAAAAAAAAAAAATCAATAATCAATCATCTCTACTCTAAAAGGCAGTTGAAATAAAAATATAAATTTTATTTATATATAAATCTTTAATTTAAGTTCCTGTAGTGTTATTAAGAATTGTGCTGAAAGATGATTTAAACGAGATCAGGCTCAACCAGCAGGTTTTTCAATTAAAGGTAGCCATATCTTGGAAGCCCAGGGGAGCCTGAGGAGAAGTCGATTCACACCTGTTTACAGAATACATAGTTTTCAGCTGCAAATGGCCTCAAACTCAGGACCTCAAGATCAGAAGAAGACTATCATATGGTATATCATATATCATATGTATGGAGCAACCATATGATATCAAAAGGATTCAACAGTTTTTCAAATAATTTATTAAGAAATTTGGGACTTGTATTAGAAAAAACTGCGTTTTTAAATTATGTAAAATTATATTATACACTTATATTTTCAATATTTGTAATGAAATTTGTCATAAAAAAATTTAATTTTTATTAAAATATATTTTTTACTGCACCTTTTCTAATTAATATATAGATAAAATAAAATAGCATTCTGAATGAGTAGCACTTCTTTTTTCAACATTAAGTCAATACTAAATATTAACATTTCAAAAATAACATAAAACTTCTATGAATTAACACATTTTTTTAATATTTAGATGAAATAGAAGCATTGGAAAACATAAATACAGAAACGCAGATTTCTCGTAATGCTAAAGTAAGTACACATAATGATGTTGAATAGTATAATTTTTTTAAAAATAGGTATCTGCTGATCTAATATCATTGTAACAAAAAATAGTGACTTTATTTTATTTTTTTAGTGTTTTATTGCCTGCATGTTAAAAGCATCAAATATGGTACGTATCTTATACTCATTTCTACCAAACTAATTATTTTAATAGTAATATAACTAAACTAAAAATGTATTTCCTAAGAATAGTCCCAATATAAAAACAAAAATTTGGTTAAAAAGACAACAATTTTAATTTAAACTTTCTTAGAAATTATTTTTCAATATGGTTTTTAGCCTTAGATATACTACTAACAATCATAAAACAGGTTGGCAAATTTTAATTTTTACTCCTACACATACCCTATAAACACCCTAAAAATCCTCGGCCACAGCCTCTCTGATCATCCTCTGCCAGTTGTCCTAATCCAGTCTCTGCAGTAACCAACCATTTTCAAATACCAGGATTCAAGGATCAAACGTATCTCCAATGTTCCACTATTTTCGCCCCGTAATTTTCGACTCCTACATTTTAATCCAGTATTCTTGTTTGATGTTCCTCATTATATTAATATAACTTATGTATCTCTTATGATAAAAACCTATATAGTATCTTATGATAATTCTAAATTGATTCATTTCTATTATTTGTGTAAACATTATTAAATTGCTTTCTCTAGTTTTTAAAAGTGTTTTTTTTCTTGTTAATTTTGTTTATTGTCTATTTAAATTTTTTTATTATTTATTAAATAAAATTTTGTGTATTTGACTTATTCCTTTTGCTATTGCCTATTTAAAATGAACGGATAACACTTTGGAAATAGTCACCTTTAAGAGAAGAAGTTTTGAAATACTTCCAGAAGTTCATAATAATTCTAAAGATACTATTATTCTAAAAAGATTTTGACAAGGATAGAATTGGAGATTTTTTACGTCGAAAGTGTGTAGAAAAGATGCATATATAGGACGATCTGTGATCTAGTGGTTAGCATAATAACCTACTAAGCCCTAGATCGCGGCTTCATATCCCGAAAGGAGATCCTGAGCCTGTACGATGTCAGGTACTCATTAAAGATCCTTTCCTAAATAAACCTAGATAGACAAAATTTAGAGCTCCCACTGTAGCATCATCCGATTAGCCATAGCACAATAAAACGTATGACGTAAAATAAACAAAACAAATATTTATATATGAAAAGGAACGTGACTGGAGGAGTATAGATTAGCATATTATTATTCTCCTTGCTCTAACCCATGTGGGCCGCTAAGCGTGGAGATGCCGTCTCAGTCCACCGAGCCAATTGGTCTCTGTCCCTTGCAATTCTTCTCATCTCCGGAATGTCCCCTTGCTGCACCCAGTTTCCCAATATAGTCGGAGTAAATATATCTGGGTCTATCACGAGGGCGTCTTCCTTGCGGTCTAGTTTCAAAGAACCACCTGGCTTTTCAGGTATCACTCATTCTGCAGACACGCCAAAACCATTTCAATTTCGGCTCTGCAGGATGTATCACACTGATTATTATTATTCAATTTTATTGATTAATCAGTAAGGTAGGTGATATCAGTATCAAAAACATCAATTTTCAGGTTATATACAATGACGGATAACAGTCCCTGGAGACCGAAAAGTACCATCACCTCTTTCAAAAACTAAGTGTTAATTTCCATCCAATTCAGAAATTTATTTTTGGTTCAAAAGAAGTCAAATGTGAAAAGTTCATTCTTCCCTAGTTACACACCTTGTCTCATTGTTTTATTGTATATCTAAAAACGTTGATTTCCTTTTCATCCATCTTACAGCCTACTCCAGTGCTTGGAATGACATGAGCTATTTTTAGAATTTATTTTTTTTTAGCTTGAGAAAATTGTTATATAATGACTGAAATATATTGTTATATTTACTTTAATTATGCATGCGATAAGCCAATTTTGTGTCTTAACAAGTAATAGTAAATTAAAACTATATCTTTTAATCGTTATAAATTTTAATATCTCAATATCCAGTTGAAAGATGGCAGAATCATGGTTGAAACTTTGATTGAATATGTGAATGAAGATTCATTAGGAGTATCTAAGTACAAGGAAACCATTGAATACTGCAATAAAGAAGGTATCTAATATTTATTATTCACATTATTATTATTATTATTATTCCCGTTCCCACAAAACCAAAACTTTCGAGCGGTCCTTCCTAGCTCGTTCTAGCTCTCTTTGGAACTCACTCCCACCTGATATCCGTCATGCATCTTCTTTATCCACATTCAAATCCAAACTATTCCTAAATCTCCTTAATTCCCAAACAAATGCTCTCTAATCAATAAAATAAATAAGCTATATTCAACATAATAGATTGAGTAAATACAGTAAATATTCCACACTCATTATGATACTATTATTCATATTATCAGATGTTCTTATCTACTTTTTTATTTTACTTCTCTATGAGAACATTTTAGTATTCCAATAATGTAGCCGTTTGGCCAGAAATATTTGTTTTTATTTCTGTACAATTTTGTTATTCTTAAGGGATCTGTTTCCAGAGTAAAATTATTTTTCTATTATATTCTATCATATTAATTAGTATTTAACTATAAAAAACTCTTTATTTTTTTCCAGTTCCTGAAAGTGAGCCTGATCTATGTGAATATGTATACCAAATGACAATATGTTGGGCAAAGAAGCTACTCAATCCCTAAAAGCCTTCTATTTAAGATTTAAATGATATGTATGTAACACATTGGAAAATAAAAAAAACTAATTTAAATGTTTGTCTAATGAGTTAATGCTTTATAATATTAATAGGTTCATAATAAGCATAAATTCACATAGAAATTTGAAAACAAATTAGAATATTGGTTTAAATGAGGGTCAATACCTTTTTCAAAAGGTTCACATATTATTTTTTTAAATGTATGAAGCTTGAGTGTTTGTTAATAATATTAAGTGATTCATGATGATAGATTGTTCAATTAGCATGTAAGAGGTTAACTTAAGAGTGGAAGCGACGCCTTGGTGCAGTGAAGACCCTTATTGGGTTGTAGAGTCAGTGTGATTTAGTGATAAATCAGGAATATGATGCCAAACCAAGTTTATCACAGTGAAGACTAAATCAAATTAACAAATTACAGGAAATAATGTTATTAACTATAGATAATATCAAAATTCTCAAGCCTATGTGATCTATGTGGTCATAGTCTGATTTGACAGACTGATCTTGAGCCTTAGTTGAAAATATATCAGTAAAACTACAAAATACCGGATTGGTATAATTGTGCAATATCAACTTTAGATATGAATTTTATTAATAAATAATGTTAATGATTTACTTATATATTCATCACATGTGTTGCTGGCTATGCATGTATATATGTATATATATATATATATATATATATATATATATTGACCATCTCCAATAAAACATAATAAAAATTGTTTATATATATTAGTTAACCATCTTTGTGTGTAACTACTTTATCCAATCTAAGCACAATATTTTGAGCTTTAATCTATTTTATAAAATGCACGAGTTATTTTTCTTTTTCTTTTCATTCAATGTAATATTTATTAGAACATGTCTTCTAAAGTGTTCACTATGCTTTACCACTTGTTAGTGCTCTGCATTATTCTTATACGTTCAACATTTTTTGGACTCTCGTGCCATCTATTGAACCCCGGATATATCCAGAAGAAATACATATGACATCCTTCCCCACATCTCCTTGTCTGGAGGGTGGAAAAAATATTTTCCTTAAAAATTGTTTACTACAACCTACACATCTTATTTTTATTGATACTGTAATGTATCAATATTCATGTGGATGTTTAATCGAACACAAAACTTTTAGTTAGAGAAGAATTGGTTGACTGTAACTTCTAATGTAAGGAAGAAATAGTTGGGGGTGCAGTCAATAAAAACACCTTAATAAGTATACACTTATTAAGGTGTTTTTATTGACTGCACCCCCAACTATTTCTTCCTTACCTTATAAAACTTTTAGTCTCTTAAGCTTTCAAATTTGTTGCGGTACTGACAAAGTGGACCTGCTGACGTAGCAGTGAAGGGTTGCCTTATCTTTCAAGAATTACCTGAATCTGCCACTGATCCCCATATGCTCACAAAAACGTTTATAAATTGTTTTTGTATTTGTAAACCATTAATAATAATTTATTTTAGGAATATACTATAGTATATAACAGTGGGGGCCAGCCTGCGGCTCGCGAGCCACATGCTGCTCTTCGAAGGCTTAATTGTGGCTTTCGATAAATGTACCCAAGTTCCCTTTTCATTTTTGTGATTTTATATTTTAATAAATTACTATCGTTCCGTATGTGTTTCAAAATGTCTGTTAAATTACTACCAACAAATATGAAAGATTAAGTGCAACGTTGTAACAAATATCATTTCTGTCCAAGTTAAGAATGATATGACTCATCGAAAACTGCGCTAACAAACATAAACATGGCGTAATGGCGTAATTACCGACTCCAGGCAGATTTTGAATTTGTAAAGTTTCATTGCAACGGACAGTTGAATTTGTGCTCTGGAGGAAACAATTTGTATCACACTCACTACGGATATAATTTGTAATCTGGAATTTTTAGTAAGTTAACTAAATTTGTTTCGTAGTATGTAACACGTGTTGTTATGTATTATTATTTATTTATTTCCGGTTCTTTTCAAAATGTGACGGAGAACGAATATAAAAAAAGAAAATACGAGCAAGAAACTAGAAGTTTTAATAATGAGTGGGAGGAGAATTTCCTTGTTTGTTTGTTTGTTCATTTAACGTCACTTTATGCTGCTATGGCTAATAGGACGATGCTACAGTGGGAGCTCTAAATTTTGCCTATCCTTTTGCCTTAGAATTTCCTTGTTATTGACAACAACGGAAAAGGAGTATGTGTTATTTGTAATTCTACAGTCAAAAATTATAGAGCTAGCAATTTACGTCAACAATATGAAACCAATCATCCTCAGTTTTCTAATCAGTATCCACCAAATTCCAAATTAAGATCAGATAAACTTGCTTCTATCAAAGCAAATTTAAGTAAACAACAGTCAATTTTGATGACCTTTAGCAATCAAGCTAATAATGTGGCTGAAGCCAGTTTTGTTACTGTCTGGAATATTGATCGTGCAGAACGCCCTTATGAAGAGGGAGAGTTTATTAAAAAAACCTTGGAAGATGCTCTTAAAGTTTTAGATCCAAATAATGCAGCATTTCACAAATTTGTTTCACTAATTCCCATCTCGAGACATATAAATGCAATTAATACATCTTTTGAATATAACTTGAAAAATGACTTGAAGAACTTTATTGCATTCAGCTTAGCCGTTGACGAATTGACAGATATCACAGATCTTCCGTAATTGGCAGTTTGTTTCACCATACTTCGTTGTTTGAGAAGAATTAGTAGATTTAATTATTAGATTAAATAGAGTCAAACCGCGGTGTCGATATTAAAAATTCATTAGATTCCATAATGAAAACTTTTGATGTGCCTCTTAATAATCTTGTAAGCATTGCAACTGATGGTGATCCGGTAATGCTGGGTAAAAAAATCGGTTTTACTGGGCTTTTAAGAGATTATTCTCAAATTCCACAATTCATACCGATTCACGGCATAATTCACCGAGAACATCTCGTTACAAAATATGTAAAATATCCTGATGCTATAAAAACAGTGTTACACGTTGTTAATTACCTTCGCACCAATGTAAAAAAATCATCGACAATTAAAAAATTTCCTTGAAGAATTAAAGTATGAAGAACTTCCAAATGACATTAATTTCTTTTGAATTGTTAGATTGTTATCTAGCTATAACGTATTAAATCGTTTTGTAGATTTCTTTGATACAATAACTGCATTTCTAAAAGAAAAGGAAATAACCTAATCAGAATTAGACGATGACGAGTTGTTACAAGACTTAATGTTTTTGACTGATGTCATGGAACATTTGCAAATACTGAATTTACAATTGCAGGGGAAAGATAAAAGATATCTGACCTCTCACAGTGTATATTTAATTTATAAACTAAATTACAACTTTTCCAAGAGGACATTAAAAAAAATACACTTTTTCATTTTCCTCGAATAAAAAAAAAAAATGTGGTCCAATATTAAACAAGAAAACTCAACGAGTATATGTAAAAGCTAAAAGGAATATTGACGGATTTCCAAAATAGATTTCAAGACTTGAAATATTTTAAATCGTCTCTTTTCTGAATCCAATTGAAATTAACATAATTCAAGGTGAGTTTTTCATTTCCAATATAATTATAACCCAAAAAGCATCTGAAGAATTGGAATTAATTGAGATGCAAGAAGATCAAGCCCTACAAATTATATATAAGTCGACGTCGATTATTGAATTTTGGAAATTTGTACCAGAATCGAAATATCCTGAATTAAAAAAGGCTCCTTGTCGAATTATTTCAATATTCGGAACAACGTACTTATGTGAATCTTTTTATTCCACTTTAAAATTCGTGAAATCCAAACACCGATCAGTATTAACTAACCAGCATCTCTAAGAATTACTGAGAAGTGCTGTCACCAATTATTAACCAAATATTAACGAATTGTCAAGAGAAGTAAAATAAATGTGTTTAATTTTTAATATTTAAATTCAATAAACATATTTTGTACTTTTAGTTATATGTTTTCAATAAACATAATTTCTGTAAAAAAAAATGTTTAATACCTTTTTTGTATACCTTTTAAATACGTATATAATTGCGGCACGCGAAAAATTTCAAATTTTGAAAAATGGCTCGGACTATCAAGGAGCATGGCCACCCCTGGTATATAATGTACTCATGGTATTTAAGTGTTCCATTCAGGAAACCCATCACATCTATTCCATCAGTCTACTAGTGCTGTTTGAATAATGAGAATTTAAAAAAAGTCACATATTTCTTAATTAAATAAAGTCAAACAGTTATTCCTTGTGGTGGCTTTGAGTGGGAGGTATTGGTATCTGCATGCCCAGATTCCATGAGACCTTACATAGTAATTCTTTCGTTAAGTAAGGAGCAACTACACCATTTACGGTAAATTGATGAACGATAAAACAAAACCATTTTGATCTTTTAACGGCAAGCAGAGAATACGCCAAAATCATACTTTTTGACATCAATCGCAAGTCTTTAATAGTCTATATAACATTACCATAAGCTTAACTTTCATCGTGGAATCGCTAAAGACAGAGAAAATTTACAAGTACCTAGTGTTCTGTTCTGTACAGAGAAACGAAGTGATCTGTAAATATAAATAATATAAAAATCACATGTAATCTGGTTATTTAATCATAGTGCATGCCGTAATATTGATTAACGGTTGGTAACACCTTGTAGGAATATATATATATATATATATATATATATATATATATATATATATATATATATATATATATATATATATATACACTCAAGTTAACGTGTAAATAGACACTTAGACTTAGTAAATATCAACAGGAGTTTAGGATTAAGTTTTGTTGCCAAGGCAGCGGGAGAACATGCGCAGTTGATGGCTCAGCTCACAGAGGCAAAAAAATCAGCGCAGATCGAGTTAGTAAAGGTGAGAACTCAGAATTCTGCCTTTATCCATGAGGTCATAGGACAGTTGGAACCGTTCACCGGTACAGTTGGTGACCTGGACCACTTCATTAAAGGAGCTGACCGGATTATGGCTCTTATCATGTCCCGACAAGAAAATGGGACCATATTTGAGTCAGATGTGAAAATGTTGGAAGCTGCGCTGGTCAGCCGGATATTAAGACGGATCTTGAACGCCATACAGGGTGATACAACCGTTTCCTGGGACACCCTGAAGAACCGACTTAAGAAGTTATATGGCGGAGGGTGCTGGACTCCTGAAGAAGATGTGTTCTACCTTGTCAAGTTAAGACGGAATCAAGGGCAATCTGAAGGTGAGTTCGCTGAAAAGCTTTTAGTGCTCTACAATAGAGTGGTAGAGAAGTTGAAACGTTTGGTCCAGAAGAAGGCAGCCGGCGTTTAGAGTTCGTACGCGGACTTCTGAAGGTTCAATTAAGCCATTACATGGACCGCCCAGGTTCTCTAGCTCGTGACCGTGATTTTGTCGAATGCGCGCACGAGCTGGTAGATGCAAATAACCGGAACAAAGCTCGGCAAGAGAAGTGCGAGGGTGAGTGGATCAAAGTAAGATCCACAAGGAGGCAGCATCGGAGCCCACCAAGGCGTGACGGGGGAGGTAGAGGATTTGAAAAACGACCCAGTAGAGGCATCGAAGATAGACGGCGGAGGCAAGAAAAGAGGTGTTACGCATATAACCAAACAGGACACCTGGCGGCACAATGCAACCTCACCCGATGTTATGAGTGTGGCAGGAAAGGACATGTGGCAAGGGAGTGTCCGCGACGCAACCGAGCGAATAGGAGGAGTTCACAGCCAGAACCTATGGAGGTTAACACACAGGAGTGGAGCGGAAGACGGAACTACCAGAGGAGCAGAGGGCAATTCTCCAGCGGGGACTCATCCGGAGAAGAAAGCATACACTCTGGACAAAGTACTCCGGTTTCAAGGAGACACGTGGTAAGAAGTGGGGACCGCGGAAAGGGGGAACCTGCGGGACCCGAGACGGGCGGATTGAGGGTACGGTAGTCGGTGGGGCAACGGTCCAGGGGAATTATTAATTAATAATAGTGAAGATAATGGTAAATGGACGAGGTTGCCCGTGGCGAGACTGAGGGGAACGGGGATGAAATTTCTGGTGGACACGGGAAGTACAAATTCATTGGTCAGTAAAAGGGGGGCTGTAAAGTTAGGTATCTGGGAAATGCGCAAACAATGTGAGTGTACAATAACCACGGTCAGCGGCCGATGCAAAACTTTAGGCGAAGTTTATTTCGATTGTACAAAACTAACGGGAAGGGACGTAAGAGTGAAATTACACATCACGGAGTCGTTGATGCCGGGCTACGACTTTATTGTGGGGTGTGACATCTTACGTAAAGCGGGTCTGAAGATGCGTGTAGAGCGCGGGGAATGGCGGTTTTGGACGGGCAAGCGGCGGTATCGAGTTGCCACGTCAACAGGAATTGGTGGTATCGAAATCGGGGCGGTCGAATTCGATAAGGAGGTTATTCGAAACGTGGTGAACAGGAATAGAGACCTTTTCTATCGAGAAAACGAGACGCTACCGACTACGGGGAAAACGGTACAGCATATTATCTTGGAATCAGATAAACCTGTTTATGTTAAAGATCGTAGGTACCCCCAGGCGATGAGGGATATTATTAGGGGGCAATTAGGAGACTTACTACGACAAGGAATTATAAGGCAAAGTAATTCCCCCTTTAACAGCCCGCTGTGGGTGGTTGAGAAAAAACACGGAGAGGCAAGGCGGGACGGAGAAACAATATCGCATCGTCGTCGATTACAGAAAATTAAACGAGGCTACGATAGATGAAAGAAGAAACCCACTTCCACTAGTCGAAGATATCCTGGATCGGCTATCAGGCGCAACAATATTTAGCACTCTCGACCTCAAGGGCGGGGGCCATCAGGTCAGGATGGCGGAGGGTGATATAGGGAAGACCGCGTTCTCCTGGAAAAGAGGGCATTATGAGTTTGTGCGGATGCCCTTTGGGTTGAAGGGAGCCTCATTAACTTTCCAACGCCTTATGGACGAGTTCCAGAGGTGACTGGGGGAGGACTTCGCGCAGGTGTATATGGATGATCTTATATTGTTTAGCCGGTCACAGGAAGAACACATAAAGCATTTAGAGAAAGTTTTCGACAGATTAAGGGAATTTGGTCTAAAATTGTCGCAAAGTAAGTCAAAGTTTGGACCGAAAGAGATTAGGTTTCTAGGGCACGTGGTCTCGATTGACGGCGTACAACCTGACCTGTGAGCGCTATCCAAGAAGCTCCGTTACCCAGTAACGTTCGAGGGGTCCGTAGGTTCCTGGGAATGGTAAATTATTACCGCCGGTTTATTCCGGGTATCGCGGCATTAATACAACTGTTAACGGAGATCCTAAGAAAAGGGAGACGGCCAACGCAATTGGAGAGCATCCGGAAGTGCCGGGAAATTCTAACATCGAAACCCGTGCTCGCATTCCTAGATTTCCGTTTGATGTTCCGCATAACGACTGACGCGAGTGAAATTGCTATTGGGGCGGTTCTATCGCAAAATTTTGCCGAAGGGGAAAAACCAATAGCCTATGCGAGTCGGCAGTTGAACGAGGCGGAAAAACGCTATAGCACCATCGAGCGTGAACTGTTGGCGGTAGTGTGGGTGGAACATTTTCGGCCCTACGTTTATGGCAGACGCTTTGAACTTATGACAGACCATAAACCCCTGGTTTATTTAAGTACCCTTAAGGAGTCCTCAGCTCGGGTATCACGGTGGAAGGAGCGGCTAGCAGCATATAAGTTTAAGGTCGTTCATAAAAAGGGTGTCGAAAACGCGGTGGCGGACTTGTTGTCGCGGGATTTAGTTGTTAATGCTATCGACGACGAAGGAACTTCGGCTGAGCCGTTCGCTTTGCGCTATTTAAGGGATTGGGCTATTTGGGGACGGAAACCAGGGCTAGTATTTATGAGGGGTTTGTTGACAGTGATAGCGCTTATGCCGGTGACGGTAGACAATACGGAATTGGAAAGAATTTTTTTAGAATTCGGTGTCCCCGGCCATGTGTGCCACATATTTTCGGGAAATAAGCTCATTACCGAGAAGCTTCAGCGATTATGGAGGCAGGAGAGGATAGGAGTCGGTTTTCCAATAATCCGGTGCTTACGTCAGGTTGAAACTGTTCCCGACCCGAAAACCCAACAGCAAATTATTGCCGATCGTCATGCGGGCAAATCAAATCACCGCGGGGTAGAGGAGACAGTGCGGTTACGGAGTTTATTAGTCGATGTTCTGTGTGTCAGCGAGGGCAATACGATAGGCAACCGCCGGTGGCTGAACAGGTAGTTACCCCAACAGCGCTAGAGCCCCTTCAAAGTGTCCAATTGGATATCTATTCGAATGAGGGCCAGTCCTGGCTCACCGCGATAGACACATTCAGCAAGATCGCAATGGCTTATCCCATAGAAGCAAAGACACCTAGGGCGGTATGGGAAGGGGTGTTGCAATGATGCGCAAGTTACGGAGTGCCCGAGCAAATTGTTTCGGATTGCGGACGGGAGTTCGATAATGTTTTGATACGGGAAGAGAGTACTGTCCTGGGAATTACGTGGCGGTTAAATACTCCTCACCATGTCCAAGGGCAGAGGCACCGTAGAACGCCTTCATAATACGCTTGGAGAACACCTTCAGCTTCTCAAATTAGGGCGAAACCTAGATGCATATGACGCCATGCCTAGAGCGATTATAGCCTATAACAATACAATTCATTCGGTGACGGGATTATCTCCGGTCGAGATTGTGTTTGGTCAAACAAGGCGCGATCGGGGGGATTTATTAACAGTTACTACCACGGAGCTATTGGCGAAACTTTCCCGTAGACGTGCCGAACAGACGTCGTCATGGTGTAAGGTTCGGGACAAATTGATTAGGGAAAAGACCTCTCGGGTACACAAGGCTAATGACAACGTGAGGGTACATTCGAAAGGTTCACTACCATTGGGAACCGTTGTTTATCGACGATTGCGGACAGCACGAAATAAAACGGCTGCACGTTACGAGGAGCCCTTTCGAATAATCACAATTCGGGAACATAATTTATATACAATTCGGGACATTAACAGTCATCCAGGGTTCGTACAGTCCATTTAGAAGAGTTGCGTGTACCTCATAAAGTGTCACCACAGGAGCCGGAGGCTGTGGTTCAGAAGCATTAGTGTTGTTTGTGTTGCATTTTAGTTACTGTGCCTAGTGATTAAGAAGACAACTAATTTATACCACATTGTAGAAATACTTAAGCTATTTTGTGGTTCATGGAAGTATTGTTTTGTGTTGTTCTTTTTCTGATCTTTCAGGTTATATTTTTGTAATTATTCTTATGTAACTCTTAGTTAATAGTTAGGCTCTAATTAAGAAGGTTGTAAACATTTTTGTATTGTTGTAATTATTTTTTTTTTTTTTTAGTAGTTCTTCCGAGTGAAGGAACTGGAGGGGGGAGTTAACTGGTGTAAATAGACACTTAGGGTTAGTAAATATCAACAGGATTTTAGGATTAAGTTTTGTTATTCTTAGTTTATAATACATCCAATAGACTATATATAGAGCTGTAATAGAGAAATAAAGCCAGTTTATGTTCAAGAGCGTGTCGTTATTCTGCCCAAAATCCCCTTTTTTTAATGTTATCATTGCAATCTTATTGTAACTCTCACATATATATATATTCTTCTATTTGTTTGTCACTGAACTCCTATACAGTTGGATCGTTTTAGATTATTCGAGAGTGTTCAAGTGGGTTCTAAATTTATCGATCCGTTCTAAAAATTCGATCCGATAGATAGTATTTTTAACTTTTTAATTTACTTCAAAAAGTTAACAAATTGTTGTTTGATTACATTGGATCCGGCAGCCTGCCGGGTTTTTGCAGTATTATTTTTAAGATAAGAAGGTTGTTACTATTTGGCACATTTGTTACTTGCTTAATTTTATTATTAAATTATTTAATTAATTTGATGTCATGTCAATGATTGACATGACACGTTTATTGAGGATCAATCAATCTTATTTAATAAGTAAATAAATAGATAAAATAAAATGACTACAGTAATTAAATATAACGCCTCAGAAATATCTTACTAATATTATAAATGTGAAAGTTTGTATGTTTGTCTCTCTTTCACGCAAAAACTACTGAACGGATTTGGATGAAACGTTACAGTAATATAGGTTATACATCAGAATAACACATGGGCTATAGCAAGCGCGGATTTAGGGGGGCGCACGGGGGCACGTGCCCCTCCCCACCCCCGACAGTTTTAGAGGTACTGTGGAGAATCCATTATAGTACATAATTAAAGACAAATCAGGAATATAGCATCTTGAAATTTGCAGATAGGTCCTTTGTACGATTTAAGAAAGAAGTTTGGATAATTCCACCCTTATAACTAAATTATTTATTATTTTAAATTATTGTTAAAAAGCACTGTCAAGAAACTTTATGCAGTTGTCCAAATTCTATGTGAGCGAAGCCGAGGGGCAAAAGCTAGTTAAATTATAAATGTATATTGTCCAACTGAAATGTAAAAATAAAATAAATAATGAGTTGGTTAGTTAGTCAAGATTCGCCCCAATACTCGACGGCAGTTTCCCCACTAGTACTCATATATCTTTTTTATTTAAACACTTTATTGAAACATTACAATCTGCCACTTGTGGGCAATAAGTAATGGTGCTTAGTATTCCTATATATAGGCACTCCGCGGTAAACCCAAGCAGCTATAGAGTGCGCATTGCATAGTAGCTGTTATGTAGTAACCAGTTGTAAATGTTATTATGGCAATAAAGGTGTCGTATAAGTTTTTCATGAGTTCAAGTCTAAAATTGGCGCCTGAACAGGGACTGAGTTAGATTATTTGAAGGAATCGTACCTGTCCTCAGCAATTTGCCATCTCGAATGGCATGTCTTCCATGGTCATTGGAAGACTCCATATATTGTACTATCAAGAATACGACAAGGAACGAAGACCTCTGGTCCTTAGAGAAGGTAGAAGGCACCGCTTACGAAATCTTTTTAGGTATTCTTAGAGATTTGCCCCAGTCTATAATTTATAAAAACTGCATTTCAGGAGCGAATTATAAGAATACTTGAGGTATAATAATTTTGTGAACAGTTATATAATATTCGATGCTCTGATATTATGGCTAGCATGGAAGGGAAAAAAAACAACTCGACAAAAAAATAAGCGAAACATTTCCGTCATAATCATTTACAAAATATACAGACCCTGATTCACAAAATTCAGTATCAATGCGAATGGTACGTAGCAATGACAATCACTATTCATAAGTGGAAAATAGTAATTTAAAAGCACGAACTGGAAGAAAAGTTCGAACATTCTTTAGGAATAGGCAGGCCAGAACCAGAGCAACCGAACGATTCGACCTAAATTCATGTGATGAACTACTTCAGTTTACGGATTTAACGGGAGATAAATGATTTGTTGATACAGGTTCACAAGTTAGTCCAAGTTATGTACTCGACCGATCTACAATACTCTCGGAAAGATTATTTGTGAACACCTCTAATAGTTTTAAGTCGGGACATGGAGCGATCTTTATAGAGCTTGCAACAAAAGGATACATTTACTACCGCTACACACAACATCTCAGTGCAGAACTCAAAATACAACACCTCAAGTTAAGGGAATAACACATGACCCCTCAATGCTGCATTGCACACAATATCATTACATACCACCTATGGCTCATCCAGAATCTAGTACGACAGACATTTCATCGTTTCTTACTTCTTTTTTAAATGATTTTAAATCGATATGTGATAAATCCGCTCATCACATTATTCACCACGGTAGAAACTAAATTCATTCCTAATGTCTGTCCGTAATTTCATGTCAAATCAATTTCTAAAATCCTTTCTTTGGAAATAAAAATATCCTGATATATACTTACATTTACTAGACACTCAAACTTACTGGTAAAAATATTAGCGACAGCTGATTGAAACCACAGAATCTACTACAGAGTGATGAACCACGTGCCTTCAACAGGAGGTTTCTCCATACACGCTTCCCTGTGAATCCCTTGGGGGAGGTTTGGAAAAGAAGATCACAAATGCAGTTTATGTATAATTTCTTTCAATAAGTATATAATTATCAACATTATTTTTTTAATGTCCCTATATTCCGATTTCTCGAATCCTATGATCTTAAATATTGACGCCAATCACGGTTGGGTACTTTCCTAAATTTACGAAGGACAAGTACTCACTTTAAAAGCATTGCCTAGTATGAAATAGAATTATTTGCAATACTTTGCGCGTGCAAATATGTTAAAATTTATTTCTATGCACAAATCTTCACTGTAGAGATAAACCACAAACTCCTCAAATAGATATTCCCATTGAAAAATAAGAAACACGCATTGCGAAGTAACTATTGTTATTAAACGAATTCAGTTTTGATATAAATACTTTGAAGGACGGACAATCCTAATCGCGGACGCGTTAAGTAAAGTAAAAATTGAAAATAATATACAAATTAATGAGCTAAACGGATTGGAGGGAATGGACTTAGCCATTGACAATTTATTTAATAATGCCGAACCACTATTTTCCAAACACCTCATAACTCTAAGAACGTATAAATGATATAAAAATGCACTTCCAAAAGCTCCAGAAACTGAAAACGTTAACTACGCGGAAAGTCCTGCAAGTTCTGATAACAGTACACGTGACGGCGTCAAGTATTTTAATGATTTTTTTAATGCACCATTTCATCAAAATGGTCGAAATTATTACAATCTATTTAAGAAAAGTTATAGTTTTCGAATTTAAAAGGTTTGTATAGGACAAGGTCTGTTGGTTCAGGTAGTATATATATATATAGTGTATATCTACAGCCACGGTTAATAAGTGGTTAAGTCAGATTTTCTTCAAAATGATTATTTTTTGCTTAGAGGGGCGGAATCGTATTATTTTCTTAGTGAATGAGGGGCTAAGTTAGGCGTTGGCTAGAAAAGGAGTTATTACTTATATTTCAACTGCATTTCAAGCCAAAAACAACAAGTACAATACCATTCTACTACTCTCAATACATTTAACTAGTTCTGGACAAAATATGACTTAACCACTTATTCACTGGGGTAGGCATATATCCTGAGTTACTAACTTCGATTATAAAATCGAGTGGCGGAAACGAAAATGCTCGTAGGTACTGCATCTTGCCAATAGAAATAGAAATGAAAGTCGATTTAATTTGTAATGAACTTATTTATTAATGTACTACAAATTTTCAAATAACTCCTCAATATACAAAACCCTATTCAAAAAGACAGACAGCAAGGGACGTTAAATTATCTTCAACTAAAAATAATATTTTAAATAAAGACTTTTATGATTTACAATTCAATTTTGAAAATGGAATCATTTTAAATGGTCAGCGAATTATTATGCTCCAGGCGCTTCAAGACGAAGTTCTAAAAGAATAATAACACACACACATATACATAGGTACAGTGAAAACAATACAATGCGCTTATAATATAAAATACAGGCTTGTGTATTAGAAAAAATATTGGCAAAGAATTAGAAAAATCGGTATTGTGGTCCGGAATAGAAGTTTCTTTTTTCAAAAGAACCTTAAAAATCTCAAGAATCATTATTTTTTTCTTAATCAATATTTCCTTTACGTTTATGGCTTCACATGGAAATGTAAGCTTTCCAAATTTAGTTATATGGCTGGAATCTAACGAAACAATTTAGACATCCGACGACAAACGAGTCGCCTGAGTGAATTGTCCATACTCTAATATTTCCAAGTTGACAATGTCTTTGCATACCAATGCTGGAGAGATTCTTATTCGCTAACGATGGTTTGAACGCCAATGGCCTCTGGAATGTAACCAATACTATTAAGATCTATATATCTGAATAAAGGCCTTAATGTAAAGTGTGCTGCACTCAAGCCACCTAACGTTTTGTTAACTTTGGGGTAGCTAATAAAAAGCTTAAAGACTGTAGATAGGAGATAGATCAGATCATGATCGTATTCAAACTATTTTGTATTCTGGTGCATTTATATGTTATAAAATCAATTAGAATTTTTAAAAGGGATAATATTTACATTCAACCCTAATTAGTACAATAGTTGAATTCTATTCTCTTCCTCAGCTTCGTTTTCACAATTTAAAAATTCTAATAAACTCATACGCCTTTCAACATTTTTTATTAATTACCCATTGATTTTAGGCAATATGGGTTTAAAAAAATTGAAAAATAAATTAAAGTGAAATCCACTTAAACGTTCATCTACTGACATGATATGTAGTTTTTTCTCTACCAACAGATTTAAAAATGCACTAATAAAAACGAAATAGAATAGTTAAACTTTTTATTGTTTGTTATTATTTACATAAGCCTTTTTACATTTCTCAGAATCAATGAATATATAATATTTTTTCGTAATTTCAGTAAACAAACAACAAATAAGATCAAATTAGGCAAAAATAAAAATTAAAAACATCATGTTTTAAAACTTGAGTATTTACAACAAATTAATTTAAACGTAACAAATATCTTTAATTTTGATTTTAAGCAATTAAAAAACTATTAATGAAATTTTTTAAAATTAATATTCTCATTATCTCAAGCAACAGTTTCAAGTTAACAGTTTCTTGCTACACTCTAAACATATGGTTTTTTGCATTTGTCAAGATGTTTTCTTCATTTTTTTTTTCGGGGCATTTATAACAAAGCTTTCGCTCATTAGTTGGAAGCATTACCACGTCATCAATAGGAGTAATTTCTTTAATGCCGTATAAATTCGTATTATAATGTAGCCTTCAGGCCAGATGTATATTATGTTTATTTTTTGTTCATGATTGTTATTCTAAAGGGACTTGGTCCCAGAATAAAGCTGGATTTCTATTAATATATTCTAAATCGGCAACTCTTCACAGGATGGCCTTCGGCACACGAGGGTTTGCTATTTCATGAAAATCATACTAATATTATAAATGCGAAGGTTTGTATGTTTGCCTCTCTTTCACGCAAAAACTACCGAACAGATTTGGGTGAAACTTTACAGTAATGCAGGGTATACATCAGAATAACACTTAAGCTACAGCAAGAGCGGCCTCCCCAGACAGTTATTAGGTACTGTGGAGAAAATTAAAAGCTAATCAGGTACTTAGCATCTTGAAATTTGCAGATAGGTTCTTTGTACACTTTTAAGATAGAAATTTGGATGATTCCATCCCCAAGGGTTTCCCCCTTAATATAATAGCGGTTCAAAAATTGTGTGGAATCCGTCAGTTTTGAAGTTAGACATCTGAAATCTTGGATGTACGAGTAACTTGTTTTTAACGTTTAAAAAGAAATTAATTATTTATTTAAAATGATCTGTCACGAAACTTTATGTGGCAGACTGAATTCCACGCGAGCGAACCCGCGGGCAAAAACTAGTAGTTTATATTTTAATAACAACTTAAATTTAAATGCATCATTGATTAATATTAAAATAAAATATTAAATGAAAACTTGCCTTGAAAAACCAAATGAGTCAGATTAATATTCATGGACTACTAGGTTTTGCTTACATTTTGTAAATAAACTTTATAATCAACTTTTCACATTCAAATTTAAAAAGGTACTAACAAGATAGGAAGCTGTTGAGTCATACGGGGATTTCCCATATTCGGTGGGGTGGGAAATTTCAGGAGGTGGTCACCATCAGGAGGACCATACCTCAATACTTAAGAGTTAAAATCTTAAATAAAGTCAGCTGAAACCATAATTTTTTTTTTTTTTAATTTATTTATTGATATCTACAATTGTATTACAATAATACAACAAGTAAATAGGTAAATAATACAACATAGTAAATGTATAATGACATGATAATGACAAGTAGAGAAACTACCCACTGGTAGTACTCAAATCAAAGTTCAAGTAAGGAGGTCACGTTGCCATCTTCTTTTCAGACGCCTCGGAGGATTATCGGGAATTGAAGAGGAAGCTAGGTTTGAAACTAGAGGGTTTGAGTGGGAATGAAGTTTGTTATGAAAGGATAAATACCGGGTTCGGGCCAAATCAGCAACAAAAGGGACATTAAGGTCGTTATGGATGAGTTTATTCTTAACAAAATAAGGAGCATTGAGGATTTTACGAAGGATTTTGGACTGTAAGGATTGGATACGAGAGGAATTCGATGGCTTAGTGGAGCCCCAAAGCTCTACTCCGTAAGTCCAAATAGGTCGTATGATGGTCATGTAGATGAGTCTTTTGTAGTTAATTGGGAGCTTAGAGCGTTTGTCAAGTAAGTGTTGAAGTAGCCTGAAACGTCGTGCGGTTTCTTGTCTTTTCAGTCTTGTATGAGGATTCCAGGTTAATCGTTTGTCAAGGTGCAACCCTAAGTATCGGATTTGTTCTACAGGCACCAGAGGGATATTATTAAAGGATACTGAGGGCAGGAAGTCATTGGTTTACGACGTAAGATAAAAGTGATTTGATGTGATTTTTGAGAATTTATTTTAATTCTCCAGTTTTGACACCATTCTTCAAGATCAGTGATATGGGATTGGAGGCTTTGGGATGCAATAACTGGATTGTTGTTGACTGATAATACACATGTATCATCAGTATACGTGGTAAGGATAGTATTAGGATGAGTTGGGATGTCAGCTGTATAAGCTGTATATAGGAATGGACCAAGGATACTACCTTGAGAAGCCATAATTAAATTTTAGTCTGTACGGCTACAACTCATGAGGGGCACTTAGTAATATACACTATTATTTTCACTGCGTCGTAATATAGTAAGATAGGAAGCCAATTAAGGCTGCGAATATTTATTTAATAGTCTCAAATGCATCAAAGGTTGGCTGAATTTATGATTAGAATTTTAAGAAATTGTTAAGAACAATATTTTTAATCACATCCTGCTACTTGGAGGTTATGTAATGATATATCTCTCAATGACTGAGCAAAGTACGGGGTACCTAGCTTCGGTGGTACGCATTAATAGTGAATACTGTATTCAAAATTAATCATAGTTCCACTCACGCTATTTTTCCTGACGCAGGAGCTCACGCTATTTCTTGACTTGAGTATAAATGGTATAATCTCAAAATAATTTTGTTTTCGTTGTCATCAAAATCTATAATTTTAACATCAACTAAGCAACCTACTTCTTGATTTTTCGATATTGTTTAAAATTAGTACTAAAAAAATTAGCCTCATTATATCATACAAATTAAAAACAAATATAATGTAATTAAAATAATACATAATTTATTTATACACATGTATGGATAAATGTGATTGATTCTCATGTATCGCCACTCATTTCGGAACTGCCGATTTGGTTAATGAGATGGGAAAGAGAAGAAATATCAATTTATACTATCGTTCATACAACACAATCTTCATCCTGAGCATTTTTCCAAAAACTCACTTATAATTTGTTATCCCCTTGTCACTTCAAGTGTACAGTTATAAAAAAAATCATCATTCATTTTAATTTATTTGGTTCATATCCTTTGTTCATACAGCCAATTTACTTGATGTAATGTTATTACAGTTGTAAATATCAATAAAAAAAAAAAAAAAAAATTTATTTGGACTAGTTTTTTTTTGGCCATTCAAATTTTTTCAGTTATTAACAATCATAAGATATAGCGTTAAACTCTTAGATTCCATTAGGAATCTTTTTTCTATCAACAAATTTATCAAAAGTATGAAAAGTTTAGCTACAATACAAATTTTGTTCATCTAAAAAATTAGCTATTATAATTAGAAAGCAAATAGAACAAACTTTTAATTATTAATTATCCTAGGGCACCCATTAGGTGATTTATTTTATTCCTTTGTAGGGAAAATAATCGTTTTTGTTGCAAGATCATTGAATTTTGGCATAATTAATTATATTAAGTTAAAAACCTTCGAAGATATTTCAAGAACATATTGATAATGTAATCATTATTAATTGAATTTGAGTTACATTAGGTGTAAAAAAAGTAATAGAAATAAAACATTACAACCCTTATAGCGTTTTGTGTCCCACCAACGATTATTCGTTAGTGGAGTACCAAGATTTTTACAACGCAATGAAAACAAATCAATTCTCTCATACTTTACCACCAGTGATAAAAAATAATTCATATCCACTTATGAGCTCCACCTTTAACTAGTTAAACACTTACGGACCAATATCCTGGTACCTAGCGATGATCTCTAGCTTACTTAATACAATTTGTCCTAAGCTCGAGTCATTCACTTTATGGGAATTATTATAAAGTTTGTAATCACAAATCCTGCGGTTGAAAATTTAAGTATGTTATTTTTTTTTTACATGTTTTTATGTTTATGAAATATTTATGGAGTTGAAGGCTATCCGATACTTTTGTTAAAAGATCTTCTGGCTCTAGTTGCATCTATGATAAAAATTATTTTTCTTACCCTGCTGTTAAAGAAATGTTCCTGTACACAACTAAAATATTATTAAATTAATTTATGAGATTTTGGTGAATATATTTTCACGATGGGGTTTGCAATAATGTATTTTAATATTGTGTGAAGAATACTATCAATTTTATGCTAACGCCATTCATATTGTATTCCTGATTGTTGATCTTTAATGAACTCAAATATTAATTTAGATATTCTAATTATGATTAACTATTTATTTAGTCATTAAAAAGAATTTTGACAGTTCACCATTTTATAATTTATTTTCTTACTACGTTTTGGCTAGATGAGTCATAACAAAGTCTGATAATATATCATTTCTTCGTATGCTGTAATATCAACATAATTTATTACAATTTTAATTTTCATCACGATCCCCATCTTAAAGATCTTCCCAGAAAAGCTTTTATATTCCTCACCTACATATATAATGCTATACTCCGCACTAAATTTTCCTAACCTCTGGAAGTTATCCGCTGTAAAAATTATACCTAAACCTAAAAAAACCTCTTACCTTCCTATCTCAGTTTTACCACGTATGGGTAAAATCCTGGAAAAACTCATCCTGAAACGACTATACCCCATCTTCGATGCAAACCACATTGTACCAATTCACCAGTTTGGATTCTGAACATCCCACTCCACTATCCAGCAATGTCATCGTCTGTATGGTAGACGTTAATTCTTCTGCATTGGAACGTAGATTAAATATTTCAGCGGTATTTTTTGACGTAGAAAAGGGTTTTGTCCGAGTCTGGCACCCAGGATTGCTTATAAACTCCGCCAATTCCTACCTTCTACATATTTTCTCATTATTCAATCCTATCTCACTAACATTCAAAGTAAATCACAATAATATATTACCATCCCGGTTGTCTCAATCTGCTGGTGTTCCTCAAGGCAGTATCCTCGCCCTCTTCACAGTTTATACAGCTGACATCCCGACCCATTCTAATACTATCCTTACCACGTATGCGGATGACGCATACCTATTATCAGTCAAAACTGATCCAGTTATAGCATCCCATACTCTTCAATCCCATATCAATGACCTTGACTGGAGGTCATACTGGAGGATTAAAATCAAATCCCATCAAATAACTTTTACCCTCCGTCGTAAACCAATGACTTCCTGTCCTCTCTTATCGTTTAATAACATTCCACTGAATCCTACAGAACAGGTTCGGTACTTAGGACTGCACCTTGACAAAAGATTAACTTGAAATCCTCATACTAGTCTAAAACGACATGAAACAGCACGCCGTTTCAGGCTACTTCAACATTTACTAGACAAACGCTCTAAGCTCTAAATTAATTACAAAGGACTATCATGACAATCATTAGACCCATCTGGACTTAGAGAATAGAGCTTCGGGGCTCCACTAAACCATTGAATTCCTCTCGTATTCAATCCTTACAATTCAAATCCGTTCGTAAAATCCTCAATGCTCCTGACGTTGTAACGAACAAAGTAATCCATTATGACCTTAATGTCCATTTGTTGCTGATTTGGCCCGAACCCGATATTGATCTTTTCATGACAAATTTCATTCCCATTCAAACCCACTTGTTTCAAACCTAGCAACCTCTTGAATTCCTGATAATCCTCCAAGGCGCCTGAAAAGAAGATGGCCTCGTGATCTTGTAAGTTGAACTTTTTATTTGAGCACTAACACTGAGTAGTTTATCTACTTGTCTTTTCATGTCATTGTATAGGTTTATTATATGTACTTGATGTATTCTGTTATACAGTTGTAAATTTAATTAAATAACTTTTAAAAAAACAATTTTAATTTATGATTTTTTCCTTTCAGTCACTAGAGAATTTAATTGTATTTGATGGATTATCTCTTCAAATAAACTTCCTTATGCATTGTATATGTTTGGCCTAGAATAACATTATTAGAAGTGTGAAAAAAAAGTTTGCACGATTTTATTTTTTTGTAAAATTTAACAAGCACAAACGGTAATGTCAGTGGTTACTTAGTTCCCAATATAATATCGTGTGGAAATTCTTATAGCATATTTCTTAATTCTTAATTTAATGGAATTCGGTTCCTAATTTTTAAATAATTTTGGAAAAAAACTCATTTCAGTGCTTCCAGTCTTTTCAATACATCCAACCACTTCCTCAAAACTGATCAAAAACTAAGTCACGAACTATTATCAGCCCTCATCAGCTTATGGTAAAATATAAAGGTTTAATTACTGATAGTTGAGGCAGTGTATTATCCTGAATTAATCATCTTTTAGTTGGGTGGGGGAATAGAGTGTATTGAGGCTATATATAGGAGTATCCTTCATTCTCTGATCATACCGAAATCTTAACTGGAAAGATGAAGTGTATCATAACTGCTTTGGCTCTTGCTTTGATCTTCACCACCACCGAGGTAATCTTAACAAACCTTTTAAAATTATGCGAAGTCTATTTGATACATTGAATCCCCCAAAATGATCGTTAGTACGTAAAGGAAACCTAATCTTTTATTGATTTCGATTATTATAATGAACCTATTTATTTTTATATTTCTGATCTAATTTCAATAATATCATAATAGTAATGCAGTAAATTTGCAGGATTACTATTTGCAGTCTAAATAAAAATCAGAACTACAACTTTTGTATTTAATTACTGCACTCCCCAACTATTCCATCCTCAACTATTAGATCTTCCAGTCAACTATTTTCCTCTCTTACAAACTTTGTAGTTGAAAAAACTATTGAGACAGCAAATACCAACTATAAGTCAAAGTGTATTTAGAGATTCGACTTTATTTAGTACTTTATTTAACAGTTGTTATTTTATACATATAAAATAATGGAAAGAAATGTTGTTACGTTAATCTTTTCAATAATTTTTTTATTTATTTTTAAAGTAGAAGAAGCTTCATTTTTAACATAAATAATCAAAATATGGTATCCTTCAGATCAGAGAATTTCTACCATTTAGTGTTTTATTTTTATTTAACAGTTGAAAATTAACAAAACTGTATTTATTACAAAAGTTAGAAGAAACTATGACTGGTGGGACATTGATCCTATGGCGTAAATATGGTACTCCCATACTTGTTTGTTGATTTAAGAGCGTGTTTCATTCATTGCAGATTAAAATAATTCTATAGTGAACTTTTATCCCTCAGAAATCGGTTGCCTGGGGCTTTCGTTTTCTTCATTTATTTTGTAAATGTTAAAATAAAAACAATCTTCTGAGCCCAAAATCGCGAGTTCACCGTTATTTGGATTTTTTTAAAGTAGTAAAAAATCCTTGGTTATCCCATCCATCGGAAAGGATGTCCTGAGCCTGTGCGATGTCAGATACTCGTCTATAATCTCTGTCCTAATTTTACCTGGGTAGGCGAAATTGAGGACTTCCTACAGTAGCATCTTTCGATTTGCTATAGCTGCATAACGTTTCCTTTTAATGAGGGTAAAAATATTTTTTATATTATGTTTAATCCATTTTAATTATACTGGTTGATACTTTTTAGGCAGAAGATAGTGTTAAAGAAAAAATAATGAAAGTCTTCAATTCCTGTAAGGAAAAGCATCCTATCACAGACGGTAAGAAAAATCCTCTTTTTATCTAATCAATTTTTTAAATTATAATATCAAGTTTTAACAAAGCAGTTAAATTACTAGTACAAATTACTTAATTACAACTTCGGTGTTTAGAAAGTGTTTGCGACTACAACCACATTTTAAAGATTAGTATTTGTAGTTGTAGTTAGCTAATCTAAATAAAGATCAAAACTACAATCTCTGTAATGATAGATTGAATTGGTCAGGTGTAAAGTCAAAGATAACAGAAAATAAGTGAAACTGTTTTTTAATCTTTGATTGATTTAACATATTTTGTATTATTTGTGACTCCCCCCCCCCCTGACCAATTCAATCCATCATTATAATTATCCAGTCAACTATTTTCAACTCAAACATTCATTTTTTATAGTTGGAAAAATTGATGAGACGGCAACTACCAACTATTAGTAGTAAGTGTAGTTAGGGATTCAACTTTATTTATATATAATGTTTAGCAATTGAGAATTAATTTAGCAAGAATTATTTTAGAAAAAAGAATTAATTTAGCAGTTCTGAGCAACAGTTGAAATATAAATCTTACGAAACGTTGCTACATAAGCGTAAATTGAAAATAACCCTAGAAGTATAAAAGTAATTTATACCTAAGCTTGCATAAAAAAAAAATAGCATTCTAAACCAAAGTGATGAGGAACAGTTTGTGAAAGGACATACTGGACATTCATCTAGATTGAAATATAACTATTTGAAAATTACAATAATTTCAGTGTTTTAAAATTTGAATAAAAAATCGTTATTTTGCAAATTATTACACAATAGCTTATTATTTATTAATATTGTTTAATATTTCAAATATATTTAATATTAGCTAGACTTTATATAACGCTTTGAATTGAAATCTTTCAATAATGTTCCAGAGGATACTGAAATTTCTAGTTATCATATAACTATCCACCAACCTGATTCCATATAAACATTTTTAGAATACTTTTAAAAACATATCTATCATGTATAGCAAATAATTTAATATCATAATAAAATTAACCATAATTGATGTGTAGCAGAGCCTACTATAGAAATTATAACGTCTAGATTTGTGGAACTTCTAAAGTTTCTGATGTCTTAATTCCTTTAAGAGTACGAGTACCTACTAGCCGTTAAATCCAACGGCCACGCGCTCCATAATCGCCCTGAAGATGACCTACACTGTAGGTCGAAACGTCGGCACATAATATAAGTTCATCACTTATTCTGTGTACTTATTGACTGCACCCCCCAACTATCTCCTTTACATTAATTCCTTTAAGAATATATTTTGATTTTTTGTTGAAAATACAATGCATGAGATGGAATTCTACTGGTCACAGTTTTTATTTGTATTGAACAAATAGAAATTCGTTACAAATAGAATTTTTTTTTTCAATGTAACTGAAGTTTCGAATAGAAAATAGTTGACTGGATAATTTAACTAAATAATGATGGAATGAATTGGCCAGGGGGAACAGTCAAAGATAACACAATATAAATGAAACTTATTTTTTAATTGTGCCAACATTTCGGCCTACGATGTAGACCATCTTCAGTTTGAATGTGAGTGCCTGCTCGTGGTGACTCGTCAAACACACAACTGTCAACTCAAGTTTTCGAGTCGGCCAGTTGACATCGTAGGCCGAAACGTTGGTACAAATAAAAAATTAGTTTCATTTATTTTGTGGTATCTTTTAGTGCACCTCTGACCAATTCAATCTATAACTAAAGTTCATTTTAGTCGGCGATATCAGAAAAAAAAACAAGAATTTTTAGTAGCATTTCTGTGAATGTGAATATGGGCTAACTAAAACATTAAATAAGAGATACAGAACGCAATAGTGTTTTATTGTTTATAAAAGGATAATAAATGTTCATACCAGATTAATTAACAATCTCGAAAAGAATAAAATCGTGGAATTATTACGAAGAAACGGTCCGGGGTAATTAAAGATTCCCTATTTCCAACCGTCAGTTATCGAAACTTTCTTATTTTTATAAATCGCACGAAATTGTATTCCAGCTCCGAAGGAGTCAACGGTGCAACTGATTACAATTAACATGTTACGGATATAAGCTGTAACTTACTTATTGCAGATAATATTTCAAGATTATATCTATCATATGTAAGAAAATCGAAGCGCCACGGAAAATTTCTTTAAACTTGGCGTGGCATTCAGCGGGTTAAATCATTGTATCGATCCAGTAGGCTGTGATTTAATTGTATTTGTTATTTTCAGCATATTTTAAAAATAAATATAATTTGCAATAACTTTTCAAATCATTATGCAATTCTGGTGTTGTAAGAAATTGATCAACTGCTTTTTTCAGATGAGCTTGGTGCATTTAGAAAAGCAGATGTTGGATATGGTTATTCACATGATGCAAAAGTAAGTTGAAAAATGAAATTCGTCTTTAAATAAGCATGATTTATGAATAGAGACCATGAATAAAGTTTTGAATATGAATTTGAAGTGCTCGTAGATATTTTACTAGTATGTTATACTAATTCGGCAATATCTAATTAAGTAATGTGTATTCAATTCTCCATACCTAAGTACGAGTAATGTATATGGAAATTTATAGGAGTAAATAACAGGCGGCAAAATGGCAAACGTTTTGAAAATTTCTCCATCTTTGAAAGCCTAAAGTTCAAATAATATATATCTAAGTTTTGAATTTCATTGCAATAATTTAATTTATTTATTATGTTTCTTATTTTTTAAAAAATAAAATTTATTTATTAATATGTTTTTATTTCTTTATCTTTCTCTCTCTTACAGATTAAAAAAATATTTTTAAAAATGCTCAACTTCGTTTTATAGTAATCTATAAATCCATACATGTATCTTGTTTATCAATTTTTTGACAAATTTATAATTGCAAACTGGAAGTGACAGTCTCTATACTCTATACAATTGGAAGCTCAAATCGAATTCGGAAAACAAGTCTTCAGAATTTGGTATTTGGTACTTTTATGTCAATGGGAATAAAATTTTAAAATACGTCAACAAGCAATAAAATGTGGTGTGGTTTATCGGGAAAGAACTGCACTCTATTAAAAGGGCCTACGAGAAATTACTTAGTTGTATTTTGAATTGAATTTACAAGAAATGAACATTATAATAAATAAGGTTAGTAAATGAAACACTAGTGCCTGATGACCAACAGGAGACTGATGCTCCACAAAGGTAAGGATTCTTAGTACGTTCTAACAACTACCACTTTGTAAAACTGGTAATTAGCAGCAAATATATTTTGTTTAAAAATATATTTAAATATAAAAAAATCAGTTTTAAGCTTAGTAATTAACAGTTTTAACTCAATGTAATTGATATACTGAACTATAAAATAATGTTCCACTTCTGAATAGAAAATGTTAACCGAAAGTCAGTACTGTAGTAGTTCTTTGAACATTAAACCTGGCAAATAAATCTAACATTTGCACTACTAAAGGTTTTAGAAAAAGATTGAACAATGTCATTGATTGTTCGTTTTAAATCCGCTTCATAATCTCAAAATTCCTACCTTTGGCGATGTTATAGATAAGTGCATAATTGTTGACGCGAGCATATGTACAAAATAAAAAACGTTCACATATCTTTCCGCAAGAGTAGATAAATATCTGTCTTTGAGTTTGACGTTTTCGTTATTATTATTTGAACGAACAGAGCTAGAAATTGGTTCGGGTAGAGGTCACTGAATGAAATTCTCAAGTAATTTGAGAAAATCTTTATTGATAGCCAACGTTTCGACCTACGTTGTAGGTCTTCTTCAGGGCTATATGCAAAATACAGACAATATAAGAAAACGGTACAAATATATTAAAACATTTTAAATATAGATAAACCAAAAGAAGGTGAATACAGGCAAAAAAATGATAAAGATGTACAGTAAGGTAATTATGAAGGCTAAAATGTATAAGTGTATACTATAAACTACTAAGTGCCAAAAGGTAGTAACCCACATCATGAAGGAAATAATAATAAAACAGAAAGTTTTGTCAGTTAAAAAAATTAAGATATTACAGATAAAAAATAAAAACTGAATATAAAATAGGAATGTGAAATGATATGGGTAAATTAGTAAGTGATAAGAATTATGCACTAAAAATTATAGGTAATAAAAAAAAAGGAAGAAATAAAAATTGTAAAATTATAAAAATCTAGAAACGAATCATATAAAATAAAATAAAAATGAAAATAAAAAATATTTTAGAAAATACAGTATTAATATTGATAGGTAGAAAATACTTTATACTAGTGTAAAGAATATTAATTGCATAAGAGAATGTAAGAAGAGACTTTATATAAGTGTAAAATATCAATTGTATAAAAATAGGTATGTTTTAAGTAAAGTAAGTGATAATACAATCAGGCTATATTGGACTAAAATACATATAAAAAACGGCAAGGATAGGGTATTTATGATATTCATGATATTGTGATATATATTGATGATATTTAGGGTGGGATATCGATAACTAAACAAATAAACGCCTTACAGTAATAGTGAGCTTGGAAGTAGTGATAATAACGATAAATTGAGTATAGTACTGTTTTAGGATATGAGGGAAATAAATTAAAATGAAATGGAGGAGGGAGGGTGAGTAAATAGTGCAAAACATAAGTTACCTGTGGGGGGAGAACTGGGAGTGGGTCCTCTCTGGCTATGAAACATTGACTGATATAAAATAGAATAGAATTCTTGACCTCCATCCGCATCATTGTATTTCGTATATATAAAGGTCAACTGATATCATTCAAGATTTATTTTACTAATGATATATAATTATTTTATTTGTAGTGTATGCTGGCTTGTATGCTTGAAGAAGGAAAAATTGTAAGTATTTATATTTATAAATAATACATATTCTATATCTAGATTAAGAAGAAAATACTTCAAGGAATTTATCATTCCTTCAATTACCAATGTTCAATGGTATTCTATCTTTATTTTTCTAAATTGACAATTATTTATTTGGTTACAAGTCTTTTACTATACCAATAAGTTTTTTTAAAAAATTTACTTTTATCTAAAAACTGAAATAAAAAGAAATATATTGCTTCATTTTAATCATGAATAATAATAATCATTGTCTTATTAAACAGAAATTTATATATCAACAATGAGTCAAATAATTTTGTTTTTAAACATAAGAAAAAGTGGTTGTATTAAATTTAGTAGGAAACAAATTTTTCTCATGAACTTATTTTTACTTAATTGCTACTGGATAGGAATTGTTCCTTAATTGACAGTGAAATAAGTAATGTATGAAAGAAATAAAATATAGGAAAAAGAGGGTAGGGATTTACCTTGATATCTATCAAAATAGCTCAGTGGAGCCTTCCCATTCAAACTATTGAAAACAAAAATAATTTCAGGACACTATAGCTAGCTGCTGATTTCTATATCCGATACATAAAACTTGTACACTTTAAAATTAATCATTATTTATGCTACTTCAATTTGAAGTTTTTTATTATTTCTGTCCCTAATGTCTCCCCTCATTTTACCTTTAAAAATATGTGAATACAATATGTTTGAATATTATTAGATTTACATTATTTATAGTCAAGAAATTTTAGAATTTAATATGATTTTTGCATTTCTAAAATAATTAAAAACAACGAATAGTAGTATAATTTTTATAAAACATCCCTTGCAGTTGAATAAAATGTTTTATTATAACTTTTGTAATTTTTAGCTCATTGATGGAAGATATATGAAGCAAAATGCTTTGATAATGGCTGATGTCTTTCACATGGATGATTTTGATGAAGCCGCCAAAGCCAGGAAAGTAATTGAAGTTTGTGCAGAACAAGGTAACTATAACTCAATACATCAAAAATGGATCATTAATATTCAATCATTAACATTAAAATAGTTCGAATGATGACATCAGTATTTTTACTTGAACATCAGAGTTAGAAATAAATTTGTTTCTGACAATGAATTGAGAGAGTAATGCGTTTAATCTGATCATATTGACATGTAACAATTTTTTAAAAAAACAGCTTGGTAATTTTAATTGAATTAAATATTAAACATTGACTTCTTCCTGAGGCTTCCACACCTTACAGCAATAAATTCTATGTTGACTTCTTGTTTGACTATTTCAATGGTCTCATCACAGACTGAGTTTAGTTTTTCATTTCATAGCTTGTTATTAATTTCACTTTTTAGTCTAATTAAGAATTTTTTTAGGATGTAAATTTTATATCCAATAATAAAAAAAAATATATATTCGGTTAAAAAAAGTATTATTATATTCTTATTTATTGTTTGTTTTAGTTCCTGAAGTTGGCTCAGATCAATGTGAATTTGCTTATAAAATGGCATCATGTGGAGCAAATGAATCCAAAAAGGTATCAGATGTTAATATGTAAAAATATTTGTTATATACACATTTTTTAAATAAAATGAGTTCATGAGTGACCACATAGAGGATAAGATAGAGGATAGGTGGGGGCCAATGAATGTTTTCAATAGTAAAACTAAATGAATAATAATTATTTTTTATATTTGACAATTTTCATTGACTGCCATCCAAAAGTTATTGTTCTTATGATTTCTTAATAAATGACTAAAATTTATATAGTATTTGATTATAAATTTATACTATTGTTTCAGCTTGGAATGAAAGACCATGATTTTTTTGAATAAAAAATAATATTAACGGATAAATGTTTCACAACGATAAAACTGCAGATCATCTGATTTCTGTCTTAACTTCCAGGTTACTTTAATTTTAAGTATTGTTACCTTAAAATTAATAAAGTATTTTTCCTTTCCATAACAACACAAAAAAATCTTAGGATACATTAAGATGTAAAATACTTCTTTACATGATATATAAAGAACTTTTTATTTGATTCAGTTTTTATTTTATTTTACCTATCAAACTCCTAGATTAAACCTAATAAAATCATTATGGGATGGACTGTAATAAAGTAAGTAAGGCATTGTTAACCCTTTGCCAGGAACTAAATTTTAAAAAAATGCATTAAAATATGCAAAAACGATTAAATATGCAAAAATATGCATTTTCCTTCAAATATGCAAAATAAAAGTTACCCTAATCGAATAATTTTGGCCCAAAACATGTTTTAAAAACTTCAAACGTGATGTACAAAGTGTAGAAACAAATATGCAAACGCATAAAATTCAGGGCCTTAGTAATTACATTAAACTGAGTAAAGCACTTATCACTGCATTCAAGGATAACTGTAGAACAAACATTAAAGGGTCAAACTGCAATGCACCCGGGTGGAACATGCAGTTAGAGAAGTCAAGATCTAGAACCAGAATACTTTTCAATATAGCAAAAAGGACTGGTGATTGGATCGAATATAGACACGCTCTAACTGAATATCATAACCTAATTAGGAAAGCCAAACGGAACTCATGGAGACAGTTCTGTCAGGAAATCAATAATACGAATACATGCGCCCGCATGAATAAAATACTCTCTAAGAGCAACTACTGTAATACTGTGGGCTCCCTAACGAAATTAAGTGGAGATCCCATGAACATTACAGAATCTATAACTGCTATGCTGGAATCGCACTTCCCGGGGAGCAAGCTTACAACCTCGGACAGAAAGGTCTATCTCCCTGAGGATAGGTGCAAACCGGACTGGACATCAGTCCGTGAAATCTTCAATACCAGCGCCATAAAATGGGCAGTTAAAAACCTCAAGCCGTACTAAACACCAGATTTTGACTGAATTTATCCTGCCATGCTAAAAGAGGGTCTTGAAATCATCATAGGCAGGCTCTCCACTCTATTCCAGGGCTGTCTGGTCTATAATTATATCCCAACAGCTTGGAGAGAAGTTAAGGTCACATTTATTCCCAAACCAGAGAAGGAAACATATGATGAACCCAAATCATATCGCCCCATTTGTCTTTCCTCATTCTTGCTAAAGACAATGGAGAAAATTCTTGATAGATATATCAGGGATAAACGTCTCAATGACGGATTAGTAATGTTGCATCAACATGCATACAGAGAGGGCAAATCTTGCGACACTGCGCTGCATGCAGTGGCGGACCAAATAGAAGATGCTCTACAGTGGAAACCAATTGCGCTCGGAGCATTTTTAGATATAGAAGGGGCATTTGATAAAGCCCTACTCATATATTAACTAATGCTCTACTAAAGCATGGCACTGAACCAAACATTGCTAATTGGGTTATTGCCATGCTAAAGAACAGGGTCATTCAAGCCAATATGGGCAATTATTACCTAAAGGTTAAGGGAGCCGCAGGTCTCTAGTTCAGGAATCTAGAATCAGGTGAATTTATTTTTTTTTGTTTAATTAATATCCCATTAATAATATTTACATTATTGCTTGTATTATGATTAATCAGTCCCAAACAAGACCTACAGAAAAACAATGTCAATGTTAAGGAGAGTAAAAAAACAGTGAATTTTACAGCACTGTAATGGAAATGAGAATTAGTGCAAATATTTCTTGACATGAAAATAGCTTAGGAAAAAATAAAGAAAAAAATTAATTAAGATGCTGAAAATAAACATTCTTTAACGACTTTTTCATGAGAGGTCATACAACAATAAAAACATAATAAATGGCAACAGGACACAGTATGGTTAGAAGGTGGTATACTACTATATGTGCATTTTTTATTTAGGATAAATGTATCCATCGAAGAAATAAGAAAAAGAAACTGGAGAGTTACAAGACAAACTTATATGTTAAAAAAGGAAGGAGGGCACTAGAATCAAATGTGGAAAAGTAATGGCTTGGCATTAATGACATTTAGTTATATTTTTTATCTTGATATAATTGTTATTTTATAATTTGTTTTTAAGATTTTTAAGCCTTCTCTCATTCATTATAAGGAGATGAGTTTTTCGCTTGACTCAGTTGAAGGACACAGCTCTAATTCAACTAATAATCCTGAAGAGTCGTTACAATCTTGAGAATGGAGCTGTGTTGTTAGAGATGGAGGGAGTTTCATGAGGGATGAGACTAGTTTTGTTAGTTCTGATAATAAATGGCCTTATGCATTTGTAGTAATAAATTATTAGGGTTTAGAATTTAAAAAAACAAAATTAATTAAAGTAATTGAAGCATTTTATAAATTATAATGTAATAAATTAATACAAATAATTTACAATTACTATTTACAATACATTTACTATCAAATACAATACGATTTACTGGCCAGAATAAATCTTATTAAAAAGTCTATAAAAAAATTAAATAAAATTTACGTAAAGAGATGGGTGTAGTAGTTTTCTTGAAATCATTACAACAATGACTATGTTTAAAAGTTTTATTGCATAGTCCACTTCTATATTGAATAACTATTGGTTTAGTTATGTTTATAACTAGTTAAATAACAACAGATACAAAAAAGACTTGACCATTTTGAAGTTCTAATAAATAAATTATTTTTAAAAAAGCAAATAGTTAAGGAGTATAATGAATTTAAATAATGAAGTTAAAGAGTATAATGAAGTTAAAGTCAAAACTGTTATGCAGTTTCTAGTTTAGGAACCTGGAATGTCTTAAAATATTAAGTACCAATAAAAATACTTTTTAATTTTGTCTTTAGGTATTGTGATCATTTAGGTGAAGGAAAATGCAGATGATGTAGATGATAGGTACTATAAAACTGTAGCTGACCAAAAAGGAAAATAATCATGATAATAAAACAAATTAAAGATGCCTTATTTTAAGCTTACAAGGAGGAAAACGGTGAATAAATTGGCAATAGAGGATTTGAAAATGGGGGTAAACAGTCACTTAAACAAAGCCTCTTCCTGATAACTTTGAATAATCTTAACCATGTTCCGATTTATATTATTCATATTCGGATAATTGGTTTTTAAAGATAGAAATTTTCAGTCAACATAGTAAGTATATATTACATATTATATTGAAATTTTTATTCATTTAACCCTTAATTAATTTATAGCTAATTTTTTATAGGTGATTTCACTAAAGCTGGTTTTGGTAAATATGCTGGCAATTTTAACTATGATAAGAATTTTCAGGAGGTACTATTAGTCAACGCCCTCATGAGGTAAGATCACAGCTACACAGAACTGTTGTTACATGAGATGTGACTGATAGAGGTTACTATTTTATTTTAGTTATCAGAATCACTAATTTTTTTTTTACTTTTGCTTTTTCTACATATCGATGATTTGTTACAAAATTCAATATCTAGTGCATCTTCGTCTGCCTTAGATCAAGTTTTAAATGTCAATGTATAATTTATAGCAACAGTCTATTTTTTTTTGTCACTGTATCTAAATAACTTAGTATTAATTTAATGGTTCATCTTGCTTTAATATTATTATTCGTTTTTTCAATATCCTAAGAATCCTGTTGTATTATTAACTTTTGTTTATACTATGAGAGTGAATTGTGGGGCTATGATAGTTGCTGAAAACAATCGTCTACGCTTTATGATAATTTTTATCCATAATGAGCAATATGTTAGCAGTGTACTGTTTAAATAAAAATACTGTAATATACATAAATAGTAAGCATAGTAAATAGTACTGTAATATACATAAATAGTACAAACTGTGATTTCTATTTTAATTGAAAATATTTTTATTTATTTAAAATTTGAAAATTCAATTAGTGTTTTGTTAAAAAAAAGTTCTTTTTCAGTAATTTTTGTATAAGTTAAATTAAACTTAAACCTGATATTTAAGGTGCATTGATTTAACATCATAATTCATAATGGTTTATTTATAAATAGCTAAAATATTAATGCAATGATAAAAAAAATGAAAGGAGTATTCCAAAAAAAAAATCATTAACCATAAGTAAATAAATAATAATTATATAAGCAATTAAATTGAAACAGAATTTTTAAACGAGATTTAAAAAGTGTTTAATAAAATAATCATATGTCACATATTCCTCAAATGACTATATCCAAAAAAAAAAAATGTTTTGTCCAGATATTCAACAGAGACAATTTGTTTTATTTCAAAGTTATTATTTATTTCAAAGTAGCATAGATAAATTATTAACTGAAGGCACCTGTATTATTAAGTTCATTATTGTTACTATTATTTAGATATCAAAAACTGTGTTGTCATTATTTAAAAAAAAATATAATACATTAAGGGGGCTTTGTTGATGAATTTTCTCATCCAATTTCGAAATGAAGACTATACTTACATTTATTGTAAATGGAAAAAGAGAGAAGGTTCCCCAGAATCGCAACCTTTTCAAACATACATGATACACATAGATCAGAATACCTTATCCAATAAAAAGTATAGGAGCTTCAAATTCTTTGTACATTGAGTGTAAAATCCTTTTGACGTTGCTCATCTTCTGATCTCTGATATATCATATTATTGTGTTAGAGTAGTTTGATCATCAACTATGATAGAATAATAAATTTCCATTGACTGAACCTGGTCTATTTAATCAAATATCCTTGTAGAGATATCAAATCAGATGGAGGCAAAAGGTGGAGTAATTTGTTATAAATTGTACTTGTGTTAATTGTGTGCATAGTCTCTCTCACTGTTTCAATCAATCAATGTTTTCAAGCTCCCCATCTCTTCATGTATTTCTTGTCATCACAACATGGGAGCATTTGTAATTAGGACAAACAATTTCAATTCATTGAAAGAGAGTAACAACATAAACATTGCATTATTTTAAATACTCACGAAACTAAACATCCTCTACATACATAAAAAGCTTCAGCAGTTTCATCAATATTCAAATTTTCATAAATTCATAAAAATATGATAATTTGGAAAGTTAATTACTTTTTTGTTGAAAAAAATGTACTCAGTATCAAAAATTAGTCAGGGCTGAAAGGAAATCTCTAACACACACTGAGATTACATTTGTGGTGTTTTAGAACCTTATGTAACTATAAATGAAAGACTAGATTACACTAATTTCTTTAAATTCTAAAAAAGATTTTATTTTAAAAAATTCAATAGATCAAAAAAATTTTAAATTTGGTATGTGATTCTTTTAATTTAATGGAAATGGCCTATTTAGTATAGCAAGTAGTAACCGGAAGTTGTAAGTACTATACTGAAATCATAAAACAAATTTTGGTCCAACAGGATCTATGAATATAAAACGATTCCTTTTAAATTTAGTATTTAACAATTATAAATCAACGGAAAGAGACATAACGAGTTGGATCAGGAGACACTTGGTCCAGACTCCCTACAAACACGATCCTCAAACTACACAATGGTAGAAGAGGCAAAGCTTATGATGATGATACCAATGGAAATAATAACAACGATATGGGGCGAAAAATCACACCCGTTTTATTTTTAAACACTGGAAAAGTCGTTAGGACATTTGAAATACATTTCAAAATATACTACCCCTTCAAAATACAGAAGGAAAAGCAAGTTAAAAGAATTGTTCACTTGCTATATTCTTTGTTGTTACTTAAAATAACCATATAATAAAAGTAATCATTAACTATTACAATAAATTAACTGTAGCGGAGGCAAGCGGCAAATTACCTGGCCAGGCTAGAGATTACTTTTATGTTTGTCAGATTAAGTAGATTAATAAGTATTGCATACCGTAAATATCGTCCATGTTCACGTAATGTAAAAGAGTTCTTGTAAAATATCAAATTTGTGTTTATTAAGTGAAACCTAGTAAATTTTTGTTTATAGCAATAAAATTAAAAGTAACCGTAAAAGTTTAAAAACCATTGGGTATAATGGTAAAAAAAATGCAGAAAAAGCAGGCTTGAAAATTAACTATGAAAAGACGAAATTTATGACAACATATAGAGACTACATCAAAAAAATAATTGAGATGAAATACGGAGAAATAAAAGTAACAAAGAAATTTAAATATCTAGGAGAAACAATATGCAACAATGGTTTGGAAAAAGACCATAAAAGAGAAAATCTTTAAGTTGGAAAAACTAAGCTTCGCAACAGGAAATAATTATATGAAGAATCTATCCTCAAACGAAAAAAAAAGACCAGACCGGTGATAAAACCAGTAATTTTGTACGGGATGAAGACATGTATCCTTATACTAGAGAGAAGGATCCTGATGAGAATCTATAGGCTCAGGAAAAGCCAGAAAGGCTACAGGTTATGACTGAACCAGAAAATCTACAAGAAAAACACGGAAAAAAGATCAGTAGTCTAAGATTCTACAGGGACATGGTAAGAATGGACTTAGGTAGACTAAACAAGAAAATCTTTGACAAAATCTGTGAATAAAAGAGCGTAGGAGGACATGTAAAACAGATGAGGGAGGAAACTGAAAATATATCAGACAAGATAGAGATAAAGAACGATACGGAAGGAAAGTAAAATAAATCAATGTTCTTGTTGAAAATAAAGAAAAACAGAAGATTTCTGCGTGGTCAGGAGAAAGAAACGAAAGGCACGCAGAAATGATGAGAAAATATTGGGAGATACGAAAATGATAAAAGAAAAGTAGTGATATTCGTGTGGTTCATAAAGGCCGTTTCATGAAAAGAAAACAACCAAAAACGTTGGGTATCTGCTATTCATCTACATTGTTTGGAACGAAGATGGAACGGAACAAAAATTTGATATGGACTTGTCTTCCCTCTATATTATATTGTAAGCAAGCTATTCATTATTTTTGCAAACTTTGATATTTGTTCATTCACAATCTATAATTATTAATTTTTAGTCATAGATTTCACAGCCAACGACAATCTCAGTGTTAATAAATTACTTCTCTATGTAAAGTTGTGAGTCACACCATATTCAAATTGTTTGTCCCTATCTTATGTTTACAACATATCCACTTAGTTTTATTTAAAACTATCCAAATACGGTTGTATTTGGAAAAATGGAGTATTTGCTATCTAGATCAGAGAAATCAGAGAGAAGAGCGCTGAAATCAGGAATGTCTAAATAAGAAATGGCATATTCTCGAAAAGGCAGTTAAAAGTGCAGCAGAAGAGGCCCAAGGGAAATATGAAACCCCGGCAAGAAACAGTTGGTTTGATAAGGAATGTGTCAAAGTCATTGAAGCGAGAAATGAGGCCGGATTAAAAATGATTAATCGAAAAACAAGAGCAAGCAGAGAGAAGTATGTGACAAAAAGAAGAAGGGCAAAGCTTCTCTATAGAAGGAAAAAAAGGGCCTTATGAAAATGACCAAATAAAGAAACTGCAAGAACAACATGAAACAAAGAAAACCAGAAAGTTTTACAAGGGTATACAAGAAATAAAGAAGGATTTTCAGGCAGGAACAAATGTATGCAGGCAGGAAAATGGAGAGCTCGCAGCGGATCCTTCTGCCGTCATGGAAAGTTGGAGGCAGCATTTCAGCAACCTCTTGAATTCAGGTAAGGAGTGTCATGTTATTAGGTACAGATGCTGCTGATGAAATTTTCGGCAATGCAGAGACGGATGGAGAAATTGAAGAGTCCCCAGAGAAAGAGGAGGTAGAGGATGTTATAGGCCGCCTAAGAAACTATAAGTCTCCAGGGCCAGATGAAATAAGTGCTGAACTCCTGAAATGGGGTGGTGAGGAACTTCGGGAAGAATTGTATCAGCTAATATGGGATGTTTGGACGGAAGAAAAGATCCCAGACGAATGGAACCTGGCTACTATTGTACCGATTCACAAAAAAGATAACAACACCGACTGCAATAATTACAGGGGCATTGCATTACTCAGTACTGCGTACAAGATATTTACAATACTTTTGAACAGAAGACTGTCAGTGTGGTCTGAGTTAACAGTTGGATACTATCAATGTTTTAGGCCTGGCCGATCAACAAATGATCAGATATTCGCTCTACGACAGGTATTGGAGAAATACTACGAATATAATGTTGACATCATCTCTTTATCGAATTTAAGCAGGCCTACGATAGCATAAATCGTAGCAAACTGTAACTGCCATGCTGGAGCTAGGACTACCAAGAAAACTTGTTCGCCTTACAAGGATGACAAACACGAGATGCCAAGTTAAAATAGGGAACATGCTCTCTGAGGAATTCGTGGTGGTTGATTGCCTGAGACAAGGTGACCCACTGTCGCCAGTGCTCTTCAATTTAGCCCGAGAAACAGCAGCGCGTGCGATTCGAACAAACCCAGGTGGGACAATATGCAATAGGATGACGCAACATTTAACCTATGCGGATGATGTTGTCTTAACTGCCAGGAATAAAGCAGCACTCTTAGGAGCCTTCCAGGAATTCCACCAAGCAGGAGAAAAAATGGGGTTTGCATATAAACGAGGCCAAAACCATGTACATGTGTAGCTCAAAAAGGAACATACAGGTGGAAGAATAAGCCCCGTTAATGGAGTTCAGCTTTAACCCTGACAGTAACATACCTTATTTGAACCGCTAAGGAACATGCTCGGCTTTTCAGGCCCATTGAGATTAAGATTCCAAAAATAATTTACTTTCTACACTTGACACGCTGTTCACATTGATCGAGATTATTATTAGCTTGTTATTACTATTATTATTACTACTAGACAAGGTAAATAAACAAAATCATTTTAGAAATTAACATTTTATTTGATAAAAAATTTCAGTCCTTTAATATTTAAAAATTAGTCATAAAAATAAAATTTATTTACATTTATTTTAATTTTATGTACAATTAGGACACATTTTTTTGCGATACTCTCCACAAATAGGTTCCCCGCAACCGTCACACTCCATTTTGGATTTTTTTTTAAGTTTATAATTGCAGAATGAGCAGTAAGATCTTTTTCTCTCATTTTTTTTAACCTGATTACTTATCTTTGTCACTTCCTGTATTTTTAGACATTTATGTATATTGCTCCTCAATACTTACGACAGCGGCATTTGGAGCCGTTTACGCTTTGGATAATTCTTCAGCGAGTTTTATCATGAAGTCTAGTCGCGAAAGTAATTTTTATAAATTGTGTTTGTTGATACCATTGTCATCGTAGAGGGTTGTTACCAAACATACAAGTTTGTTTTTCTTCAGCATATACGAAACTGCAGTTAGATTATTTCTAAAAATAAACAACGAGCCTCCAACTTGACGATTTTGGTATTTCATATAAGTAAACTTAATTGGTAGCTGAGGCTTGTTTTTATTTTTGTTTTTTATCGTTCCAATGTACTCGAGATTGTCTCCAGTCAAGTTTCGATGACTCCCTGTAACTGGTTCTATTATTTTTTTCGTGAAATAAGCAGCCGCAGGAGAATTTGTTGGAGTTGACCCCAATTTGAGAACAAACATTATTTTATTATGAAATGGACAATCATTAGGCTTAAAAACAGAAAAAATGTATTATATATTAAAATGATTTGGTTATAATAAAAAATATATATTGAAGAATTTTCAGACCTAGCATACTGTTAAGTAACATTATAGGCCTGCCAGGCTTATACAAAATTTACGTAGCAGGTACATCATAGGTCTCTGAAGCCTGGTACTTCACAAAAAAAGAGGGGAAACTCAGCTTTCAATGACGAGTTTTGCGTTGTTGAAGGGCTAGAACACTACTAGCATATCTCCTCGAGGAATAGGTGGTGGAAGCCGGTTCCGAAACTCAAAGGGGCGGTCTGGAGGGGGATATACTTTTGTAAACAGGCCTCTCGGACATATCATGTTACTGTGAGGGCTAAGAAAACTCAGAATTTTAAATACCTCGGCACAATAGTAACAGACAACAACCAGATAGAGGAGGATATAAAAGCAAGAATGCCGCTGGTAATTGTTGTTACTATGCAATACAAAAGGCGCTTAAAACTGGGAAATTGTCAAAAAGGGCCAAGATCACCTTGTACAAAACCATTGTCAGTGCAATAGCGACATATGGTTGTAAAAGTTGGGCCCTGAGCAAAAAAGCAGAACGAATGGTGAATGTCTGAGAGAGGAAAATACTGCGGCGGATTTATGGACCCGTCTACGAACAGGGAACATGGAGGATCCGTAACAATGCAGAACTCCGTCAACTTCACGGAGAGCCAGACTTAGTTTCTTTCTTAAAAAGAGCTGGATTGAGATGGTTGGGCCATGTGATAAGGATCTCGGAGACAATAGGGCCCAGAAGACTGTTGTTTGGGAAGGTAGAAGACCCAAAGGAAGGCCCCGTACGAGATGGCTGGATGATGTGGAGGCCGATCTTCACCAGCTGGGAATCAAACATTAAAGACTTGCTGGGGACCAAATTGATTGGCAGGCAGTGGTGGATGAGGCCCAGGTTCTTGTAGGATTATAGCGCCAAAGAGTGAGTGAGTGAGATCAGAGAAATCTAGACGGCATTTGTAAAAGTTTTTCAAATGACATTTGCTACAAACAGCTTATCAAAATTAAATGTATACATCCTTAATTGGTTAAAAATCGATAACTTACTTACTTCGAACGATAACTTACTTTAACTCCCGGCCAGGACAAATCTTTTCTCTTCCAAATAAAAATATTTAAAGATAACTTACTTTGCTCATTTTGGGTTATGTTAACATTTTCTGTAAGGCGATAGATCTATGTATATATATATATATATATATATATATATATATATATATATATATATATATTTTTTTTTTTTTATTGGGTCATTTGACCCTTAAGGTCATGGACATGCCCGTTTTTATTATTTATAAAATTCAAAGTGGAACTAATAGACTTCTATTTACTATGTTTATATTTACAGATTTAAATGAGCTGAATTAATCCTCTCTTTTTTTTAAATAATATTTACTATCAATAAACTTGAACGAACATTAATAAACCATCATATATGGCGATGAAATCACGCGATTTCCGTGTAATTGTTTATTATGAGTTTCGTATCATTTTGTTTTATCTTGTATATTTTCCTTCCTCAGAACATTGGCCTAGTATAATTTCCTCAACTTCTTCTATCCATGTTTTTCGTGGTCGTCCTCGCAGTTTCCTCCCTTCAGCACTCCAGTTGAAAATTAAATTGGGCAATCATTCTTCTGAGATGGCCATACCATTCTAATCTTTTTTCTCTATATTTTGGAAGACGTTCTGTTAAGTTTTCATTCCCTCTTTAATTGTGGCATTAGTCCTTCTTTCTAGCCTGGATATCCTGGAAGTTCTTCTCCAATAGTCCATTTCAACAGCAAGTAGTTTTTTTCCCAAAAGTAGTGCTTATTGTCTATGTCTCTGCTCGATATGCTCAATATAGCAGTATGCTTTCAATTATGGACTTATATATGAGCTTCTTGGTATCTTTCGCCTCATTGTTGCTACAAAGGACTGAGATAAGTAAATAGCAATTGCTTATCGGGTTGTAATTATACTTTGTTTTATCTCTTATTCGGACGTTCCATTCTCTTCCATTACAGAGCTCATATATTTAAAACTATCCACTCTTTTTATTACATTTCCTTCAACAACACGGTCCTGCTGATCATAAATTATCATGTATTCAGTTTTGCTAAAGTTTATTTTAAAGCCCCAATTATGATATGTCAACTGTAATATACGATTTGCTAAGAAGTAGGGAAAATATTTTTATTAAAAATGTTTTGATTTCATGAAGTTTTTTTTAGTAAATAACTTTTTCTGTGAAAACTGACAGCTAATATAAAACGATCCAATACCATTACATAAAATTTCCTTTGAATTTGAAATTAAATGAAAGATTAATATTTTTTTTTTTACTTAAATTTTATTTCAAGATCCTTATAAATAGATTTAACAAAACTTACAGAGTTAATATTTTCCATGTTTTCTCGAAAATTCCCCATACCTTCTTTTTGGGCCTTTTTTGGAAAGAAAATGATGGGAGTACAGAATTCATTGATAGGTAAAGTAGCCTTTTTAAAGTGATCTTATGTAAGCCAAACTAATTACAAGTATTAGAAACTAAGAAGGCAGCCAATATCTAATGATGGAATGAAGGTCATGATGAATCAATGAATGAAACTAAAAAAATAATCTGAACGTAATCAATCGATTGTTACAACGCCATAAAAAAAAATCACTATAAAATCTAGATCTGAATTGGTAATACGATATGTGATCCGCATGAGATAAAAGAAGGATAAACAACAGCTACAATGGTTGTTTGGAAACGGGAAGAAAACAATGTATAGAAAGAGGCAATTAACCAACTGTTTCACCTTAGCTAATGACTGTTTCACTAAAAAGTTAAATAGGCCTATCGGAAGAGGGCAACGGCCTCATCCAAACCACAGCCATCATCTGCCTAATTACTGGAAGCTGTCGTGCCCTCACCCCAAGGGTTCTTTGCGAAAAATCCTAGCCTATAATTAGACCTTTCCGGGCATTTAATTGTAATAGTGTAGGATAGCATCTATCACGCGAAGTATATTTAACTTGTAAGCGACATTCTTTCTCACGAACAGTTCTGTTCTGCCCATCTTCTGAGAGATAGCGCTGTTTTTGTTATTGGTATTGATTGCAAAACCCAAACTGAGTGTTTCATTGTTTTTTATTCTCTTCAGAAAGTACATAAAATGGCAATGCTGTTAGAGACTTAATGATTTAATTTTTTTTTTGTAAATTTAATAATCACAGGAAATAGCCCAACTAGTAAGGGAAAAGAAGCTGGCCTATGGAAGGTATCTTTCTTCCACTAAAAACGATGACTGGGTGCATATAGAACGGCAAAAGCGAAAAACGACTCACGAGAGAGATGCTGCCTGCAAATCAACTGTACTTTAGGATTTATTCGAATCCGGAAGTCTAGGGGAGTATTAAAAAAGATGAGAACTGCGAGAAAGGGAAATTTACTATCTCCAATTTAGGAAAAGGAGTGGGAAAATAGTTATTGTAGTGACAAGACCGTCCTAAGTGAGGATTGACCTCAGTTCGCGACCCAAGAAAATGACACCGAACATGAAGGGGCGGAGGAACCTGTAAAAGTGGAGCAGATTGTTGTACAGCGAGCCCTATGAAAGGCGAAGACTGGCACATCTCCGGGACCAGATGGAATTGCCATGGAGCTCCTGAAAGCTGGAAGCACAAAACTGGTAACCCTTTTGACGATTTTGATTTAACTGATGATCTGAGGGCTGGGTACATATTGTCTATATACAAGAAAGGTGATAGGAAAGTGTGCCGAAACTACCGCGGAATCTGCGTACGAAGTTCTGTTGCCAGAATTATTGGTAGGCTGCTCCGGGAAAAATTAGAGGAAGCGTACTCTACCCCTCAGGAACAAGCAGGTTTTACGGCGGGATGGTCATGCACTGTCAACTAATTGAAAATTTGTTGTTCGTCAACTAATTGAAAAGTCTCAGGAAAGGAAGCAGGAACTGCATATGGCCCATATAGACCTGGCACAAGCATATGGCAATGTGCCTAGAGAGAGGTTGTGTGAGACACTTAAAAAGGCAGGTATTAGTGGGGCTCTGATAAAGGCTGTGAGACACCTTTACAGCGACTGACACTGGTCCTCTTCTGGTTGACAGGGAGGCCTGTAAAAAATTAAATGTATTCGTGTACCTGGGTTCTTGTATGGATGCTACCGGTTCGTCCGAGCATGATGTCAGGTGAAAGATGGAGTAAGCCCGAAAGGCTATCAGAATGCTGCATCCGGTCTTCTGGAATACAGAAATATCTAAAGAAAACAAACGCCGTATTGTCACAGCCATAGTGGAAACCATCCTGACATATTCCTCGGAAACCTGGCCTATGAACCCCATTCTATACTCAATGGAATATGGTATGCTTAGATATGTCCCTTAATTTTCTAAGTCTTTGTTAATTTTATAAAGTATTTTATTTCCTACATAATAATTTAATAAACAGAAAGGTTATTTAAAATATCATGTATAATTAGTCTACAGATACACTATGAAACGATTCATCTATATCCTCTTAACATTTTAAAATCATTCTAGTTTATAGATTATTAAACTAATATAAATTAACAATTCACATTATTTTGACCCAATACCAAGTTAGTTTCTTTTTAAGTTGTATTTTATTTTAGAATAAAGATGAATTACACATAAATTACTTAATTTAACACTCAATAAAAATATTATATATGTATCACTTTCATATTTTGAAATATGAAAAACATATTACAGTGGAGCATCGATTATCCGAACTAATGTTGTCAGGGGTGGTTCGAATAATAAAAAATTCGGATAATCGAAATTCACTAAAAAAATAAAGATAAAAAAAAATTGTATTTAAGTTTTCTTTAAAATTTATATATAGTATAACTATCTATAAATATGGATATACACACATATAAACATGTGTGAAAGGAAAATCTAAAACAATTAATAAAAGTTTATATACAGCATGATTATTTATTTACGTAAAAATATATGTACATAGTGAAAAATGAACGAATAAAAGGTGCAACACAATACAAAGAACGAAAATATGTAGGTACATATGCATATGTATTCACATATATGTAAAACAAAATCTATGCAAAGACTTATCAATATTAATTCTGTGGCTTAAAGAACGTTTTAATACTTGTCTGCTTCAATGTTGACTTCTTCTTCACTTCATAATTTCTTTATTCATCGAAAATTATCTATATAAACAATTAGACATATTAACAATCGGGTCTAGTGAGATTAGTCACTTTTATTACAATAGCCTCCAATAATAAATTAGTTCGTTTGAAATAGGATAATTTTTACTCAGGCAAGATCACGGTCATGGCCTGCCTTCTTCAAGATTAGATCGTATCCTAAACTATACTATCTAATCTGACTAAACGACCTTTTTATATAAAAGAGATATCTACCTTTCGTTCTATTTAAGAGTTTATTTCGACGGTTTATGTCGATATCATTATATAAAACAGTTCCAACATGTTTTATTATATATTTTTTTAACTCATAGATTATTTTTTTGTTCGCTTATTAGTCAGTTTTACTGTCTTTCAATGAGATGATTCCTTGGAGCTCAGTCGGTTAGTCCAATAACTTAAAGCGAAATTACCTCCGATGAGTAGTGAGTTGGTTTGCAAGTAAAACAAAGAATCGAAGAATAATTTACGAGTCTCTATTTTTCTTAGATAATAAATAAATAATGGATAATTAATTAGAAAATAAAATTAATACATGTGAATACGATATTACTGAAATACTTTTAGATTGGAAATATTTTGTAAGTATACATTTAATTTTAATCTTTTTTGGCCTAGAAATGTGCCAGATCATTCTATGGTACAGATGTAATAATACAACAACTACAATTTTTAACAATAATACACAGTTACAGCATGAAATACGAGGAAGCGATTAAGCGGAAATTAAAACTTGACCGAGTTGGTCCTCGAAAATCGTACCAACAGCCATTGTGGTGGAGAAAGAGTGGTAAATTGACAACATCCGCAGGTTTGTGAAGAATACCTAAGCAAACAGGTCTTTGAACAATAATATGGCGTTAAAGTAACAATACTGTAGTCAAGAATTAGTAATTCATTCCGAATATACAGAAAAGATGATTAACTTGATAAATCAAATGATGATTAAAAGAAGAAGGGATACAAATATTCTCGACTAATCTTTCTAAATTGATTATTAAAATATTGGCAGGCTGTGAGGAGAACCACACCCTTAAATATTTTTTGTGACCAAGGATACTCAGGAATATTAATGCTGGTCAATTACTCAAAATATTAATATTTAAAAAAATTAATTATTTAACATTGATATAAAAAAAACCTGTACTACTACAATCCGTGAAGGGTCTGGGGTTCAGTACATGGTAGAGACAGAACTGTTTCATGGACAACGGTTGTGCAGAGAGGTGATTTACTAAGACAAATCTAAGGATTAGGATTAGGATCAGGTTGTGGGGCGATCAACAGCGGGGTTATGACTCCCGATTTGTCTTAGATCACGCTCAATTGCCAGATTCCTCCCCTTATTCTGGGTACCCACTTTTAGAGACTGGGTGAGCCCCAGGAGGGTCCTAGATTCTATGTGATCCATCTCCAGCTGCTAACAGACTTTTATTAAAGTCTTGCCTGCAGGGGGATTTGAACAAAGATTTTCGGCATGGCAACTCAGTGCTCTACCACTGAGCCACTCTGCTCCCTAATAACCTAAATTCACTTAAATAAATAATGCGTCATATATTGGGAATCCTTTCTTCCAAATACAATTTTAGAGACATTCATCACTACAGACATTTAGAGACGAGGGAAGCGTGTATAACTGGGGTACATTTGTTGGCAGATCCTTAAGTATTTTATTTGAAAAGAAAAGATATGATCAGGAGTATAGTTTAACAAATATATAGTTTGACAAATGTGACTAACATCTTAATTAACCGCCAATTTCCCAACAATGAAACTGAAATAAGATAACTCGGTTCAAATTACCTTTAGAAAATTCAAAATGCATATTCGAGCCAGCTGAATATATATTTTTCTGATGGAAATACATAATAAAAACGAAGAAAAATGTATATATTTGTTGATTTTATTACAGGGTCATGTGTGTAGATTAAAAAAATTACATGAGAGAAGACAATTTTATTTGATGAGTAAGGTGAAAATTCTACTTCATAGTAAAAATAAAACATCTTTCGGATAGGGAACAGCTTGAGATCCCAAAGGGGAAACTTTTAGGCCAAATACTGTTCCCGAAAAGCAATTCGACAGTATTTTACTGATATCTCTTACAGTATAACAAGTAGTACAAGTGAACTAACGAAAACTGGATCACAGTCTGACAGGAGTACTGGACTGGCACCCTACTACTCTTCACGGTGATATCGTGTTTTTTTAATAGAAAAATATTTATTAGCTTATTAATAATTAGTAATTTAGTGCAGCAATGCGATAATTTAAAGATATGATGTTTTACATCAGATTGTATTGAGGGACTTTTAATTGACGTCAGTCGTCTGATAAAATCAAAGAGTAATTGTTAAGGCGTGATTAGACTGAATAAATTTTGATAGAAGCAAATAGAATTTGAATGAAAGCTCAGATATTAACAAAGCGTTTGATTAATTAATTTATATTACATGCGAGATTTTCTTAAATACTATTAAATATACATGTAAAAGAAGATGCAAATTAATAATAGCGTCTACAAAAATGACTTAAAACTAAACATGTAACTTAGCGATCTAATGAACAAATTAATTTAATACAAACAAAAGAAGAAAAATGATTAATATGAATGGGAGCGATAATTAACAATAATGCTCCATGCTAGCATAATGGCCAAAGATATAAACAACGAAATGAACTTGAACGTTATACTGAAGATTTCAATAAGGTGCGAAGATGTGCGAATTATTATTATCTTCGCCAGTGATCACGGCATGAAGGAACAATGAGTATGTTATCATGAATTAACTTGAACTGTCCGGTTGGTACCATGAAATACGTTGATCATCAGGAGAAAAATTAGTTGACAAGTTGAGGCCTTATGATAGTGAAATGTGACTTACAATTTGTGTGATGTATACTCAATTTTCATCATCTCAGCATAGCTTCTGGCGAGTAACAAACTTTAAGACCTCTGGACGTTCTCATATGAAGAGCGGCTTGAATGTGGAGTGTGCGATGGTCGTAGCTGCAAATGGTGCGAATGCGATGGTGGTATAACTGCTCCGCTCGGCGATCTAACAGCAAGTGAAGTGACTCAATAGCGTCGCTCCCCCTCTCCTTGGTTTTGGCGGTACAGTATTCCCGATTTTAGAGGCAATGATCTGTCCGTTCCATCTGGCGGGCAGTCCAGGTCCGCGACTAAACATTCCCCCGCCCATGGCACGAAAGTGGCATTATTGAGATGGTAAAGGGCATAGGCGGGTGATTGGGTGCTTTATGATGCCGGAAGCGGTTCGGAGGCTAGCGACTCGGGCAATACCGTCCGCTCCGGGATGCAATTCGGTAACCCGGGATAATGGCCAACGCAGAGGAGGCGAGTTATCGGTTTGGATCAGCACGAGAGCGCCGATAGTTAGTTCGGGGGCGGATTCCGTCCAGTGGGATCGTTGCTGGAGTGTGTGCAGATATTCGATGGTCCATCGCTTCCAAAAAGACTGATGGATCTTGTCAGTGAGTTTCCATCGTGCCACGCGATTGATGGGCACATCAGTTAGGTCCTGAGTGGGGGGAGCGGTTATCGGTCGACAGATAAGAAAGTGTCCTGGAGTTAAGGCTTCTAGATCATGAGGGTCGGATGAAAGCGCACATAAGGGTCTGCTATTGAGTACGGCTTCAATCTGAGTAAGTAGGGGTGAGAATTCCTCGAATGATAAAACCTGAATACCCATTACGGTACGGAGATGGCGTTTAGTAGATTTAATCGCGGCTTCCCAAAGACCCCCGAAATGGGGAGCCCTGGGAGGAATAAAATGCCATTGAATGCCCTCGCGCGAGGAATGTTGAACAATAGTTTGTTGAGTATTTACGTCTCGGAAGAAACGACCGACTTCGCTGATTTGACGGCTAGCTCCTACAAAGTTGGTTCCATTATCGCTGTAGACATCTGAAGGACGTCCCCGTCTACCACAAAAACGAGCAAAGGCGGCTAGAAAGGCTGCGACGGATAGTTCGGATGTAAGTTCTAGGTGAATGGCTTTAGTGGTGAAACAAACAAATGCACAGATATATGCCTTGGTTATGCGGCATCCTCGGATGCGAGCAGAAGATACGGAAAAAGGACCTGCGTAATCAATTCCTACCTTTGAAAATGGGTATGTGGGTGTGATACGATCACGGGGCCGGCGTCCCAAGGTGGGGATGAGTGGTTGAGGCTTAACGTGGAAACATTTGTTGCATTTAGCGAGGCGATGCCGAACTACGTTTCTCCCGTCCAATATCCAGAATCGCTGACGAATAAAGGAATGCGTAGCAGAGGGACCAGCGTGCAGATTTTGACAATGGGCTTGATCAATGACTAAGTTGGTAAAGGGATGATCTTTAGGAAGCAAGGCCGGATGTTTAGCGGAAAACGGTTGTGGGCCATGATGGAGTCGTCCACCTACGCGGAGGACCCCCCGCGGATCGATGAATAATTGCAGAGTACGTTTAATATGCAATTTTGATGTAGGGTCATTGGCTGCTTGATACTCATTTGTGAGAGCGACTTGTTGAATGGCCTTAACTAATATGTCTAGAGCAGCAGATAGCTCAGCGGCGGAGAGAAACCCGGTGGTGCGGCACGCGGGGTTCCTGACGTTATATGCGAAGCGGAGACACCACGCAGTGACGCGTTGCAGCCGGGAAAGAGAAGAATAGCGGCTCTCTAAATTAAGAGTGGTAAGGGCGGTGCATGAGATAATTTTATGAGTGGTTCGCCGTTCAGAATCAACGAGACCAGGAGGTACGTCGATGCGCGAGGTAGGCCATGAAGATGGCGGTTGAGAGAGCCAGGACGGACCTTTCCACCATAAGGCATGATTGGCTAATTCCTTAGGGGAAATCCCGCGAGAAGCGCAGTCGGCAGGGTTGTCCTTGCCGTCAAGATGGCGCCATTGAGAAGGGGGTATGCTTTCTTGAATTTCCGTTACTCGGTTTGCTACGAAAGTTTTCCAACGGTGGGGTTCGCCACGGATCCAGGCGAGAGCTACAGCGGAGTCTGAAAAGGCTATCAGGTCTTCGAATGGCTGGGAAAACATTTCTGTAATTTTGGCGGTTAACTTAGCAAGGAGGTGAGCGCCACATAGTTCCAATCGCGGGAGTGATACTCTTTTCAAGGGGGCTACCCTGGATTAATGGGATACCCCCATTAAGAGGCTGACGGCGATTTCCCCGGAAGAGGAGGTGGAATGCAAATATATAGCGGCGGCGTAACCCAGATCGGAAGCGTCACAAAAGGATACTAGGCGTTGGCAACTGCGCGACTCTTGATAATAAGGAAAGCGGCGAGGGATAGAAAGGTGAGATACTGTTTTCAGTTCTTCTTGAAAGGAGTTCCAATCCCGGCTGATATCAGGGGGAGCGGGTTCATCCCAATCAGAGTCTCCGACCCATAAACGTTGGATTAATAATTTTGCGGTGAATGTCACGGGAACTAACCATCCAGGAGGGTCATAAATGCGAGCTAATTTGGAAAGAATAAGCCGTTTGGTAGCGGGAAGTTTGTCAGAAGACACGCGATAAGAAAAAGTGTCTGTGTCAGCTGACCATACGAGACCGAGGATCTTAATGGTAGAGTCATCTTCGGAAGAGAATTCGAATGAATGAGTCCCCACACGACAATGCTCGGCTGCGAGATTGGATAGAATTTGAGGATGATTCGCAGCCCATTTGCGGAGTTCAAAACCTCCGGATTGCAATAGAGAGATGAGATCGTCCCTTAATTGAACGGTTTCTGGCAACGTAGAGGCTCCAGTAATAATATCATCTACGTACGTGTCCTTGCGAAGAACGGAGGCGGCGTGAGGAAAACGAGCCTCTTCATCTTGACTTAATTGCTGAAGAGTTCGAATAGCAAGGAACGAGGAGGAGCTGACACCGTACGTGACTGTGTGGAGGCGATAAGAGCGGATCGGCTCATCGGGTGAGAATCGCCATACGATTCTTTGTAAATCTCGATGTTTAGGAGGCACTAGTATCTGACGATACATCTGCCGAATGTCGGCAGTGAAAATGTATCGGTGCGTTCGAGCGCGAGTAATCAAAGTGACAATATCTGATTGTAACTTTGGCCCGGTAAAAGAAATATCATTTAGTGATTTTCCATTTGAGGATTGCGCCGAAGCGTTGAACACCACTCTAATTTTAGAGGGCGGATCGTCAGGGCGGTGTACAGGATGATGAGGGAGGTAGTATGTGATACCGGAAGCGTCATCAGGCTCAGGAACGGCAGACATATGGCCTAACTCCAAATATTCTCGCATGAAGGCGAGATAGGCTTCACGTAACGCGGGCTCCCGATGAAGGCGGGCTTCGAGTCGGTGAAACTGTTTCACTGCTCTATAACGAGATTCCCCCAAGTCGAGCGATTTCAGAGGTAGCGGAGTTATGTATCGACCATGGGCATCGCGGGAGACGGATGTTCTAAATAATTCCTCACAACGTTGTTCTTCGGAGGAGAAACGAGGTGAAGTGGCTGTGACCTCCTCGAGGTTCCAAAAGCGTTGGAGGTCGAGGTTTAATTGGACATTGGTCAGGGCGTTAAATACTGATAATTCGTGACGCTCGGGAGCGAAAGTATTAGCGATAGGTGAAGGGGAATTGGGTGTTAGATCTGCGGAAGATTGAGCGCGACGGGGACGAAGCGGGGGGGGGGCGAAAAGTCTTGCCTTCATTATCTTCTACTTCTTTGGCCCAGGTAATATGGCGCTTTGTCCGACGAGGACGACATTCCCCCATGAAACACCATCCAAATATGGTATTCAAGACCGTGGGTCCACCCTTAGGCGATGGTTCGATTCCGAGGAGGATTCGTGGCAGGGCGTCGACCCCGAAGAGGAGATCTATAGGGCCAGGATGGCATAGCGATGGATCGGCGAGCGGGAGTTCCCGTATGTACGGCCAGGGTGATAAGTCCACAGGCATGGCCGGAAGTGAATTGGTTATGTTTTCGATCACGAATAACTGAAAGCTTAACGGATCAGAGTCCGGAACCTGAATGGTTGCGGTGGTATACCCGGGGCAGGATAGGTTCAACGATTCCCCCAGAACACTTACCCCGACTGGGGATGATGATACGGGGAGGCCCAGCTGAGACACGGCCTGATGGTGATGAAGCTCACCTGGCTTCCAGAATCTAACAAGGCTCGGCATGATTGAGCTTGGTGATCAGAACGCGATATTGAGACCTGCCCGGTGGGCAACAGTGACGGTGTCATGCCCCCCGAGGACCCTAGCATAGTTAATTGTGATCGATGCGAGACGGTAGTTAGCGGTATAGAATTATCGGCGGTACTGTTGCGTGGTAATTGATAGCGGCGGTGTAACAAGGAAGCATCCTTTTCGACCATGATAGGCGAGCATTGAGGTCGGGTGCGAGAGGAAGGCGGCGATACGGCGGAAGAATTGGGTCATTGAGAAATTTTTAATTTGTCCGGGGGCGAAGCTGAGCGCACAGTGATTTCTTCGGACAAGCGGCGATCTCGATGTGGGGTCGGTTGATACGGACGGAAGGATGGCGACGGGTTCTGGCAACATAACGGTGGGTTATGTTACATAAATGGGTTCCTCCGATGCTTGGCTTGTCAAATAGTTGCGAGAGGACGTAGCCCGTGTAGTGGCTAGGACAGGCGACCAGTGCATGGGTTGTGGTGATGACGCATGTTACGTCTGAACTGCCGGGGAGGATCGGTGACTCTGGTTGTTGTATATTTGACGTTGAGCAGAGTAGCGGCGAGGTGGAAGCGTTCTAATATTTGACGAATTTGACCGAGGGGAACCCAGGTAGGAGCTAATGGATGGCTCCGAACGCGATGGTGATCCGGTGATGCCCCGATGGAGCAAGGTGTGGTGGAAACCTTGGCAAAAATGACAACGCTGGGTGGATTGACATTTATCCGGTGGGTGTTGTCCGAGGCAATTGATGCACAAACCCTCTTTACGAACAAACCCTAGGCGATCCCGACCGGATAAGGTTTTAAATTCTCGGCAGTGATAAAGGTTATGTACTTCTTGACAGTAGCCCAGCTGCGAACACACGAGCAGAGCGATTGACAGATTGCGGTTGCCGATGCATAGGGGGGTGCTCTTTCCTCTTAGGTGACGGGCGACGGCGATTATCCGACAGCGGTAATTCCGATACGGATGCGGTAGCAATTTGAAGTCGCGTGATGTAATTGAGCAGCTCAGAAAATGTAGGGAAGTCATTAGGATATTGTAACTTAAATTCGTTTTGAGTAACGGGGTCTAAACTCCGGAAGGTTATGAAAAATAAAAAATAGTCTCCCAGATCAGGGATGTTAGTCGCGGTTAATTGGTGACCCAGTTCAGAAAATAATTTAAGAACGGATTCCAGGGCCTTTTGCGATGGATGCGCGATGGGTTGGAAATTTAACATTTCTTGAAGTATCCGAGACGCGAGCGCCGCTTGATTGTTATACCGAGCAATTAGGGCGGCCCAGGCGATAGAATAGTTCGAGCCCAGAGTATCCAAATGGCTTATGACGGCCAAGGCTTCGCCTGAAAGGCAACTCTTGGTCTTGATAGGTTAGCTTAAGTCCGTCATCGATGTCCTTATTGCGGTGTATAAGCGGAATATAAGTGGTTTTAAAATTCTGGAATTGCGTGATATCTCCGTTAAATTTCGGTAAATGAAGGGGGGGCAGCCGAACTTCCGGTGCCCGGGGTGCGACACGTGTGGTAACTGAGCGGTCCAATAATTGGACCTCTAAGTCCATAGCCTCGGTTTGCGCTCGAATGAATTGATCCATAAGATCGGAAGGAACAGGTATCTCATCATTAATGGACTCGGTGATTACGGCATTATTGGTTTTTCTCATTTCGTCTATTAATTGCTTTAATTTGTCAATTCGCGTTTTAACTACTGCCTCTTCATTGGCGATCTAACAGCAAGTGAAGTGACTCAATAGCGTCGCTCGCCCTCTCCTTGGTTTTGGCGGTACAGTATTCCCGATTTTAGAGGCAATGATCTGTCAGTTCCACCTGGCGGGCAGTCCAGGCCCGCGACTAAATAGTAATATTTGATTTGTGAGATTATTTTGCCTGAAAATTTCTGGAGAATTTCATTTACTGACGGTCTTTTAAGTCATATTTAAATTTAACCTGGATATGATGAGAGGAAACAAGAAAATTGATGTACGAAAATAATTAAAACAAGTCACATAGAATTAATACGTTTTATGGCTGAATAAATAAGTTGCATTGCATAGGTTTAATGTCTTATTTCATTTTATTTTGTTAAGCTGTAAGATGGAAATATTTTTTTATCATTACTTAATTCAGTTGTTGGTGCGGTTGTAGGTTTGAAAAATCGTCAGATATTTCAGCTCCATAAAATATAGTTCTTCTAAAAAAATCTGGAAACCGATTTGACCCATGTTTAGGTTATTTATTACTATAACTACTTAGGGAAATTATTTAGGTATCAGTTAGTGCTCAAAGATCAATTAAGAAATACTTATTATCATTACAAAAATTACAAAGTAGTTCATATGAACGACGCACTTATCTGATTGCATGATAATAAAACCAACAATGGAAATAGAACCACTTTTTTTTTTTAAAACATGTACTTATTGAAATCGATCTTAAAACGTGTGAACTAATTGAAGTGTCTTTTTTTTTTTATCGACAACTATCAATGAGCAATAAGAAAACCTGAGTTTTCTTCGTTGGCCTGAAAAGCTTATCAGACTGATAAGGGCGTCGTTACAGAAAAGTTGTGGTTTGGTACAGATACATGGATACGTTTCCAGAGAATTCGGGATTCAAAACAGATCTAAACAAAGGGATCCTACATCCCCGGATTCATTTAATTTGATACTTCAGAAGATTGTGGTTACAACCAAAGCAGAGGTGGAGGGATGTATTTATAATAACATGACCCAATACGATGAGTTGGTCATTACAACAAAATATTAAAACGTGCTCTTGGAGGCATTTTCGGAATGTGAACGGGCTCATCTAAGCTCAGCTAAGATGGGAGGGCTCATAATAAATGAAGACGAAACAAAGTATATGCTCTAATCGTGGAACGGTCATCTAATGGATATCTCCTACGAAGAGGGTGTAGTTTCAAAAATATAAAAAAATTAAATGTCTTGCCACAATTAAAATTCTAACCGAAGATAACAAACTGGAAGAGGAAACAAATACAAGGATCGAGAACGGTTACATATGTTATTGGACGCTCAGAATTTTTTTTCGGAAATAGCAACATTTCTTGAAGTCTCAAAATAAGAGTATATTAGACGGTACCTGATCTTGTTGTCATATATGATGGGAAGGGGTAGACCCTAACCAAGCACCAAGAGAGATAACTGAGTTGTTGGGAGAGAAAGATTATATTGCAAAGAAGGAAATCATTTCAGTACGAACAATAATGAAGAGATTAAGGACCTATATGGAGAACCTGACATAGTGCACTGTTTTAAAAGAAAGAACATGATGGGTTTTTTTTATTTTTCAGATACATACAAAACATCTCGCTAAGCAGAACTTGAAGGGACGTCCAGATGGATAAAGATTATGAGGGAGGTCTAGACTCCGATGGCTGAATGATATGGAGGCAGAACTTGGGCTCCTGGAGGTGTGAGGTGAACAGAGAGAAGAGCCATTGAGGATCGTTCAGAGTGGCGATAAACTGTCAAAGAGGACATGGTCCTCCATGATATTTCATAATAATATAACGAACTATAGAAAAGCACTTACCAAAGGTTTGAACAATTTTCCGATATGTATTTCGCAAAAATACACGCTTTTCTCGGGTAGCAATAGAAAATTCACAAATCTTTGGTGACATGTTTACTTAGATACAGAACAATACAGACTAAATAAATTTCGTTACAATATCCCTAATCCTGAATGGAATTAAGCCCTTAACAAACAATTTTTTTTTTTTTCAAATGCAATTTTTTTTTTTTTAAACACTTTATTCAGACATTACAATCTGCCACTTGTGGACAATAAGTAATGGTGCTATGAAGCTACAACCATTCCATAACAAAACAAAAAGTGGTATAAACAAAATAAAATAAGTCTAGATAAAAATAATAAAAATAAAAATAAATAAAATAATGTACACATTCAAACCCTATTTACAATTTGCCTGGGTCCCCGAACTAAGCTTCTTTCCCAGGAATGAGGGCAAAGCAGGAGTTCAGAAGGCCCTTGCTCCCTTTTCCAGCCGCGTCACTGGAATAAACTCCAATGAAAGCTGGTTAAGGGCGCTTCACACATACACGCAGGTCGTGAGTGGAGAATCTGGCCAGTGCCAGTACTCCAAATAGCATTATTATAACAAGTCTCGGGGCCATTGCCGGTTTAGGTGGCGGGGTGGATTGTATGGATGTGTGGAACTGGATAATGACTGAGCCAGGGGATTGGGATGACAGACAAGGTTTTGGTAAAAGCTTGAGAATTTAGTAGGGATGAGGTCGAGGACAAAAGGAATGTTGAGATCATTATGGAGGGTTTTGTTGGAGACATAATAAGGAGCGTTGACAATAGTTCTCAGGACTAACAAACAAAATTATGTTTGTAAACAAATACAATCAAATTTGTACAAATACTTTTGAAAGGTCCTTTTTTTGGGTTGTATTTTTTTGATTAATCAGTTTTATTTAATTGCTTATTTATCACTTTAAAACTTGTGTAAATAAAATATTTTTAAATTGAAAAAGTTGTGTAATTTTATTTCATTCCAATGTAACTTAAGGGCCAATATTTGGCAAGTGCAATTACTTTTTACTGCTACTGTACAGAAAAAAGCCTGTACCATTACAATCCATGAAGGGCCTAGGGTTCAGTACATGATAGAGACTATACTGTTTTTTGGACAACGGTTGTACAGGAAGGTAATATGTCCTAAGTCACGCTCAACCACCGGGTTTTCCCTTATTTTGGGTATCCACGTTATAAAGGCTGGTTAAGCCCCAGGAGAGTCCTAGATCACATAGGATCCATCTCCGGCCACTAACAGATTAATGAAAAACCTGCTAGTGAGCAGGATTTGAACCCAGGACCTTCGGCAACTCAGTGCTCTATCACTTAGCTAATCCGCTCCTCTAACATTGATGTATAGGATTATAAGCTGTTTTGTATAGAACGTTTTACTAACATAGTGCATCAGTCATAATTGATATTTATTGGTTGGTCGCAATTATATCGTCACGTGCACACTTTTAATTATCTTCATCCTGTAATGTATATTGAAATAACAATATCGATTTTATACCGGAGGTGATGCAATTAATATGAACGATTTTTTTTTTTGTTACTAGTCCTATTTTCAAGGATTTACCTTATGTAACAGCATATTTCATATTTCAATTGAATAATACACGGTCACCTGTGGTCTAGTGGTTAGCGTAACAAACTAATAAGCCCAAGATCGCGGGTTCGTAACCCGGCAGGTGGCCCTAGGATTTTTTTAAGGGAGTAGAAAATCCTTAGTTACGCCGTCCTTCGGAAGGGACGTTAAACGGGGGTCCCGAGCCTGTACGATGTCAGGTACTCGTTAAAAATCCCTATCCTAATTAAACCTGGATAGGCAAAATTTAGAGCTCCCACTGTAGCAACGTCCGATTAGCCATAGCAGCATAAAGTGACGTTAAATGAACAAACAAACAAACAATTGAATAATACTGAAACAAAAAATAGGATTTTACCATCATAAAAAAGATAAAAATATATAAATATAAATGCAATATCATCTATACTCGTCGCTTTTTCCAACCTTCAAATCCTTATTCACCTCTTAACGCCTTCTTGTTGTCTTGCGATTTCCTGCCTTGACCTGTCACAATCAGTGTTGTATATACAAAAAAAAAATGGATGCTACGCTATTTGTGATAATTGCTTTTGTTGTATTTTTGAATTGGTCAATAAAAAAACTACCTATTAGTATCATAGGTATTACAATCACAATGGCACTATCGCTTATACAACGTACATTCTTGTTTTTATTTTAAATTTCCAGATTTTATTGAAGAGATGAACAAATAATTGGTTCTGATCATCAAATCCCGTCATAATTTGAGCCAAACTGCAGCTTTGTAGGTGTAATGCCAAGTGGCGTATCTATGTGGAATTTGGATTGGAAAATTTGTAGAACTGAGAACATGGAGTTTGAATAAAGGCTCCAGAAATAAAACCTCTTACTACTTTTGTTGATCATTCGTATTCTGTTTACTTAGTTAGTCAAGCCACATATCCTCTTTGGTATTTTAGCCAATTCGTGAAAACAAAAGATTTGGCTGACAGACGTGATAGTGTTTATCGTACCAATGTTTGTGTGCTTACAATGATTATTATTACAATGGCATAATATTTGTACAAGTTGTGCATTTTGTGTAGATAATATGAGATATAGATAGATAGATCATATATAGTCATGCTGGCTTATTATCATAATACTCATCAACGAATAACTTAGAGAAAAGTTATAAGAGAAAACCATAAAAAAAAGTAAGAAATTATCTATATATATTCGATTGAGGTGATTTTCCATAAATGACCAATGACTCAGTATAACAACAACTGGTGTTACTAAGAATGGAACATCAACAATTATAACTTTAAAATCTAGATCTGGTAAGGCAGATCTAAATGTTTTCCTTTGTAATGAACTTTTGACAAATATGTCAGGATGGAACTCATGAGCTGATGGTACACGAAAAAAATATGAATGAGCTAATAGAAAAGGACCTATTTTAGTTTAAAAAGGACGCATTAAAACTACATAAACCATATGGCAGAAACTATTCATCAGCTGATTTTATCGTTATAATTTAGCCTCAGAGGAAAACGAAGGCTTAACAGCATTAAGATTCTCAAGAACCTAGTTGATTATGAGTAACATATACATCAAAATCAATAAGTGAGAAAGTACATATACTGTTTTGGGAAACTTCATGCATATAAAATAGTAGAACATCGTTCATTGTTTACAACTCTTTAGAGTTGTGTCAAAAACAACGACAATTTAATCAATAGTAGTAAAACTCAATCCTGATTCCAAGATTTGTTCAATAGTTCCAGCTAGTTTAACAAATATAGATCCATTATACTTCTGAGAAATAATTTCAGAAGTAAAGCTTTTGATCCGGTCACAGAACTTTTGAGTGGAGGTGATCTAAAAAAAGTTAAAACTTATTTTAAATCCAATATTAAAGATGATATAAAGGCAAAGGCTTAGCAAAATGTTTATATGTACCATACCAGCTATGACAGCTTTTCATTCCTTATATTTCTTGCCGAAAATTGTAAAAATCTTCTAACTTCATCAAAATCATCGGTATCCCCAACAACATTTGGGCGAAACGGAGCGATTTCATTATCAGCTGCAGAGGGACAATAACTCATAATGAATTTAGTTCTTTAACTCAAAATCATGACAAATTGGCGATCCCGCCAATATCAATGTGAAGGACCGATCAACAAAGAGCTCAAAATCACGTCTATGGCCTTACATTAGAACATGAGTAAGTTTTTTTGAAAAAAAACCCAAAGAATGATTTCCTACAAAATTAAAATGGTATTAACGTAATTCATTCCTTGCCTAAAATAATATCCTAAGTAAAATGTTGCAGTGTTTAAGGAAATAACTTTCAAGCATTCAATGATTCATTGTTAACGGAGGAGCTGGGAAGACGTGGTTTTCATTTATTTTGTATTGAAACTAAAAAATAAAATTAAATTGGCAAAAGGCCTAAAACAAATTAAGGTATTTATTTGATTTATAAATTTATATGTAGCTATTTTTGGTAATTATTCCCCAGTTTTTCGCTTCGACTTGAGTCACAATAAGTTTTAACATTTCATTCGTTTCCCGTATTATATTTTCCAAAATTTCAAGTTATCATGAACTTTAGTATGGAAAACAACTATATATAGTATGGAAGATAACCATACGTAAATTCTCTTTTCCATAATAAAGCTCGCGATGAATTTTATTTTTGGAAAATATTAAAAATGAAACGATTAAACAGTAAACGATGTAACCCAACTAGGAGTGACAAACTGTGGAGCAGATGCCCAATTTTTTCATCCGATTCCTCGCTGTTTTTTTTTTTTTAACTCACGTTATTATTCCACCAGATTTTTTGTCTTTTCTTTTCTTTTTTAAAGCTATTGTATGATCTTTCTTATGTCAATGTTTTTTCATTAACACTCGGATTTCACTAATTTTTACTTGTTTCTAATTAATCCTTCCTAATTATTTCTAATTCAATACTTTGCTGATATCCCAACTGCTCCTGAAACCTTTCTTGCAACGTTTGCAGACGACATAGCCATCCTATCATCTCATCCAGATTCCGAAATGGCTTCCTCGAACCTCCAAAGGCACCTTCCACTCATTGAAATTTGGTGTAAACAATGGCGTATCAAAGTCAACGAGGAAAAATGCAAACACGTGACTTTTACACATTGCCGGGGAACCTGTTCTTCTGTCCAATTCAATGAAACCGTCCTGCCTATTTACGACACAGTACGATACCTTGACTTCCTCCTACACAAAAGACTTAATGGAATCCTCATATCAGACTCAAAATACAAGAACTTAACAGAGGATTCAGACAACTATATATATATATATATATATATATATATATATATATATATATATATACTAGCTTATACCCGCGGCTTCACTAGCGTGGAATTTGGTCTGCCACATAAAGTAAGCCCTTGGAGGTGGAATTATCAAAATTTCTTTCTTAAACTATAAAAAGAACCTATCTACAAATGCACCCTCCCCCTAAATCCGCGCTTGCTATAGTCTATGTGTTATCTGATGTATAACCTATATTATTGTAAAGTTTCATCCAAATCCGTTCAGTAGATTTTGCGTTAAAGAGAGACAAACATACAAACTTTCACATTTATAATATTAGTAAGATTATTAGGATATCAAAACAAACAGTTTCACTCTTGTTCTTTCTGTTATTTTAACAACTATTATCATGTGATTTTCCTTTAATTATGTACTATAACGGATTCTCCACTTTACCTAAAAATCTGTCGGGAGGGGGGGCACGTGCCTCCGTGCACACCCCTCTAAATCCGCGGTTGCTATAGCCTATGTGTTATTCTGATCTATAACCTATATTACTGTAAAGTTTCATCCAGATCCGTTCCGTAGATTTTGCGTTAAAGAGAGACAAACATACTAACTTTCACATTTATAATATTAGTAAGATTACTATATAAGACATCCCATCTTTCAATAGAAAATAAACTACTAATATACAAGGCCATCATCAAACCTATTTGGACCTACGGACTGGAACTGTGGGGGACCGCAAAAAAATCGAATATCAGACGCATTCAATCCTTTCAATCCAAAGTCCTGAGAACTATTGCCAATGCTCCTTATTATGTTTCTAGTATACACAAAACCCTCCATAATGATCTCAACATTCCTTTCGTCCTCGACCTCATCCCTAATAAATGTTCAAACTTTCACCAAAACCTTGCCTGTCATCCCAACCCCCTGGCTCAGTCATTATCCAGTTCCACACATCCATATAACCCACCAAGATCCCTGAGACCTGATATAATAATGTTATTTGAAGTACTGGTACTGGCCAGATTCTCCACTCACGACCTGTATATGTGAAGCGTCCTTACCTGCTTCCATTGGCGTTTAAAGCCAATTTTTCTGGGAAAGGGGACAGGGGCCTCCCGGACTCCTGCTTTGCCCTCATTCCTGGGGAAGAAGCTCAGTTCGGGGTTCCCAGGCAAATTGTAAATAGGGTATGAATGTGTAATTTTTTTTTTTTACTTTATTTTATTATCATTTCCGCATTAATTTCTTTTTATTACGGCATGTATATTTTTTTCCGCATGTATATATTTATTTATGCATTTATTTATTTGATTTTGTTTATATCATTGTTTTCTTATGGAATGATTGTAAGATGCATAGCACCATTACTTATTTCCCACAAGTGGCAGATTGAAATGATTCAATAAAGTGTTTAAAAAAAAAAATTGAATGTTTTATACATCACAATTTTCCTCTTCCTTTTGGCAACTAGGAACCACATGCCAATTTCAATTCCTTCAAATTTGTTGCTTTCTTTTCCTCTAGTACTCTCGCATCCTTTCTTTCTTCCGACCATTTTGTGTCTGTTCTTTTATTGTTTTTATTTTGGAATACCAAGTTTAACACTTTTTGAAGACATATCTATGTGCTTTCTTAAAACTTTATTGATATGTGTTTCTTATGTAAACCATTTTGTTTTTAAAAAATCTATTTTAAATTCCACCCAGGCACATTTTTGGAATTAATGATAGTACTAAAGTAATGCTTAGTCAGATTTTTTTAAATCAATGTTGAGTTGTTTCTGGAAAAAAAAACTAAACCTTTTAGAGCAGTACTGATATTTTTTTCTTGAAAAAAAAACATATAGACTTGAATAATTGAAATATTAAATGTCAAACGTATCATATCCGATAATCTATCCGTATCATCACCTTATCCAGTAGTGAATTTCTGTTGGAAATTATTAAGTTTTTTATTGTTTCAGTGTTTTTTTTCCATATTAATAAAAGTAAATGAGAATCACGTTGGCTTTAACACATACAAATGAGATTATTATTTTCATTACATTCAAGTTTCGAGAGCCAAGATTCTTAATATTCATTGATGATCAATCTTTGACTTCAATCAATACAATTGCTACTGAAGGCGTAACTCAAAAATGAAAAATGTTGAGTTATGTCGTTCTTTGAAAGATATGTGATTCTTTTTTAAATTCACACCAGGTCCATGGAAATTTTCTTGTTGATTCTTCTTCTAAATATTTATTTTTTTAGCATAACCAGTCGATTAGCGGAAGAACCGGTCGAGGTCTTTTACCCAGGAGGATCGCATGTCGGAAATTGGACATCAGTACAGGACCTGGAGGGGGTTTTGGTATATAGGACTATCCTCCGAGGTACTCCGGCATGTCTCATTCGAACTCTCGAACATCAGACAAGATGAAATCTTTCCTAGTTATCGTCGCTTTATCAGCTTTCATCGTCCTTGCTAAGGTCAGTATCAAAACATCATTTCCACTAGTTACCTTGTTTTTGTTGACTTTATTGAACTACCATGCCCAGCAGCCTTTCAATAATACGCAAAAGCCAACATTCTTCTTGTTAAATATTAAATTCGAAACAAATGAACATTCCGAATTATAAGATGTACCTGAACTTTTCCTCTTTTTCGTAGGGCAGTAGTCGGAAACTGTTCTTGGCCATCGCTCATCTGTCATTCTTTTCAAGTGGCCTTACCATTTTAATCTCCTTAATATTCTTAAAATTTATTTCGAAGAAACGAAACCACATATAATTTTTTTAATAAATGGTTTTTGTTAGTAGCCATTTTTTTCTAATGACTGTTTTTCATAAATTTACGAACTGGGCATTTCAACTGGTTTTCTCCTCACCAGTTTAGCTAAGGGGCTGGCCTGGGCTCAACCCTTCCTCTCACCGGCCGCGTTCATGTAAAGAGGCTTCTCCAAGAAAATTGTACTAGAGGGGTCGTTATAATTATTATATATCTATGTCAACGCGATATAAATGGTACTGAATAAATCCAACTCTGAATACAAAATTAAAGCATTTTTAAATAACGATACTACCATTAAAGTTAGATATTTCTGACATGATTAACTCAATGAACTCACTTGTGTTAAAGATATGTTGAAATTTCTTAACGGAGTCTAAGCACGGAGCGAGAACAATTATACTAATTTTAATTGAAGTGAAAACTTCTTTAGTGGCTTTTGGTAGGGGATAAATTGTGGATTCGCGTCAGCAACATGCTCGAAACTGATGACACCTCGCGGCCTGTGTATGAGTTATACGATTTATTTTTATCAACTTTAGTTTAAAGGTAATTCGATTGATATAAGAATAATAATATTAAACTAAAAGGTCGTTTAATATTTGTGCAATTCACATTGATGACTCATATAATAACGTAAAACATCAGTAAGTAGTTAAATTTTTCGTTTCTCTTAAAAAATTGCTTTGTCATAGTTAAATGTATTGTTTTATGAAATGATTGAAAGTACGAATAATCTAAGTACCTATAGTTGAACTTAAATATTTTAATGATGCAAAAAAATGGAAATAAAATCTATATAACTAGAAATACAAGGTATAGATAATATAAGTACATACTAATTATTATTTCAATTAAATTATTGATATTTTGTATTGAGCTTGTGCAGCCCATCATATGTTTGTTTTGATTAATAAATAACCTAATTGAAAATGTATATAATTATTGTTCGGAGTATCAATATAAGTGAAAAGCAAGCTAATGTTAATAATTTAAATTTACAAATTTGAAATTTAAATAATTCAGACTATAATTTCTTTAGAAATTCAAAAAACTGTTATACCTGTGTAAAGCCTGAGTTTACACTTCTATCGGCAGTCCTCATGACTGCCTATTTTTTGCCACCAAGTTTAAGTAGGCACTTGGTACGTCCGGGCAATCAAAGAATGAAAGAACAAACGATTATGTTCTTACCATTCGAAATTAAATTAAAACTTTTAAATCACGGGAAGTGCGAAGCCATTTGGTAGAGGAAGTATAAAAATAATTCTAAATAATAAGAGGAAGTGAAAAGGTAATTATTCCATTAGATTTTCTGCCACTGAACACAGTTACCCAATAGTCTATTCATAGCCGGCTGTATATTTGTATTGAAACTCATTATTATACATATAAGTACGAAAATGATAATATTACACAACATATTACGTGTTACGTACACGTTATGTTACACGTATTAAATTAATTGAAATTAAAGACATTATTCTTTTAAAAATTATAATGAAATATTGTTTTTAAATAAAGCGTTTACACTGTTACACAAAACAAGTAGTTTCGAAATGCGTTGTCTTTTGGAAAATGTTTTATACCAACTTTCTTCGTTGTAAGAAAACTGACATAACCCATCTTCATTATTAGACTTTATCTGGGATAATTTAAGGTTGTTGTTTTTCAAATATATTTTTTAAAGGTTTAAATGACCATGTAAAGTATATGAAAAAATTAAAAACAATTGATCGAAGTATATTTTCACTATAAATTCTTACAGTTTATGATTTCGAAAAATAAATGGTTCTATCAATGAGCGTGTTCGGATGACTCCCGACTGGCTCATATATTGCAATTAACATAAAATAAAATAAAATCTTAGTTCAGCAATTTACAAAGGACATCGCTATATACAGTATTTGCTACTAAAAGTAATATGTTAGTTAACAGAGTACGTCGCTTTGGTTTTACGTAATGGACGTTAAAAGTAGATTAAAAAAACAGCTTGTCAGTTTGATACCCTGTGGTTGTATCAGACATGTAAATAAGTTTCAGCTCTCCAATTAATAATATAGGATATCGAAGATAGCACAAATACAAAATCTTAATAAATAATGCTCCTCATAATATGAAAAAAAAATTTGAATTTATCAGTTTTTACTAGTCATTATGCATTTTTAGAAAATAAGGAAATATTATCGATCAAAATATTTTTTGGTCTCCAAATACTAAACAATGTATATCAATAGCTACTAAGAAACATTATAATCTTCATTGGTACTATTTTTACATTTGCAATTTGAAAATAAAATGAGTTATTTCGTTTACAGGGAGATGACATCAAGGAGAAATTTAAGAAAACCGCTGAAAAATGCAAGGAAAAGCACGCCATTTCAGAAGGTAGATATGTGAAATAACATAATAAAATTAATTGATGATTTTTAAAAAATTTGTATATCTGCAGCTGTCATTAAATCAGTAAAAATAGGGGATGTGATGCACCTGCTATTAGTGGTTGTATGGGATGAGGTATAAATCATTGGTAACAATTCAACTACAACAAAAATTACTCCAGGAGATCCTTTAGCCTTCCTTTGGCTATTTTTTTTTACACGATTTAAGTGAGAAAAGCAGATACCTGAGCTAAACTCTATCAAATTATTGAGTTAAATCCAGAAATACCCCAGATGCATATGATATGTGCTCTAATCCAACTGATATACAGTCTATGACTCTATGTAATCAGTGCATTTTATTTTCTAGATGCGGTTAGACCACGTCTTTTTTGCTTCTATGAGCCTGTTTCTAATCTAGGGAAATGTTTAATACCTGTTATGATTTCCCAGATGCTCTGTTAATTCTGAAAGTATCTTCTGAAACAGAGTTCTTTGCCTATTCAACAATCATAATGATTGAAACTGATAAATTCTTGAAATTATAAAATAATTGACAATTATACTTCCTAAATTTCAGATGAAATTCAGAAGCTGAAGATGAAAGATACAGAATACCAATACTCACATGTAGCTAAGGTAAAACAAAAATAATGATCGAAATTATTTTATCTGGTTAATATTTGATTTGATTTCTTATTGTGTTGTTGCTTTTCCTGGATAATAAATTAATTCTGTTTACTTTTAGTGTTACATGGCCTGCTTCCTCGAAGAAGGAAAAATTGTAAGTTTTTTTTGTTTTTAAGCATTTTAAATTCAATTGTGGTATTGATAATGAAAAATAATGAATATACTTTGAAAAACTAAGTAGAAGAAAATTTTATTTTAAACAAATTATTACATAAAAATATTTAATGATTAATGATTGTTTCTACTTTGCCATTAAAAGTTAAGAAAAATTAGTCAAATTGCATTATAGGTAGGGTTTTGAGATATTTTCATTAGCAAAATCATTACTTTTTCATTCATTCAGCTTTTCATTTTTCTATTTACATCTTTAAACTAGCTAATTTTTAAACAAGGCATTTTTTAACGAAATCATTATCAGTAATTCTTGTTAAGTTTGTTTGTTATAAACATTTGATCTTTATGTGCAGTATAAATGAAAATGTCTGACTGTTTTCAGCTTCAAAATGGAAAATATAACAAAGAAAATGCTCTGGTCATGGCTGACGTAATTCACAAAGAGAACCCTGATGAAGCAGCTAAAGCCAAGGAAATCATTGAAACTTGTGCTAAACAATGTGAGTATACTTTTAAAGATTTTATGATTAACAACACAAATCCCTAGCATATATGCGTAGGAACTAATTTATTCAAAGAAATCATTTAACAGTCAAATAATGTTTAGAATGGTATATAAGAATAAAAACTAAGTTGATTTCATTGTTTGTAAAAATATTGTTTCTTATTAAAGTTATGTTCTGTCAAATCTGTGGAATATGGATTAAAACATGTTTAAACAAGTTATAAAAACTTCCATATCTATATGCAGTCTCATAAAGCTAGGAGTGAAGCTTTACTTTCCTAACTTTCCAATCTTCGATATACCCCTTTATCATTGGAAATCATATTCTGTAAGGCTTATTATATATACAAACTCCATTGGGAGGTGGAATACTGTTTTTTACTTGTTATAGCTCTCTAACTTATGTCTAATTAATGAGTGCCAAGATTTTTTTTTAAGATATCCGCTATCAGAATATATTAAAGGGTTCCACCTTGTTCTGTGATCCTGAACTTAAAAATAAGCTATACATACAATATACTGTAAACTGAAAAAACAAACTGAACTATTTTTCTTAACAATGATTGAAACAAATTTGTGTTTTTTTCAGTTTTTGTGTTTTGCATTTGAGAATTTATGTTATTTGAGAATTAATGTAGTCTCATCACAAAAACTAAGCTCTGACTATTATTATGCTTAAATTGGAACTAATATTTATTTTTGTAATTATCCTTCTGAGTTTTTTGAATTTTTATTGATTTAAGTAAATGATTAAAATTCTGTAAATATAGTTAATATTTATAATTTATATTATTTAATTAACAGATCCAGATGTTGGAGCTGATCAATGTGAGTTTGCTTATAATGTGTCAGTCTGTGCTGCTAAAGAAGCAAAGAAGGTATGTTGGATAAAGTTTACTGATTACCAGAAAATTTTTTTTTGTGGAAGCATATAGATGTTAATTGTCAGGAAATGTATACTTTAATTTATCTACTAATTCATCTGTTTTCAGATGGGTTTGGATAACACTGAATTTTACACAAAATAAGAAGAGTTGTAGCTTCAGAAGACACCAAAGTTTCCCCTGTATCTCACATATGATAAATATGAGCAAGAAAACATTTTATTTTATGTAATACATGACAACTGTTTAAATTGATAATAAACTTATTAAAAATTTACTTTATAAGCCTATGTTGTTATTTCCACCTTTAAAAATCTGAATGTGTAATTTTAAAATAAATTAATATTCAAATTAATTTGTTATTGAGGCCAATACAGGCGATTGGCAAAATAAATAAAAATCAGTGCCAAGGAACTTTGCTTGTTTTGTAATGTAGATTAGTTGTATTGAAATTGGTAGGTCCTAGTTCCTTAAATACTAATCAGAAAACAATAGAAAATTTTTTATTTCATGGCCTTAGCTTATACTTTGATTTTATTACAGGTCCCAAACATGAGACCAAATTAATTATTTGTATAATTTAAAAAAATAATCTTTCTCTTGTTACTTGAAAAAAGAGCATTTTTATTGTATTACCATGTGTCTGGTACAGACAATAAAAAAATCAAAATCAAATTATTGTCTTAAAAATTAACTGGTAAAAAATGTCCCATCCCCTTCTCCGAAAAAATAAAAACAATTTAAAATCTAATGAAAAAATAAAAATAACAACACTGCTCCTCAACATTGGGTTTTGAACCAATTTCAGCAGGCTGTCTATAGCTTTATAACTAGCCTCTTTACCACGGATTCACAAATATCCTTCCTACCAATGCACACTAAAGTTCAAGAACAGTGACAAATTGATCTTTATCTATAGATTGACTATTTGGGGCTAGTGGGATCTATACTTCCAATCCTGAAGTTGACTATCACCATAGTCAATTGTTAATTGCCATCCTTATAGTTCACAGTTTAAGTCCTGTAATTCTTACAACCAATCTTTTTGAGTATTCACTTAATGAGTATTCCCATGTGTGTATGTGAGGGAAAGTGGTATGAATATAATTTATTTCGAATATAGGAATGGATCAAGTATTTACTTTATATTCTAGCTTATAGAAAACTAATAGTACTTAGTAATAAAAAGAAAAGATACATCAAAGGTATTAAGTTTTATTTAATAAATAAATTACAGTAATTAAAATATTGATAATAACACTCTTATATTGGACAATACTAGTGGACATGTTCTTTGCATCATATTAACAAATAAATTCACAATAAGTTCCATGTTTTCAAAAACACTTCATTTTGTATGAAAGTTGTGTACATGACTTTTGAAAAAAGATTAGATGGGAATCAGTAGATATATTATAATTTATTATTCAGGTGTGAATTTAATATCTTACATCCGATATTATTTCTTCTGTATAATTATCCTATAACACTTTAATCCTTACCTATACCGTGTCTACACAGGTATTTATTGAACTAATGTAGTTTAGAATAGAAGTACATCAAAATAACAGTTTATGCTCTATTTATCTATTTTTGGATTAAAGCTTAACAAAATGAGATTCTCCATAAATACAAATATTACAAAACCTCAATAGGAATGTTTACAAAATAACTACATTACTTTCTCATATTATTAAAACATTTTTGGAATGTGATACAGCTCGATGGAACATATAACATGAACAGCTATGGCGTTACTGAGAAATATCAGTATTATAATTTTTTTAAAAATGTTTTATAATAAGTTTTTTTAAAGTAAGGTGTCATAATAATCAGTTTATAATTTATAGTAGAGGTAATACATATAATTTATTAGTATTTATAATGTACAACATAACAATGTATATAGCAGCGATAGACAATTTACAATGTTGCATATTTCACTAACATAAAAAAAATACCACTTTAAGCTACATCAAGTAAAGCAACAGTCACATACAACAGGTTATATACTATCATAATCTGTATAATTTTATTTAAATGTATAATGCATCTTTGAATTTTACATTTTAATATTAATTATTATCTTCATTTTTATGCATAAAGAAAATTAAAAAAGTATAGAGGAACCTACCGAAGAGTGATGGCACTAACTATGTGCCAAATTATCATTTTTTAAAAAATATTTATAAGGTTATTAATAAATACTTACACCATACTACAAAGAAAATGAAAATAAAACACACAAGTTAAGTTAAATTAAGAGAAACAAAGCGAAATGTACTTGTGCGGAATGTGCATTTTACTTAAAAAAATGTAAAAAGTTCAGTATGTTAGTGAAGGGAGTTTCTTATAAGAATCCCAACAAATTCTCTTAAAAGGAAAATGCACTAACATTATTATAAGAAGCTCAAATGTGAAAAATTCAAGTAAGATTTTACAAATATTTTTTATAAGTGCAAAAAAAGTATATGCAATTGTTGAATACTGCAAATGATTCATTCACTTAGTGATGAGTACTGCATTAGGGTGATAGTATTATTATTAAAACTCTACTTTAATTATAGGGAATACAACAAACCTATTCACACTTTACACACAAGTGATTACACGCAACTAATTTCAGTAAGCCTCAGAGGTGGGATGAAATTGTTTTTAAATATAAAAAGAAAAAAGAGAGAAACAATAAAATTATACAAAAGAAAATTATACAGAAATATGGCACAAATTCTAAGCTAACACATCAAATTTATATATAAGTACAAGGTTCCTCTATGTCGAGCTAGGTATCAAAATACACAGGACCTCCAAGATCTACTGGCTTACTCAACCAAAAGGGGGAAATATACAAGTTGGCTGACGTTTATATTCTGTGAGGTCCCCCACATCTCTTATACTTTATTTGTGTTTCTGAAAAGTAATTTCAATTATTTTACATATAAATATATATTTATAGGTATAAATATATATAAATCTGCCTTAATGGCATCAACAAAGTTAAAATGTTTAAATTTTACTACTGGACACTTAAAAATTTTTAATTAACTTCATTAATCATTTTTACGAAGGGTTTGTACCTTTGGGAGTATGTTTCTCAATTAATGATAATTTAATGAAATGTTAAAGTACATACTTTACATACAGTTCTCTTTGACTTCGAAATATTTGTATGTTGGATTTTCGTATCCATTGATCTGCATATTGGCTACATGTCTTTCTTCTGGAGTAGCCGCTTGATCTACCTCAATGAAACCCTAAAATTTCCGATAATAAATTAATATCCTGTATTCTATATTATTTCACATAATATTCTAAACCTGTAAAAGAACTGATAGAATGAGAATTACTTGGCTGACACTTTATAATAATCATAGTGAATTTTTAAACTATTATGTTCATGTAAGACGATTTGATATTCTTATTTTCATATTTCTTAACTTCATACCTGCGGAAGTTGATTAAAAAACTTTAAGTATATTAAACCACTTGATGATGGAGAGAAATCCCTGAAATTTAGATAGATTTTGAAGTTATGGTGAGTGAAATAAACTTCATTAACGATGTCTGATTTGGTGTAGAATTATAGTGGAAGATTTAATATTAAATTGGAAAAGAAGAATCGTGATATTTGGTAGAACTTTAGAATGTAACAGTTATAGGATGTATTATATTAATATAAACCAATTTTATACTTATATACATCCGGAAAATTAATATGGTCGTGATTCTATTTAGTGAGGTTGAATTTGACCTGACATTGTAAAAATAATTAATGTCCATATGAAAATATGCAAGAAAGCAACAAATTCGAATTTGAAAATTTTAGATCTAATTCAATAGCATAGAAGAAACTAAACAAATTATAAAATATAAAACATTTTAGTAAATTGATTTTTTTTTGTTCAATTTTAATGAAATAAAATTAACAAATGAGAAAAAATAAAAGGAAATGTTACCAACATTTTCCAGACCACATCATAAGACATTTCCAGTGCAAAGGGACCTTAAGGTATGATTAGAATTGTAGAATCAGAAGATTTTTTTAATGATAAATAAGTTAAAATATCTATGTATATCTACTTAGTGACCCAAATAATAAATTTACAAAATTATCTTTAAACTATATTTGTCTTATTCATGTTATTAATTACTTTACCTGATTTTGAGGAGATCTTGCACTTCGCCTTCGTAGCACTGCTCCACCCATCAAAACAGCAATCATTAATGCAATACCAGCAAAAGCTAAAATGAAGTAAAGACCCTTCGTATCGCGATACACCTCTCTCCTAACAGAATAAGTCTAAAAAAGAAATTAAATAAAATGTAAAATATGATAAATTTGAGTTTAAATTTAACATAAAAGATTAATTGTATACATTATTGAGAAATTATATAATGAATTTCAAGTTTCATTACTAAAAAATAAAATAAGTTAAAGTAACATAAAATAAAAGTAACAAAAAATAAGCTCAAACATAGACAATAATAATAATAATTACATAAATGGCTTACTACAATTATTTTTGTTTTACAACAGTTTCCTTTTTCTTTATAATTCGTCATAACATACAACAATAAGTTTGGGAAAAAAATAATATTCCCTCATTAACACATAATAATGCAGTAGTTTACTAAAACTTGGCAATCATTCTATTTCTGAGTAGACATTATATCAGATTTTAATTGATCGAATTAGTTAACCTGTTTAGAGAAACTGGAATAAAAAGAACCAATTTTTCTAGATACCCTTCTCTATTTATTAAAAGAAAAAAATCATAAAAGCAAACTATTCATAATGTAATTTCTATTTTCCAAGAAAATTGTACTAAGCCTTATCATTATTTTTATAAAATTTTAATCTGGGAGCGCTATTACTCATGAAACTAATCTTCCACCTCCAATACTAATGATAAACTTTTCCATTATCTGTGTAAAGAAAATGACACATATAAAAAAATACTACTTACTGGCTCATTGTGGCTGATATCATGCGTCATAGCATGGGCATAAAGTTGAGGTTGTTGCTCATGGAGGACTGGGGCGGCTGAAGTCAAGGGTCCAGTTTCAGTACTGTGCTCATCCTCAACAGTTTCTGGATCATATTTTCTAGCTTCCTCCCTCAACTCAGTTCTTTCCCGCTTGTGGGCTTCCTTGCGTTCTTTCTCAAGTACTCTTTCTCTTTCTTTATCTGGGTTATTCAGAATAATAGTATATAGAAAACGATTAAAAAATAAAACCATTAATGTAATCTGAATTTTTGTTTAACCCATTTGAATGTATACCTTCTTGAAGAGCAGTGACATCAGCACGGTATTTGTCAAGGATAGCAGCTTCGGCTTCTCTGGTCATGGAAAGGAGGGATCCAGGAGTGTCATCTTTACTTCTTAGAGCTTGCATATAGTCAGACATCAACTGCGATATTTTTGAAGATAACTCAGGGAATCTGAAAACAATGCCGCAAGTAATGCCAATGCTGTAAGAATTTGAAAGAATAACAGCCTATGCTACTTTCAAGAAAAAAAAATGTTACTGCGATTTTGGGTTGTATTGTATAGATCACTTATAAATTTCAAAAAAGTACATATACTGTTATTCGGCCAGTTTCTGAATTAGGATAGACATTCTAACCTGTCAAGCATTTGTAATGATTGATTAACCATATGATCAATATCGACAAGATGTTCTAAAGTGATGGATTTCTCTCGTTCAGCTTGTTCTAGGCTTGATGTAAGTAGGTGCCTGTAGTGAGAAATGGTATGATGGCGATCTTTGTGAAGTGCTCGAAGTAGTTTCTGAAGGCACTTCTGTACACGATGTGTCTGAAAGAAAATTGGTATTAAAAATATTAATTACCCGTAAAATTTTTAGACTTTTTACTTCAGTTTTATTAAATCTGATTTTAAATAGATTGGTTAACTATTTTAATGAAAGATGTATCATATAGTTTTCATTATTATTTTAAAAATAATTAAATTTTGTAAGTAAATAAAAAAAATAAATATTTACATTTGAATTTCTTATCTAATACAGTTGTAAATATCAATAAACAAATTTAAAAAAAAAAGAAAAGAATTTCCTATCAATGTCCTATGTATTTTCTATATATTTCTCCTTTATTTCCACTTCCAATGAAATCCAGAAAACTTCTGAATTTAAAATACTTCCAAAAAAAAAAATATATATATACATAGAAGATTTGTTTTGTTAGCAAAAAACAGTTAAGTATATCTTTTCACTTTTTGTTCAAAATATAGTTAGTATAACTTAAAACATAACATTAGAAATATTTACAATAGTTGCTTGATCATAGTAATTTAAATAATAAAAATTAAAATCCTACAAAGGTTGCTTACTATAAAATAATTCCATTTTGTAGTGGAACCTAATGCTTCTGATGGCATGCAGACAAAACTGTTTACTTACATTGATAGGACTGTCATTTAGTGCTTGTGTGTAACATGTCATTGCTTCCTTTTTCCTTTGGTTAATGTGGGCCATAACTCGTTGTTGATGCATTGCAACTAGTTGGTGTTTTTCTGCATTTCCTTCTTCCTCCAATGATTGAACAGTTTGCTGAAACCTATTAATAAAAAAACAAATGTAGATGGGCCCAAGAGTATAATTATACCTGAACTAATAACCATAAAAGGCCTATTATAAATAAACTACTGCTCATGGAAGTATGGGCATCTTTAAAAATTCAACGAATCTAAATTGTAATCTTTTTACATTCAGTAATGTTTCTAAGTCTTGTTTTAGTTAGTTTAACTAACATAACATTGAGAAAGACTGTCTGTCTACAATACTGGAATACAATTAAGTATTTATACTTAAGTCAATATTAATGCTCAATTATTTCCAACATAATATTGAAATTAAATTTACGCTTGAAGTAATTATAAGTTATAAAACAGCAACAATCTTAGATAATAGCATTCTTCTCTGAATGTACTGGCATGTATACATTTGCACACCCATAAACAATCACACATGTTTCTTGGGATCTTAAAGTCTAACCAATTAATATACATAAATGTTTTGTTAATAATCTAAAAGAGAAAAACAGGCTTAAAAAAAATAGTCTATTTTCTCTTCATGAATATGACAATAATAAAATCTTAAATGCATCACCAAATGATCACTACACATTTATTGATTAAATCTCACGATCATACATTAGAATAAATATTTTAAAGTAAACATGTCAGCTGTTTACCTAAGAGTCATCCTTTGCTTAAATTCTTCAGCTAATTTTGGATCTGAGCTTCTCATATCTTGGTACCTTTCTTCAAGATCTGACCAATCCTTCATCACCTAAAATTCGAATATGGAAAACAGCATTACCTTAAAACTTGGAAGGAAAACAAATTTTATACTAAATAATATATTAAAATGTTTACATAAGTAATGAATCTAATTAAAATATTTATTTCTTGTCACTCATATAAAAATGGATAATATACTTAAAATATTTATTTCTAATCAATTAATTAATTCATTATATTATATTAATTTGTATGTACTAATTGATCAACTAATTAACTAAGGATTTTCTTTATATTTATTTCTAAATAAAAATAAAGAAAGTCCTAATTTATAGACTTATGTGTAAACATAAAAAATGTAATTTTAATTCATTAAAATAATAAAATGGTGATAAAAATTACCTTTGTGACTTTCTCTCGATGAAGTTCCTCCAAGCGCTGCTGTGCTTCCTTGTAAGCCTGATGTTCAGCACGTGGATCGAAATTAGTAAAGTATGGATCAGGTGTAGGTATTCCAGTGGTAGGCCTCGGAGGTTCGGTTGTAGGAGCTTGTGTGCTGGTGGTACTTGAACTTAGAATATCATCGTAACCATCATAATCATCATCTTCTTCATCATCATCTGAATCCTCATCATCATCTGGATCCAAGTCATCTTCCCCATCATCAACATTATCAAATACCTCTGAACCACCCATGGGAAGTGCTGGAACCACTGTCTTTTTTAGTGGTATCTTATCTGCTAAAATAACAATTAATGGTAATGGAGGCATAAAAAAACTGGGGAACATATAACTGAATAACTCATAACTAACTTGGTTTGTAAGATATATTATAAATAAAATTATGATAAAAATAAAAAAAGATTACCTTTAGACGGACAGCAAACAAACTCAACCCCTGAGAACAATGAAATTCCACAAGGAAGAAGCATAGCGAACGTACGAAGCGACATTGACCTGTCTAGACAAGCCTGAGCAGCTGTTTGATTCCATCTTTCGAATTCCCAGCATTTCGTCTGGTTATGAATATGGTCAAAAAGACAGTTTTCGGGTACGAGCAGAGCATCACTTTGGAATGGACCTTCTGCAAATTTAATGTTTTAAGATTATTTAATGGTATTAGTATTGGTAAGATACAAAAACTCTTTTGAATAAAGAATATATTATTTTGTTTAGAAACTGATGGACAGACAGTTTCAGACAAATTAAAAGATTTAAAAAATAATTAATTTTTAATTTCAACAAAAAATTTTCCTCTCTCACCTACAAGAAGTTCATTTAAAAATCAAAATAATAACTTAATCATTACCAATTGATTAAACATTATCTTATAATTATTAATGTAGTATGTTTCACTCACCTAAACACCTAAATGGCTTAACCCAAGCAGTATGTTTACATTTCGAATGACCCACTCTACACCAGTTTGTAATTTTAATAAATCTACTTGATTCCACAATATTAGTAATATCATGCTTAGGGTAAACCTAGAAGAAAACAATATTAAAATTAAATTTTAAAACCATTATATAGGTACTGCAAAACATTAAAATATGGTTATACAATTATTTTATTATTTATTTTTTATGAGTTAATTGATGGAAATCTACTTTATTTAATGGTTAATTATCAGTGATGAATCAAGGAAAATACCCCAATATAAACCATGAAAAGGGGATTAGATATATTGATGATGCATGCTATTGACAAAAACATATTATATGTGTTATAATCTCGAAATGTGAAACCTCAAATAATGAGGTTGGTTTAAATATTTTTATTAACTTTACTTGTACACTATTGAAAATAATAAACTAAACAGAAACTAAGAACTTTTCAAGGGGTTTTCTTGTTCGTATTATAAAGGAGACGAGGGTAGAAGATAGAGTATGATATAGAGCCAAATACATAACAAATACTTGAAATAGTAAGAACTAAGGAACTCAATGGTCGATTGAAAATGAATAAGAGATTTAAGAGGAGGAGGTCGTAGAAACACCACAAAAAAGTATAAGAAGACCACTAATATATAAAACCTGGAAAACAGCCAAAACCAATAGATTTCTTTCAAGAATGTGCTTATGCCTTGCCTAGAGGGTGGAAATTGTGATTTAGGGAAATTTTTATTTTAAATGTTTTTTAGAAGAAGGGAAATTACAATTTTATCTAAATACATTTCAAATCAAATACAGAAAATTATATGTAGTATCTTTTGGTAGAAGGAATATATTACAGGTTCATTGTTGTATTATATCCCATAGAGATTGTATCTTAAAAATTATATCGTAACTCTTAGAATGTGTTAATATTTAAAGTAAATGATAAAATCATGAGGTGAGCAGAATTTATACACCAGATTTTTGTTTATTGATAAAAAGTCACAGTTATCTCAGAACACAATATTGATATGACATTATTTTTATTGTTGGTTCTAGTCTACTGATGAAACAAATCCGCTAACTGAATAATGCAAAGAAATAATCTTTCAAATACAGTGGAGCATCGATTATCCGTACGTCAGTTATCCCAACGTTCAATTAATGGAATTGTTTTTTTCCAAATGTAATTTTAATTAATTTGATCAGATCATCCAGTTACTTATTTGTATTGTTAACATTTTTGTTATTTTAAATCAAATTTAAAAATAAAAAATGAACTTAGATTTCAATACGTATTTGTTTACTAAGAACTGTAAACTTAATTAGGTAATTTCATTTGTTTCTCTGAATCCCTTCCTATTCATTTGGTTGGTAATAGGTTGCTCATCTTCAGTTTTAAATCATACTTTGTGAGGTGTACATTAGTCATGGGTAGATACTGGATTTTCCTGTATCTGAATACAAGTGATACTTTTACTTGATATTTTTGTAGTTGAATAAAGTTATTCCGACTCTTATTCTTCTAAACACTACTAAACACAGAAGCCTTTCTTGGGGCATCAGTTTTTCTTATCATTTTTAAAGGAAAAAGAGTTATTCGCCGAAATAGTAACCTGCTCAAGACATCAAATAATTAAAATCATGTTTTTTATTGGTTAATTATTTTTTGAAAGCTATGGAATTGAACAAAAAAATAAAGTTGTTGTTCCTATCTCCAACTTTTGCTATTCACGTTCAAAGACACGTAGAATTTGGATTGTAATATGAAATTTGTCTGTCCGCCGCCACACGCTAAACTCTTTGGCTAAAACGCTATAGATGTTATAATACTCGTCCTTTTCCGGAGCTGTTTTTACTTTGTGAAACTAATTTTCTTCTTTAAAATGATGTAAAATTTGTTGATGCTGAAAGTCAAAAAGTGGAGAAAAAATTAATCGATTTCGTTGAACAATTTTTTTTTGCAACCAATTTCAATTGCCTTTACTCTATAGTATAGATAGCGGGAGTAGAGATTGTAGTAAGGTACGGTAGTTGACTCAAAGGATTACCATTGCTACGACACTCGATTCAAGTGTCCAGGTGGTGAGTATCTGTACCGGATACATTTCGACCGTATCCGGTCATTGTATCCACTGCTTTTCAATATCGGCTACATATTATCCGATAGATACAAACTTACACATCCCATCCCTTTTTGTTTTAAATTTACAGCATGTCAACAAAAAGAAAACGAGTTCTTTCTTCAAAAGACAAACTGGAAATAATTACGCGGCAAAAAAGGTGATTGGGGTCAAACATTAGGTACGGAGTTCGGTGTTGGTAAATCAACCATAACAAGAATAAAATAATTCTGATTCAATCACCAGGTACGCAAATAATCTTTACAGTGAGGCGGGCAGTTTCAGTCATAAAACATTGAAAAAAGCGAACTGTTGGAGGACGATGTTTACACTTGGTTTATGCAACAACAGTCCTCTGGTCAGCCCATATCAGATCCCATTTTGTGTGAAAAAGCTTTGGAATCAAACATGAAGTTTGGAGGTGACCCGAAATTTGTCGCAAGTTCTGGCTGGCTGAATATGGGATTCGGCAAATTGAAATTCACGGTGAAAAATTAAAACTACCCACGCTCTAGCAGCAGTTTTCCCAGAGTTTGAAGAAATATCTCGAAGACAATGAATATGATTTGAATTTTGTTTACAATGCGGATGAATTGGGCCTCTATTGGAAAGCTTTACGTTGGTCGTTGGTCGTTGGTGTCTCGAAAAGAAATTGCACCTCGAGGTTACAAAATGAGCAAAGCTCGTGCACACCATGATGTACATATATTTTTATCACGCATGTTTATATATATATATATATATATATATATATATATATATATATATATATATATATATGCATATATATAAATATATATATATATATTTATATATACACATATATATGTTGGGCTGCCCACCAGTCTAATGACGTCACTCCTCGCCCTAACAGACGAAGAGCGCGACAATACACTGTTGTAATGATTCTTTTTTGCAGTTGTATTTAGGGTTTAATAAAGTTTGTTGATAGTGAATTCGTTCAATCATTACAGAAATCCCTACACATATATTTATTGAATTTCGATTACCCAAATTTTTGATTATCCTAATCACCCCTGACAATATTAGTTCGGATAATCGAAGCTTCCCTTTATTAATTATTTTCATTTTCAACTAATGCTGAAATTATCATTGATATTATAGTACATAAAAGAACCTTACTTTCTTGCAGTATTCTAAGATGTCCATTTTTTCCTTAGCGCAGGTGAACTTGTGCTGCGAGTCTGTTGTCCATCGACCCGCCTCTGTCATGTATTGGCTATGGTATGCATCGTCTTTGGAATGGCAGAGCATTGCCACCTGAGGTTCAAAGTGTGCCACTGGCACTTCTGCAGCACCCTGTAGGGAGAAAAAATATGTACAAATTAGCATCAATAGACATATGAATTCTAATTAAAAAAAAAATAATAAGTTATAACCAAATCTCAAAAGTCAAGAATAAGAAAAAAAATATTAAAACATCTTTGAGAAGAATATGTTAAATGGTTTACAATTACAATAGAAGTTTTATTCAATACTCATATAATCAGTTTAAAAATTGATATGTCAAATTGTTGTTATCATCCTGAATACATTTAAAGCTCAGAAAAAAATCAGAAATATTTTGATGGATCATTTGCTTCAGTATTCTAAAATTTCCCTCAGTTCATCAAATGATCCCTTCTCTACCCACTGTTTAACTGAAGACCACAAAGAAATGGCACAATATATTTGAAAAAATGACTAAAAACTTGAACATAAAAAAAAAAAAAGAGCAGAAATAGTTAATTTAGAATATCGTAACTAGATACAGATGTATTATATCTTAATGACATCTTTTCACTTAATAAATGCATCACTTCACTTAATAATTACACTTAATAAATGCATATAAATTTCTAATTTTTTAATAAAAGAAACATGTGATTGAAATAGTTTATCATGAAGAAATTAGTTACTGATCCTGTTTTGAGTTGAGAAGTTCTTCGCGGTACAAGCAACAGTCATGGGGACAAAATTATGTTATTTGGGTCATTAAGAATAAAGAGAAAAATTCTTTAAACCTCTCACTTTCATTTTATGAAGCTATAATAAATTTTAAATTAACAACATGAAACTTTAGAAAATAAATAAAAAATAAGCAGCATAAAGGAAAATATATTGGTTTGGCATCCTTTATCAGAGTGAGTACCTGAGCCTTCCAATAAAGCTAACCGAGGATTATCGATTCTGTTAAATCTTTCAGACAAACCCCTCGTTAGGTATAACAATCCAATTAGCAACCCGATCCCACACCCCCGGAGCAATCCTTCATCCCTTATCCTCAGTCCTCGGTATCATCCTAATGGTGATGAATATGCCTTCTTTTGCTTTCTGTATTTATCAAGAAAACTATATATATACTAGCTGACCCGGCCACGCGTTGCTGTGGCTGTTGTAATAGTTTTAAAAATATATTACGTTAAAATTTGAATTTTAAAGAAACAATGTATGAATGGAAAAAATGAATTAAATAGATTTTTGATTCTACATTTTATTCATATTATATCTAATTACAGTATATAATAAATAATATACAAAATTCCTTACTGATAAAATATAAACATTAGATTAATGAATGAGGTATATCATGGTTGATTTTTAATTATGGCTACTAATATTTTTTTAAATTATAACTATTTATTTTAATTTAATTGAGCGCTAATCGATGCACAATATTTTTTTTTAATCTGTCCTTTGCTAATACCAATAGATTAGATGGTTTATTAATACGTGAGCATGCAACACATAATTGTCCATGGGTGAAACATGGATGTTGTAGGTCCAAACCGCAAATGGACATTTTCTGGCCTTGAGACTTGTTGATGGTCATAGCAAAAGCCAAGCTTGTATCAAATTGAAGTCTTAAGAATCGGTCAAGTCGTTTCGGAGGGTTTTTGTTACAAACACTGTGACACGACAATTTTATATATTAGATAGAGCTAAGATTCCGGTTTATTATTATATGATTTGAACTTAACTCAGGATCTGTTAGACCTACTTTGAGTTCCAATTATAGAAAATTTTATCGTCTTTAAAAATGGTTATTTATGTTTTTCCCTAAAACGCACCGATTAGGAGATACAGGCCAAAAAAATGAAATAACTCCGAAACTTTCGAAATTTGTCGGCCTCCAAAAGTCTTCCCGTCCATTTTTTTCGGTTGCGAACTTGGATTTACACTATTCATACGTGCCCTTACAACATATCAAAATGCAGCATCATCAAGCGTCACTGCTACGATCGACGCATAATCAATTAGGAACAAGGAACTCAACTATTTCAATGTGTGTATTAAAGGTAAAGAGAAATACTACCAAAGTCATTATATTCCGATATAGGTTTTGGGACATAAACCGTCATCTTATTATCATATTTGAAGACAAACCGATATGAACAAAAGTTTGATGCAATGTTAGCAAATCCATATGCAAACCTCCTTTATCTTGAAAAAAAATTTGAGAATTTGAGGAACCACTTCCTCGCAAGGACTTTGTTATTTTTTTAAATAATAGGTAATTATAGAAGGTTGTAAATGACTCTACATCATGAGATGTAATCAATATGAATTCTGGGATATTAACATCCTCGTTTTCATGTGAACGAATTTCATAGAACGTCGGTATGTAAGAAGAGAGGTTTCTGCCAAAGGTAGACCTTACAGTGGTAGCTAGCAAGAGACAATTATACGATTAAGAGTGATTGTAAAGTACTTCATTGGGTAATTTGTCGGAGGGATTGTGCCGTTTGGAAGTGTGCGACGGCCATTGTTCAGGGAGCCTGCGGTGGACAAGGGGCACAATCAATATTTGCACAATGAGCGGCTTTCGCTCCCTGTCAAGAACACTTCAGATACTGCCCGCCGCTTCACTTGTTGGAATTCTATACCGAATAAAAATACTGAAAAAATGCGCGAGGAAAGAAGAGGGCGTTGAATGAAAAATTTTATATCAGAAATAAAATTTAAAAAAAAATTGTATTATATTCGTTCAGTGAATTTATTTGTTAATCTTCATACGCAATGCTTGCTCAAGATGATGCAGTATGAAAATGTTAAAAATGGTAGAAACAATTAATATAAAGTATTAAATATGAATTCAAAATACCAATCTGGTTGAATCCCTTCCCTCGAGTTCCGTTCCAAGAACATTCAATCTTTTGCAGCAAGTCGTTCTAAGACTGAACATTTCAAGGACGAATCTGCTGATACCATAGCACATAACTTTAAGATTGGGGATAACCTGGACAATCTTAAGAGCAAGCTGAGTTTTTAATTAACCAAATTGCATGATTTTTTCTTTAGCAACTGAGAAATAGATCGATTCTAAGATGGAGCTCATGTTTCTATAGATGATTATAACTTTACATCTAAGTTTCATAAATAATTTCTTAAGCCCAATCGCTGTTGGATAAATGATTAAAGGTAATTTGTCTGAGGTGTTTTTTGGTTTCAAACATAAATATTTGCCGATATTTTTTTATTGAAAAACAATCATTCGGTCACACAGTAATTATTTATTATCTTCAAAATAAATAAAGAATCATCAGGTGGATTATGATTAATATTAAAAAGAAAAAGAAAATGTTAATCGTAACGAAAGTTTCCCATCTCCTTTATGTGCATTTTTTTCTGCTTTAATATATGACTTTAGTTTGTTTCGTATGTTTTAGTTTAGAATAAAAGAATAGTCTAGAATAAATATAAAGATAACTAAAGATAAACTAGCAGTAAGACGGGGTGGAATGGCTAGATGGAGAGAAATAGTTATATTTTATACTTTCCTAAAAGAGTTCTGCTTAATTTAATATAAGTTTATTTTCACTGTCGGAGTATCTATTTTATAAAGGCTATGTGCGCACTACCTCCCGTAGTATCTCCTGACTCAAGAATTACTTTAATAGACATTAACCTAATACTGAAATAATAGTATAAATACTTATATAAGAAATTTACTAATTAAATATTCTGATTTTTCCATATCCGAAGAAAAACACTTTGGCTGTGCCGGATCCGAATCTGATTTGATTTGAATCAACAATAAAGTTGAATAGTTAACGACCTATCTGAAATTGAGTAGAACTGAATTATTAAATATTTGAATAAAATAGCCTTGCTATTCAGCAGCAAAGAATTGGCGAACTAAAAATGTTTTAATATTCCCAGGACGGAACTAGAGGACGAGGATGAAAGAGGATCCGGTTCAATGGAACAGAATGGAGTCCTCTCTGATCATAGGCAACTGGATGTCCTCCGGTAGAGGGGAACAATTTAGATTTCAACTAATGGTGCAAAAATGACTACGGCAAATGGATGATCCTGGGCTACGATGAGGAAGAAGATAGATTTGAAGAATACTGAAATAAATGCTGTGGAATTAAAACTTCAAAGCGAATGTAAAATAGAATTGGAAATAGATTATTCTTTATTGTTATTTCTAATTTATTTTGGTAACCTATAAATTTATACATGGAGGGACGTGCAGATGGAGAAAAAGGAGGGCCTAGAAGGTGATGGCTGGACGATGTGGAAGCAGACTTTAGGCTCCAGGAGGTAAGAGCATGAAGAACATGGAGAAGAGCAGCGGAAAATCGTTCAAAGTGGAGGAAAATTGTCGAGGAGGCCAAGGTCTTCCATGGACCATAGCGCCATGTGATGATGATAAACTTATAACTTGAGTTAACGACTTTAACCTTTTATCACAAATATAAATCTTTAATCTATAATACGTATGTCTATTTATTAAATTATTATAAACTAAAAGTAAAATAAGCATTTCTTATAGTTAAAACATGGAAGATTAGAGTTAAATTAAAGATTCCTTGAGATGTAGATTTCCTAACTGAGAAGAATAAAATTCTTTTCAAAACAATCCATAAATCCCAAAGTAGATAAAATTATGTCCTAAGAAAGACTAAAAGTTGATGCACTAGCATTAATTATTCAGCAGTTGAATTTAGTTTTAGTATATTTGAGTACTACCACTCGGTAGTTTGTCTGCTTGCCTTTGGACATGATTGATAAATCATGATGGTAGTTTTTGCCTGGACATGATTTATCTTTCATTATATTTACTTGATGTATTTTGTAAACAATTTTAAATTTCAATAAATACATTTAAAAAAAAATAGTTTTAGTATAAAATAAAAATAAATATTTTGTAAAATAAAAATTGAGCTCTCTTAACATTAGTAAATACGTTAAATAATTTACTTTATTATTCAATGCCTTAATAGAACCTTATTATCTGTAGGTATGATTTTGCATTTAGATTATTTATATATATTATTATTAGTGGTAATTTATATTTATCTTCCCTTTACATTGTTTGTTTATATAACGTCACTTTACGCTGATATGGCTAATCGGAAGATGCTACAGTGGGAGCTCTGAAATTTGCTAATCCAGGTTTAATTAGGTCAGGGATTTTTAACGAGAAAGTGACATCGTAAAGGCTCGGGACTCCCGTTTAACGTCCCTTTCGAAGGACGGCATAACAAAGGATTTTTAGTATCTTCAAAAAATTCTAGAGCCACCTGCCGTACTACGAATTCGCGATATTGGGGTTAGTAGATTGTTTCGCTAACAACTAGACCACAGGTTGCCCCCCTTTATATTGTTATTATATTGTATTTTTATTGAATTAAATATCTTCATTGCCATTAATTTCACTCAGCTAAGCACGAAATATGTAACGTGATTACTCACTGTTTCTGAAAAATGTAGTCCACCACAAAAAAAGAGAAGGGATATTTCCTGTTCAAGCTAATGTAATTCTTCATTACACAGTTTGAAAAAATGCTCTTCATTACATCCCACAATTCTCATTACCACTTTATCAACAAAGTCGAGGAATTTTTAATTCCATTTTAAATTCGGAGGAGAGCTTAAAAATTTCCTCAACTTCATTAATTAGTAAATCTGGATCTCGAGAAGAATAAGCTCAACCTTTTGACCTTTTTTAGAGAATCACCAACAAGATAACCTTTGGCATTATTTCATAAATTGTACTTAACCTTCCGTCAACTACGACACCTGAATAATTAACATTAAAAAAATACTACATTAGTAATAATTTAAAAAAAAAATTAAATTATTGACAAGACCGTGGAAAATTTCCAACTAAAAGACCCTTAAGTCTCTAAAACTAAAACAGAAATTGAAAATATCTGTACTAATTAATATTTTCAATTTCTGTTTTAGTTTCGGAGACTTAAGGGTTTTTCGTTTGAATTTTTCCACGGTCTTAACATTTATGTAAGATCTCTTTTTACCTTTTCCTTTTCAATATTAATTAATTTATTTAGTGATATTTACAACTATAATAATATTACAATAAGTAAATCTGCTAATATGAACAATATAACATGAAAAAAAAAAACACTTTTGGAGAAACTAACCATCGGCAGCACTCCAATAAAGTTCTATAGCAGAAGGTCTAGAGGCACTCTTCTTCAAGTAATAAATTTAATTATTATTTTATGTACCAACAGTTATTATTTTATATACCAACAGTTCGGTTCGAGGTAATTAAATCTTCTTAGAAATTATCTTTTATTTTTTTAATTAAACAATTAAAATGGTTGTAGTAAAAATCAATAAAACAAACAATAAAAAATAATAAGTTAACTAAGTAAGAAACATTACATGCCTGATCGAATTGTGATTCTACAATATTCCCGAATCCACACAAAATTTAAACAAAATAGGTGCAGTATTTATCAATGATCAATAGGTATTTTTCATTTTATTATATTATATATTAACTTCTTATCACATTATAGTGGCTTCTTTCTCTAACTATCACCCATTTATATATTATATTACATATATTATCGTGGTTCCCCGAGATTACCTGATAACTGACGCCATCACGTCAGATATTTTAATAATGTATGTTGAAGAAATTGGTCCGGGTAGAGGTCACTGAATGAAATTCTCAAGTAATTTGAGAAAATCTTTATTGATAGCCAACGTTTCGACCTACGCTGTAGGTCTTCTTCAGGGCTATATGCAAAATACAGTCAATATAAGAAAACGGTACAAATATATTAAAACATTTTAAATATAGATAAACCAAAAGAAGGTGAATACAGGCAAAAAAAATGATAAAGATGTACAGTAAGGTAATTATGAAGGTTAAAATGTATAAGTGTAGCCTGATTGCATTATCACTTACTTTACTTAAAACATACCTACTTTTATACAATTGATATTTTACACTTATATAAAGTCTCTTCTTACATTCTCTTATGCTATTAATATTCTTTACACCAGTATAAAGTATTTTCTACCTATCAATATTAATACTGTATTTTCTAAAATATTTTTTATTTTCATTTTTATTTTTTATATAATTTGTTTCTAGATTTTTATAATTTTACAATTTTTATTTCTTCTTTTATTACCTATAATTTTTAGTGCGTAATTCTTATCACTTTCTATTTTACCCATATCATTTCACATTCCTATTGTATATTCAGTTTTTATTTATTTATCTGTAATACCTTAATTTTTTTAACTGTGAACACTTCCTGTTTTATTATTATTTTCTTCATGATGTGGGTTACTACCTTTTGGCACTTAGTAGTTTATAGTATACACTTATACATTTTAACCATCATAATTACCTTACTGTACATCTTTATCAATTTTTTTGCCTGTATTCACCTTCTTTTGGTTTATCTGTATTTAAAATGTTTTAATATATCATACCGTTTTCTTATATTGTCTGTATTTTGCATATAGCCCTGAAGAAGACCTACAGCCTACGTCGAAACGTTGGCTATCAATAAAGATTTTCTCAAATTACTTGAGAATTTCATTCAGTGACCTCTACCCGGACCAATTTCTTCAACATACATTATCATAGGTCAGCAATTATCATCGATATTTTAATAATTTTTTTTTACATATACTTTCACCAAAACAGTCCAAATAATTACAATCTGTTAAAAAAACGTTGCTATCATCGAATTTAAATGTTTGAAGAGGACAACGACTGTCGGGTCAGCTATTATATATTATATTCCATAACCACTCATATTATGTCCAAATTGCGTTATACTTTAATTGAAAAAGAAAAAAAGCACGTAAGTCAAGAATTAAAGGTATGAAGAAAGGTTATGGAGATAAGATTATTTGAAAAGGAAAAAAAATAAAACTAAAGATCTGCTAACGTAAATATGATGCTGACCTGAATATTGATATATACACATAAAGTAAATATTTTAATGCAAGGGATTAATATATTATCATCAACATTCCACTGCGCTATGGTCCAAGGAGGATTTTCCTCAACTTTGACCGATCTTCCGCGGCTCTTCTCATAATATATTAAAATACTAGGCAGTGTTATGTCTAGATTCGTGCTCATTTAGGAATATAACTACTTATAACAAAAACAAATACTTATAACATCATTTATTCAATAAAACTGTACACATTGTAACATTGTTGTTGTCGATAACACACTCGAGGTGTGTTATGATCTGATCGATTAACACCTGAGACTCGATCAGAGATAATCGATAGATCGATTGATACACAACAGGCAGGTTTGTGATATTTTGCCAAGAGGAGGTCACAACACGAAGCTATAATCTATAAAAGTTTAACTGAAGTAAACGACAAAACTTGCAAGTGGTTTTGCGAAATCTGATTACCTTCCTAAAGGCCTGCACTCAAAATTAATCCGGCATTTGATGAACTGAGGAGATTAAGACTTTAGTGGATTCAAGGTTAACTTTATCACCAGCTTCCTTAATCCCTACGTGACTAAAGCCTTTATGCAAGTTGTCTAACTCCTTAAAGGTGTGTTACGATAATCCATTGAAAAGAGAATCCATTGAAAAGGGTTTTATATATTTTAGATTATACTATAAACTAGACAACATGAAATTTCCGCGATTTTTCTTATTATCAAGTTGTTTGTATAAATTAATAAATATATTTAAATTTTGAAACTGTTTTATGATTAAAATAATGACGGATTGATTTTGTTACTTCTATGCCTTCACTGCATTTTTAATGGCTCTTTAACTTTAATTTTAAATAACTGGTCTTTTTGTTAAAAATAATATTGATTAAAAATAATATTGAAAATAAGTTAAAAATAACATTGATCAATTCAAGTAGAGGGAAAAAGATGTTTAAACTGGCACTGGGGTCACAAATAACTAGACAGCTATTGATAGTATTTCACTATATTTTAAAAAGTATATCTTCCAAAAGTCAATCTTTACTAACTTCTCATTGCCAGGTATACTCAGTCCCCTTCATGCGAGTACCCAGATTAAGGTCGTTATGGATGACGTTATTCTCAACAAAATAAGGAGCATTGAGGATTTTACGAAGGATTTTGGATTGGATACGAGAGGAATTCGATGGCTTAGTGGAGTCCCAAAGCTCTACTCCGTAAGTCCAAATAGGTCGTATGATGGTCATGTAGATGAGTCTTTTGTAGTTAATTAGGAGCTTAGAGCGTTGGTCTAATAAGTGCTGAAGTAGCCTGAAATGTCGAGCGGTTTCTTGTCATTTCAATCTTGTATGAGGATTCAAGGTTAATCGTTTGTCGAGGTGCAACCATAAGTCTCGGATCTGTTCTACAGGCACCAGTGGGATATCATTAAAGGATATTGAAGGGCAGGAAGTCATTGGTTTACGGCGTAAGGTAAATGTTTTTGATGCGATCTTTGAGAATTTATTTTAATTCTCCAGTTTTGACACCATTCTTCAAGATCAGTGATATGGGATTGGAGGCTTTGGGTTGCAAGTACTGGATTGGTGTTGACTGATAATACACATGTACCAAGGATAGTATTATAGTATTAGGATGAGTTGGGATGTCAGCTGTATAAACTGTATAAAGGATTGGGCCAAGGATCATTCTACCTGGAGAATTAATATAACCAAATAAATGCAAAACTACATGAGATATACATATTAGTACTTCTATTTTTAATAATCCAAAACATTCAGAGTTCAAAATAAATTAAAGTCAGCTATAAAAGAAAAAAAAAGTATCTACCATTGAGAGATTCGAACGCGGAGCAGATATATATCATTCAAGTAACTTTCATTTCATGAAACAACCCCTATTATAAACAATATTAGATCGCTTGAAGTGCTGTTAATATCAGTATCAGTTATGCTAAAAGTAGTAATTTGAATCTCTGATGGTTGTGAGGCATGTGATATCTTACACGCAGTTCTTATACGGCATAAATTTTTAAGGATAACAGCCAGAAATAAGATGATCGAATCCTACAATACTGCTTTAATTTTATTTGATATTTAGATAATAAAATAACACCAATATTTTATCAAAGCTGCCTTAACTGGAAATATCCAGTTATTTGAGGTCATGCTAAACCTCAAAAATGAACCAAAGAAAAAATATGGAACATTCCAATGTTGTATGAAACATTTCCAAATTCATAAAATACTCTATTTTATTGAAAACCTATTCGTATTAAATATTTTTAAAATTAAACTATATTAATGAAATTAACTGTTTTTTTCATAATTTCAATAAACACTTTTACAATCGGAATGCTGTCAGTTGCCATTACTTATTACTTATTCAGTTTTAGTTAACGTTAATTTTAAAACTTATTTTCGTTTCTTCGTCAAAGAGGAAAACTGACCAATATATATACTTGGACTAAGTTTTTATAGTTTTTAATACCATGGGGTATATATATACATACATATATATATATATATATATATATATATATATATATATATATATATATATATATATATATATATATATATATATGTATATATATATATTTTTTTTTTTTAATTCGTTTTAACAGTGAACATGCTCTACAACCTACTCTCATTGGATAATTGTATATTTGCTTTAGATTTATTGATGACATCAACCAAAGCACATAAGATTTGATTTGAAAACGAAAGTGTCGTGTAGGGTAGGAAAATATGGGCACATTGCCAGGGGCATTAACAATCACTTCGCACTTGCCATAAACAATATCTGATCCTGGAATGAGTCCAAGTTAACGTTTAGATTATGAATATTTATTAGAAATTTTTCGCCGAACTGCTCTCAGTTGCAAGGAATAACAAAAAAAAATACCAAAAAGTAAACCGTGGTAGATTTTGGAACTATTCCATTTGTAAAAATAATCAGGAATCGAGGGTAATGCTTCAATAAAGGAATATCAACAAAGGAATATTTTTACGTTATTTTAGATTAATTGTATAGACACAGCTGAACTTACAGAATAAAGGCGCACAAGTTTTACCTTACCGCAAAGTTATAAATAACTAGAATTGCAGTGAACAGATTTTAAATAAGTTGTGTTTAATGCATATAAAATATTATGTGGATTGTGACTAACTATGCAAGTATCCTGCTTATTGTTATTTAATATATGGAGATTTTGTTGTTGTTTTTTTGCATGCAGAGTTATTTTAAAGGCAGCGCTCAAGGCAAATGAGGATAAATTTCTAAAGTTTGTTATGTTTATCAAAAATAGATTTCGATTGAATCCTCCTCAGCTTGTCGAAGTTGATTTAGAGAGTTTAAAATTTGTTGAGGGTTGAGTTGGCGTTGGTGAAGTGCTTTTTGGGAGTTAAAACTTTATTTACCGAACCCCGCAGTTTTTCAGGTTTGTATCTCTACAGTGCTAATCCACTTTGAGTTGTAGGATTTAATACTCGTTTTATTTGAAAAGTAATTAATTTCTGTACATAAATAGAATAATAGGAAGAAAATGGTGCGGGTGGAGGCCCGAAAAAAAATCTCTTTATTAAGGAGAATTATTTATTTTTAATCCAATGTTTCGACCCAAATTGCAGGTCTTTAGGGCTATATATACAGCAAACATGTAAATTAAATATGGCTTTAAAATAAACAGTTCTCCTTAATAAAGAGAGTTATTTCTGACCTCCACCCGGACCATTTTCTTTCTCATATATATAACGTCAACTAATATTATTAAGGATAAATAAAATATGTATATTATACCATACATTGGTATGGTAAAACCAGTATTTGCGAAAATAATGAACCCTGTATATTTTTTTGAATTTTTATTTTTTAAGTGTCGTACAGATGGAACAGACGAATTTAACTTTTTATTTGAAATTCGTTTGTGGCTTTAGTTTAGAGTTGTTATAGGGGCTAAACATATATAAAAAACTGTAAATTTCAGTCACTACTCCGTTATAAATATTTCTAATTGTACTACTCGGATTTTAAGTCTATTTACCAATATAATATAATTGAAAGATTTTTTTGAAAAAAAGTGATTGTTAAGCTGAGTTTCCCCGACCCCGGTAAGGCCCAAAAATAATAATTTCTAGTATAGTTACTGTATGCATTACAAGATATTAACAAAAACAATGGAATTTGATAGTTGTAGCACGGAGGCTTGAATTAGTGAAAAACACAATAGCAGAACAGCAATACATTATGGAACGTGAATCCTGTGGCTGCCTCCAGCCTGAAATATTCCCCTCCTGTTTTTTATTTGTAATCAGTGGGTAGGACGGCTGGCTGATAACGCAGCGTGAATAATAACGGCTCAAATGCTACGAATAGATATCTTTTAGGACGGATGGCAGCAATAGATGTAATCACCATATGTCTCTTGGAAGGTTTTTGTATGCACATGTTTCGCATTAGATACACTTCCTTTCCACTTTCAAGGGATGAATAAACACATATCTATGTATTGCTTATAATATTAAGATTATATAACATAAGTAATATTTCAATAAAATGTCAAAATAATTAAGATTTCAACGGCCTAGAAACCTGCTCATTAACCGGTATATAAATATCAAAACTACCAACTGGATGGATACTCACTTACAAATTTAATATAAAATAATATAAAAATAACTTCGCAATTGCATTGGTTAAGTAGAGGTAAATGAATCATCATGACATTATATATGACATCGATGATAATAAAATAAAATATTGCCCTTGTAGTCTAGGAGGCCTAAATTTTTAGGCCAAAATTATACACTCTATTACACTTTTTTTTCCATGCTTGAAGTATTAAAGATTTTAAAAACTAAACCTCAATAATTAAAAAGAGTTTTTTTTTGTCGAATCTCTTCATTTAAAAAAAACAAACTAAAATCGTTTTTTTAAAGCATACTGTTTAACAAATAATCAGAAAGAAGCGTAACAGAAAAAATATTATAAATAAGATGAGCAAATGTGCTTAAACAGAGAGAAATGAAAAAAACATAATCTTTATGATAATTAATAAAAATTAATCGTAAAAATAAAAGAGAAGTGTTGTTGTATACTAAAAGATAACTTTTTCAATCAGTATAAAACGATTTATTTTTAACAGAAACTTTTCGGCAAAAGGCATACCTCCTCTGTAAACTTCTCCTTTATATTGAAATACAGGAAGGTTTGCGCGCATTGTCTTTTATAAATTTTTTCACCCTCACAGAGCCCTCTAGCAGAGGAAGGGAGAGAAGAGGGGGTTGGGCAACTCACTTTTTTTCTGCTAAGATCGATAAATTTACTCGGGGAGAGGAAATAAAGCGGACGGTGGCTAAATCAGATCCCCAGGAGGGCTCTGGAAATGTTCCATCTCCGATATAAAGTACTCCCGTCCCTCAGGATCAAACATGAAGGGTCTCGAATGGGTTCTTTCAATTTAATTTTCTATTCATAAAAGTAGAATAATACATGAATAACAAAAAACAATAGTTACGAAAAATCTACTGCATGAGTTGCGTATATTAGGTTATTTAGTTGGACGACTTTATGTAAGCTCACAAGCATGGAAAAGAGAATGCAGTGAATTTCAGTAATCATAAATTTCAGCTAACATCTTGAAGTCTAGATGATATATGTATATATACATACATACATATGCTTTTTGAAAAGTTTATTTCTAGGGTAAACGATTATACACATTACCCATAATTACATTCTCTTTTCCATACTAAAGCTTATTATAACTTGCATTCTGGAAAATATTATAAAAGAAACGAATAAACAGTTAAAACGTGTTGTGACTCAATTCGAAGCAATAAATTCCGAAATAGTTACCTTCTTTTTTGTCACTTGTGTCTAAAACTTTGTATTTTAATCTTGGAATGACTACGAAATTTCCTCTAAAAATATAATAATAATATTTATGTCAGTATACAAGTTTTATATTTATAAAAGTTTTAAAGAAAAAGATAAAAATAAACAGGAAATGATCAGATGTAAAAGATAGGGAAGCGAGACCGGCAGTATGTCGATTAGCTCTAAATACCAATAAAAATCCAATGTTTCCATTCAATAAACAACTCTTTTGCTGGAGTTCTGAGTTCAGCTGGCTCATTATCATACGAGGGGTTCATGATTAAAAGCGGAGAACTCCAATTTCAAAAAGTTAGTTTTAACATTTTTCGCTAGTTCATTCATGCAATGCTTAATGCTCCTGAAGCTTCGGGTTCAGAATCGAACTATAAACATGAGAAATAAGGCTAGACTAATAATAAATTGCTTCAATAAACTAGCGAAAAATGGTTTAAAACCCCATTCTTTGCTAACTACTAAGTAATAAAAAAATTAGCCCGTTTGCCCATATTTTTAAATTGTTAAAAATGAAAACCTACAGACATTGCGAATTAGAAAAAACTTGTACCACTTTCAAAAATAATAGCTCGTATCATACTGACCATTTGAGAGGCACTGTCTGGATTATAATGATACAGTTTTTGAAGAGTGATATGTTTCATCGGCAAACACCCTTTTATCATGTTTTATGCCAAATGTGATTATTCGATAATCAATGGGAGTTAATTTTTTTTTTATGCTCAAGCAATGATTTGGCTTAAGATTTCTTGATCAACTTCTGTGTCTGTCAAAGATCAAAACACCAATTTCATACCATACTTTTTAGATTATATATTATATATACATACACATATATATATATATATATATATATATATATATATATATATATATATATATATATATATATATATATATATTTCGAAAGAAACAACACGACAAATTGTTAAACAAAAATACATAAAAGTATGAGAAAGGAATTTCTCGATGACTAACTAATCACTTAAGATAATAATACGCAGTAATTGTACATCGCTATCGTCTCATATAGATGGGTCTAAAGACAGTTCGATAATAGTGAAGCACGTTTTGCTGATGATGTATGGCTGTAACGAATGAAGATCATGCTCTGAAAAGAGGATAATCAGAAACATGTCTTCCTATGTATTCTAAAATTTTTATATTTTCTGCCTTTATTTATTTTAGTCGAATGTATATCCTCAGACTCAGTTCGATTTATATTTATTATAAAATGAAATGCCCTCTATCCACTCATTGAATCTTGGAGGCCTCCACATGCCCATGATTTAGCATAAATTTTGGTCGAATTCGGGAAAGGGATAGGGTTGCGGTTACGTCCCCAAATCAGGGTTCACCATAGAGTAAATGAATAACGGAAGTTGGTGGTCCCCAAATCGATCGAGAATAATTTCCTCTCGAACCCTTACTAAAGCAGAATCTAGCCTGTTCTAAATTAGGCGTTCCAAATACATTTGGTTCTCTACACGTTTTAAAGAACATATAAAGGTTTTTCGACCATCAACGAGTCAACTACGATTTGTTGTAACAAGTAATTTATCATAATATAATCTTATGTGCCTTCTGAATACAGTTTTCTGTTTTAAAGGTAGTCAATTCAACAGATGTAGATTTTTAACTTCTTCAAGGCATTGTTGTTTGTTTTTCGTAGAACGATATGATTATGAATTTCCAATGCATATTATTATCGATACTCCAAGAAATAAAGTATATATATATATATATATATATATATATATATATATATATATATATATATATATATATATATATATATATATATATATATATATATAGTTATGTGAAACAAAATTATGGATAAGTGTTTATTAGATACGATGAGTTGAAGAAAGAGTTTAAAACACCTGAAACATTTTTACGTAGAAAAAAAATGGTTTAAAAACGGTTATTAAAGATTGAAATTAAATTTTAGATTTTTACTAAACTTCGTGACCTACTCTTTAATTGGTTGCTGGTTATCTCTTCTTCTACTCCCGGTTCATTCTGTTAATACTTTATCTAAACATCATGCGTCACTCTTCACCAGATCTTAAGACCACTTGCCAGGTCTATGAAAGAAAATTTCGTCTTCTCAAGCGCAACGTTTTACGCGTCATCTCTTCCGTCAGAGATGATCTAAGAGATTCAACACAAATATCCTTATTCAAGGCTAAACTTACTTCTGCCCAAGCTGATTGGGAAAAATATCAACAAGTATGGTATGATAGAGACTCCCTTCAGGTTCATGCTTATCCCTTCAGGTAAATTTTTATTCACATCCACTGTCACAGCCCTGGTCGGTGATCGTTTTATGTTTGAAAAAAAATTGCCTTGTTTATATCGTTATAAACCTTTTTGAATATAATCAATACATATAATAAAAGAAAGTGTACAATGTGAGTGCCGTTAAAACTCATAAATGAGGCCCGGTACGATCAAGGAAGTTGTATGGTGTGGTAGCCCTCTAACTCCCATCCATGAAGAAGGTTCCCGTTTTTACCTGAAGGACATGCTTTTGAAGATATAAGGGCTGGAAGTTTTCTTCCAAGAAATTTCTAGAGCAGTCCAGAACATTCGAGAATATTCGAGAGAATTCACACCATTCTGGAATGTTCGGGAACACCCCAGATCATTGTGGAACATTCCAGAACATCTTCGAATGTTGCGGAACATTTTAGAACATTCAGGACCATTCAAAGACTTTTTCGTATGAGTGGAGTTGCCTATATAAATATGTATATAAAGCAAGATCTATGGAGGGTTCGAACGTTCTCGAATATTCTGGAACTCTGTCCTTAGCAAGTCTTCGCATCTTAGGGATGGTAGATCCTCTTACTGCTCCCAGTTTTCCTAAGCAACCGAATTACACACTCTTGGAGGACTACCCTACGGTCTGGCTTATAATAACCAGCTGATTTTTTGGGTATCATTTATTCTGCCCATTCATACTATTTAAATAGCCGTTCTTCTAGGATATCATGTACAATTCGTTTTTTTTCCAACTTTCATTTAATCTCTCTCTCCAGAGTGAGAGATTAAATGAAAATAAAGTATAAAATAATTAATATAGTATGTATCTAATAAATTTAAACTAGTCTTGTCCATATTATTTTGTTGAAACATTGAAGCGTGGCTGAATGAATTATTTCTTCACAATTAGCAAAAGGTAGTAACAAAGGTGAAGCCCTGATGAATGGTGCGGTCATTGATGGATGGTCCTTGTGCAAATGATTCTCTCGTCCCGGGCCAACTAAACTCTACAAATCTGTTGCAGCACAACTAATGGGTACCGCTTTGTTCTCTAATTATCCGTGACGGTTTAAAAAACAAAAATGTTAAGACAACTGGAAATAACATAACATATAATGGGAGTTTTTATTTATATATTACATTTAATACATATTTCGATAAACAACACAGGAACTCCGTGAACATTAAATTTTTAAAATAAAATTAGTAATGAACAAATAAATCCTTCAAAACTTGAAGTTATAATTTTCAAGATATGTAAAGTCCAAAAACTGACAAATATCGCCATTAATAAATTCTATTAGAAATGTATCTTTTAAAAATATTATTATATAATATTTCATTTTCATTTTCACCTGCGCAATTGCGCATCCAGCAAATTTGATCCAAATGTTATTATCATCGCTTTTCTACAGGAACATCGAGTTTTGTAATGGAAATATCAATAGTTGAGTAAGGCTCTTGGCCAATGTCTTTTTAATCTTTTCTTATCAAGTCCAGGTAACAGGGAGTTGGAAAGCGGAAGAACGAGTGGATTTGGGTGATTTTGTGTCGATGAGTGGAATGTTATGTATTTGTTATGAATATATGATTTTATAGTGAGAATGTTCATGTCGTTGTGTTAGTGTGATTCGAAATATACCATGATGCATTAACAATTTTTTTTGTGAATATGGACTGTGTTGTTCATATCTTGAGTATATGGACTTGTTTGTTGAACCCCAAAGTACTGCTCCATATATAAAAATAGGTTTAAGTATACGGGTATAGATAAGTCGTTTGTTTCCTAAGTCAAGTGAAGATCTGTAGTCCAGAAGATGTGATAGTTTTTTGTAACCTCATGTCAGTTCTTGTCTTTTTAATTTTGTATGCACGTTTCATGTGTCTTTTGTCCAAGTATAGTCTTAGATAACGTACAAATTTAAAAATAATGAGATCATATTGGAAGTTAATAATAGACCTCAAGGAATGATTTAGCTTGTTTTCCATTTTTTTACAGTTTTACACTTACTTATTACATTTACAAGGCTAAAACAGTTATTGTTTATAACTAGACAAAATTATGAATTTTGTCTAGATTACATACGGATATAACAATCCCATGAGTCATTCTTTCCATTGTTATCCTAATAACTTATTACAATTTAAATAATCTAAATCTTTTCTTAGGACTAAAGTTCATAGTGGCAAATGCGGTATTTGGTTAGGACAGCAACAAAAGGAATCTTAGACATGGTAGGAAACATCTAAGATAGTTGAAGGAACAGCTAACAGTGGAATTTGAATCTAAAGGTCGACAAAGTTGGATAGATTGGGCCTCAACCGACATTGATATATTATTTTTATCAACTTATTCCAATCATTATCATTATAGTTATTGTATTTTTATTCATTATAAATATTTTTATTATAAGTCTTCATACCGGCCAAGCGGGAGTTTGTCAATATGTGTCCAACTTTATTTCCAATTGAAGATTTTTGTCAATTTTTAAAATAAAATTAGTAATAAATAAACTAACTCCCTCAAAACATGATTTTTTCATTTTCAAGAGATGTGATTGATATCCAAAAAGTCCTAGTGGTAGGTTTTACATTCAGCACAATGTGGCAGACAGGAAGACTTATTGAAAAAAAATTAAATGATATCATATTGTCATACTAGTTATAATAATAGAATAATTCACAAACCAGAAAATATAGAGAGCTCCATGGACCTTCAGGACTGAGGATATATTTAGGTTTGTGAAGTAAAAAAAATAAGTTGAGTAGGGCTTATCCAAAGGTAGCGAGGGAGACATTTGACTAGCAAGATATTTAAGGATCGTTTCCTACGTAAAAGAAGAGGGTGCACAAGAACAAGCTGGATCAAGGAAAATAAAAACTTCTAGTGATCGCGTGGTGGGAAAAGGCGATGGATCGGGACGGTTGGAGCCGGAGTGTGAGGAAGCCCAAGGTTCATCTAGAACTTCAGTGCAGGATATAAATAAAAAGTAATATAAACTTTAAGTATTTTTTTTTAAACTAACTTAATTAAATTCGTTGGTTAAGTTAAGATTGTAATGTTTAAAAATAGCAAGGTAAACACCAGCTGACAAAGAAGAAATACTGTTACAATGATCTATGATTCATAAATTCATTCATGATCTATGATGGAATTTACTCAAATTATATTTTTTTAATCCTGGAAAATTTATAATTAGGCTTCTTAATTAGAGACTAGTAGGTGTATTTAGATGTTCAATAATAAATTTCATAAAATCGAAAAATCGATGAAATTGATGTATTATAAGATATTCAACGATGTTAAAAAAAAGTTTACTTTAAAAATAATAAAAGCTGTTTAACCTCGAAGAAAAAAATAATTAGTTAATTAATTTATCTAAAGATTTTTTTCTTATTTCCTTTATGATAGTGACAAGGGACGTCTTAACGTTCCCTGTTGTGGACAGTCCGAAGGAGTTAAATTATGCATAGGCTCTGATGTTTGGTAATGCAATAGGTCGCTGTAATGTAATAGACATTACTCATTGTAACAGGTGCTATTATGTTAAACATATGCAAATCCATCGATCCAGTAGCTACCTTAGATTCTCTCCAACAGATATAATGCTTCTCTAGCTCATTAAGTGTTTCATACATTAAACGCATAATAATCATCTAATCCCGATATCGTGACTTTTAGTTTATCTTTTTCAATAATGAGCCACTGCAATCGATCAGCAAAAAAAAAAGAAAGAAAAAAATAATTAACTTTTCAACGTACACAATCGGACAAAATCTCTCCATTGCCGTTTTTTTTCTCAAAACTAATGAACTCGATTTCTTATGAATTAGCATCGCAGTCACAGATCTACGAGGACGATTCCCCGGAACTTAAAACTACTATCCACCGAAAATTACGAAAAAAATGCAGCCGATTAGAGATTTTTCATCTACAGAAGTTCTCAATTTATAAAGAAAGAGGAAAGATGTAAATGCAAATCAATCTTAAATCTTAACTTATTTATTTATTAAAATTTAAGAAATAAGAATAGGCTAATTTTACAGATATCCCCAGATCATTATTGACATAAATGTATTTAAAGTCAATTGAGAAATATAGCTATCCTGTTCTAGAATTAAAAAATAAAAATTTATTTTTTATTATTTTTTTAAAATCTCAACTACTTTGACTCTGTCGAAGAATGATGAGAATAACCTTTTCATATTAGAACGAATGCTTTTACGAAGGGTATTTTGCCCAGAAAAGGATGAAGAAGTCTGGAGAAGGGGATAAATCGAGAACTGTATAATTTATTTATGTTAGAGTTAATAATCTACGGAGTCAGGTCACTTGGCAAAGATGGAGGATACTGAGGTCCCAAAGAAAACTTCAGAAGAGGTACTGCACCACCGTAGAAGAGCCGGCAGAAACTGCCGTGGATGTTAGGAGCCTTCTGGAGACCCGAAATTGGAATGTGACTGAACAGTATAGCATAGAAGAGGCTTATTAAGGAGACCAAGACCAACCACAGGTTGTAGCGTCACTGAAGTAAGTTATACATATTAAAGGAATAAAACACTTACGATAAATACTTAAATCGTTAATGATATTCTGTCGGCCGAGAATGAAAGAGGGGATATGGGGAAAAAAGAGGCTACGGATCAGTAAACCGTTGGTCTACGAGGGTTGTAATGGTATAGGTTCTTTTACCATTATATTTTTTCTCCCAAACATATGTAACGATCACTCTAAGCTAATTCGGCTGAGATGAGCTCGGAAAGGATGAAGTTCGTATAAATAGCAGCTCACTGAATTTCTTTATAATTACAGCTTAATAGTTTACGAGCTCGTTAAATTTTTCGGATTTTAACGAATTTAATATTTTTGATGGGGAGCGGAATGGTTCGGTGGTAGAGCGCTGAGTTGCCATGCCGAATATCCTGGGTCCAAATCCCGCTAGCTGGCAAACTTTTGTTTAATCAGTTAGCTGCTGGAGATGAATCATATGGGATCTAGGACCATCCTGGAGTTCACCCAGACTCTATAATGTAGGTCCCCGAATTAAGGGGTTAAAATGTGGCGGTTGAGGACAGATCACCTCCCTGCACAACCGTTTTCCAAGAAAGAGTACTGCCACCAGTCTCTACCGTGTACCTTCACGGGTTGTAGTGGTTCAGGTTTTTTATTTTTATTTCTATAATTTTGATAAGTATGGATCCATAGAATTTTCACTTCATCTGACAAAATTCGAGAGTTGTACACTAACGATGTTTTGAAAGTTCGGCTGCTTTCACTGCTATGACGATCCTGTTACCAAGAAAGACTTCGTTAGACGAGGCTTGAGGAAGAGGCTGTTGACAGATCTAATTGCTGCTCGGCCGAGGTGAAGGCGGGCATTATAACTCGGCGAATATGGGAGCCATTACCGGCCTCACTAAGGGATCATTACTCCTCACTTAAATACACTCCTTATTCAAATATACTCACTCAAACGCTTTACATTAATTTTATTACAACGCTGAATTTCATCGTCTCTCAATTCATTTAGCATAATGACGCCCAGGTTCAGTTCTCGGCAAGAGATAACCTCCCATGAGGTAGCACCAAGGTTACGAGGATACAACTGCTTCTCTAGTTCTTCTGAAGACAACTTTATTAGCGACATCAAAGGAGATTGGCCTTTGGAGTGCAGCCCGCTAGGGTCCAGCAACAAAGGATTCGCCCCCACTTAAAGATTAAAAAAACTCAGAGAGGAGGGTTTCTGAGCAGGAAATGGCTTCTTTTCATGTCGACTTTTTAATTTTTATTTAAAAATTATTATTATTGTTTATTCACCATTATTATTATTTTAGTATTTTAAAGTATTGGAAGAAAATAAACAATTTAAGGCGTTGGAGAAGGCTACATTACCATATAATCATAATATGCTGAATTTTATCACAAAAATTATAGTTATTGATTTCTAGTATTGTATTGAGTGATGTAATGAAACATTTCCTTTATTTGTTTATAGATTTGTTAATAGAATTGTCCTTTTAATCTTTATAAATGCATCTATTCAAAATAGCTATTACTCTTTGGAATGTGTTTTCTCCGAAAAACTTAGATCAACGCTTTACATTAGGCATTTTTTAATAAATTGAATTTGTTGATTTTTAAGCTTAAACCTTAAGAAATATATTATTATAATTCATACCATAAGAGGTTGTGTAGTAATGATTAGTAAGCTTGCTAGGTGCGTTATACAATCTTGGATTTTTATTTTTATTTTTTTTTAGAATTCTATACTCATTTGATATAAATTATATCAATTATATAAATATATTTATTATATAATATTATTTCAGTAGAAATAATTAACTACTATTTTTGTTGATAGGTGATTGAAATATTTTTAAACTAACTCCAAGTGTTTGCTGATAGATGAATAAGATGCTCAAGGAATGTTGTTTTGACCTGTAAGTCCTACGCATTGTAAAATATATTTCATGAAACATTTGTTAAACATGTAAGACAATTCCAAACATGTAGCACTATGTCACAAAAGTAACAGAAATAACAAAGCATGTCGATATTCCTCGTTTTTAGTTTTCTGTTATTTTTATACTTATTATTTCTATTTGATATTTTCCGAGTATGCCTTAACAATTGTTTATGACTCATTCTCATTTCGCTCTTGTAAACATGGTTATAATAACATTTCTTCTAAACCAATAAGTCTATTAATTGCTCCCAATATTGTTGCAAAATCATTTTTGTAGTATAGGTTTAATAGGTTTAACAGGTAGTTTCAGTGGAAATAGTAAGGGTAGGTTTAATGAAAATATTTGCTTTTTTTTTTTATTATGATAACAAATTTTAAAAGATTTTATTATATTTTTTTTTTTTTATTATGATTTTGTATAGCATTTGGAATTGGGGTAGTTCAACGGTAATTTGTCAGTTTCTTCGCTGAAGATCCTGGGTTCAAATACAGTTAAATTATATAAACTGTCAGCTGCCATAAATAGAACATGAAAAATTCGCAGACCTTGAATGATCTGAGACAAATCACCTCCCTACAGGCTGTTCTATCACTAAAATGTAAAGGACCCAATGAACCCAAGACTCATTATGGGTTGCAGTGGTAGGATTTTTTTTTAATCGTAAATTTAATGCTCAAAGGTAGAATTAACCTAAAATAATTCTATTTATCATTATTTTATTTTTTACCGCAACTCGAACCCTTTATTTCTAGGTAACTAAATGAATTTTGCTTTTGGATATGCTTAAGATGTATAATTTTCAAAATATTCTTGGTTTCTAAATACGGAGCAGTTTTGCCTCCTCGTTAATAAAGTTTCATTCATAACCCTACTTATAGTTAAGACGTACATGTAAAAAGATGTAATGTAAAAGACATAAAAAAAAAAAAAAATACAGTAGTTAAAAATCTAATCTAGGAAAATATGTACCAAATATCATCCAGAGGCTGATGAGTAAGAAAAATGGATGAAGTGGGTTAAGGGTGGTAGGGCTCAAATTGATCGCTCGACGAGACGATATATCCCCGCTGACCCGCTCTTAGTCAGTGGAATGGAAGAAATTTACCAACAGTTATTCCGGCAACAGCTAAATAGGACAAAAGGGACGAAAGTAATGAGGCTTTCCTGGCAAAATATGAGGCGGTTTTTAAACCTTAATGCCCTTCAGTAATAATACGTGACTTCAATGCTGATGACCCGGAATAAGAATTATAAACGAATGTTACCCCCGCCAATTGGACTTTTACCAGCCTTTGTAAAAAATATCTCATGCCATCATTTCACTGAATTATTATTAAAAATTTCTATGTTGAATTGAATTTCTATGTTTTAACAAATATATTTCATCATTTTAGTCTGTAGAACCTCGATTAATAATTAAAATAAAAACAGATAAAGATTCTGTTTAAACATTGAAAAAAAACATAGTTTCGTTAATAGGAATAGAAACATGAACATTTTAATTTTTGAAAACTAATCGAATAACATTTTTGTTATAATTCCATGAAAATTGTCTTTACATTGATTCCTCTCAAAAAATGATGCAGCATATTATAATTTAATACTGATTATATTAAATTACAATTAATTTAAAATTATTTTTAAATATATTTATACAAAAACTTATACTATTTCCTGGATGTATAGTTGTTAAAATATTAAAACTAAAAACCTAGCCGGCCCATGTAAATACCATACCGCATAACAAATGGTCCTTGATAGCTCAATCAAGGACTCCAGACATGTTAAAGAGCTTCATTAATCCGCATAGTATAGTTATAGAAAGAACTTTCCAATTTATCTATTAATTGAACAATATTTACATAATAATTGAATCTTTCATTAATGTTAAATTTACTTCAATACCAGGTAAATGGGTTTCGATCCAATACATCGTAACTAACTTCCCTCTAAAGCTTCGAGTAATTACATCAACATGGTACTGTTGGTGTAATAAGAATGATCTTAATCCCATCCAATTCGGGGAGTATGTTAGAAAGTGAAGGAGGGGTCCTAAAAGAACATTATTACTAAACACATGGTCTCTTTAATTACATTATTGGTGTTTAATAGCTGCAGTTTTCGATTAAATAGTTACAACTAACCATATTATGATATGCATTGTAAGGCTAATAATTTAATTACATCACTATTTATATTATGTTTTATTAGACATAATAATTGTTGGAAAGGATGTACGTTTTCTGTTGGGAAAATAAACATTTGCTTCTCTCTTTTAAGTGAAAGTTAAAACATGGTTTTATTTATTTATTTATTTCATGAAATAAAAAAATCATTGAGATTTAAATTTCATCTAAATTTTTTTAATCTAATATTCTGTGACCAGTCTCAGTCAAAAACAACAACTTCACCAATAATGTAGTGAATAAAAAGTAAAATATAATTCATCATAAGAAAAGATAAGTGGATGATAGTATTATGTAACTAATTGTCCGATATTGAATTTATGCCTCAAAGAGAGATTAAGTTGATATATTGTTTACTTCCACGATGTTATATTAACTCCAGATCATTGGTTGATCGTATTTTATTACACCATCATCATAGGTTTTCCCTCTTCAACCGCTAAACAGTGTGAGGATCGAATTTGATTACAAATAATAAAACATAAAATTTTAAACGTTTTCGATCTTTAGCGATTGCTTTTAGGATTGATAATTGATTTTAAATTCATATAGAGTCACCGATGCACAGAATTGTATGTACATAAAATGACATACAGAGGTATTATATGTTTTACGCTCTGAATTAAAATTAATATAGTTTTTAATTATCATGAAAAGATCTGTTTTTCACTTTCGATACTTTGCATTTGCATCGACGATATTATTAAGCAACATCCAATTTTAAGTCAATATTTGGGAGTTAGTAAATATTTACAAATCAATTCATTTTATAAAAAATAACATATCAGATATTTTAATATTTATCTATTTATCACATATTTTGTGGTTTATTATTAGAGACAATAAATATTTTCGATTTGACCCCAAAAACATATAAAAGGAAAACGAGTCTTGTCACCAGATGACAGGTCTATCTCCTTCCTACAAAAGACCAATTAGAGGAGAAGTAGTTAGCCAATCAGGCGTGGCGAGGGAATCATGGTGGGGGGAATGCTGTAAGGGCCAGTAGGGGAAGGGGTGGTAGGGGAAAGGGCCGATAGGGCAGATGGAAAACGGAGTTAATCAGCGGAGAATGAAAAGGATCCTCGCTTTTCCACTTCCACATAGCATCCTTGTTTTTCTAAACATCTCTATCAAACATGGTTCGAAGTTCGTTGAGATGAGGTGTTCTTGTACTGAAGAGTTTTGATTTTGGAACTTTCAGAGTAGGACCAATAACCTTAAAAAGATAATTGATGGAGCAAAATAAAGCCCAAATTATCCTGAAATATAACATGAATATGATAACTTTACAAGATGATCTAACGTTCAATAAAGTATTAATTCCCACGTATTTAAACGAAGCAGAAACAAAATAATATTCAGTTTCTATTTCAGCTAAGTGTTTTGTTCATGCCCGGTTACAGAGTTTTTAGATTTTTTTTTTTTTTTGGTAGTGAATTCAATGAAATGAAGTTTAACATATTATATTTTATATAATTTACATTTATTTTGAAGTGATTTATGGAAAGTTTCATTAAAATATTTCTACTGATTTAGTATCTGGACGAATATATCTACTGCCCCGATGAAGTTAACTTCAGTGGTTAAGTTGATTTTTTCCAAATGAATTTATTGTACTTACGGAGGAAGAATAGTGTTATTTTCGAAGTGAATAAGGGACTGAGTCATGCATTTACCAGTTAAGGGGTAATTGCTTATATTACAACTCCATTCCAAGTAAAAAAAACAACGAAAATTACACGATTCCCCTTCTCTCAATACAATAAACTCTATTCATAGTTAAACTAGTGTAAAAAAAATATTTATTTACATTTTATCTATTCACCACTTCCTCCTTCTTCTTGCTCTTCCCTGTTTCCATTTTATTGAAACCTGTTGTTCGTAACTCGAATACGAAACATTTCGAGAAACTTTCCTGATGCTTATTTGAAAGATAATATAATGTCTGCATTGCGAAAAGGGTAGGGGTGTGAATATATAAGTCAGACATATATAAGTTGTAAGTATTTGTCTTCTTTAATTTTTAACTCAATTATTATATTTTAATTTTATAAATAAATTAATACATAATATTATTAATTGTAACACTCCACACTATTAATTTTTTTAAATCCAGAATAAAGAGTTATGCAGAATTGAAATACACATATCATACATTAATATTGATTGACATGAGGTTAGTGCATTTTCAAGACTAAAGATATATTCATGTTTTTTTAGACTTAAGAATTGACCAGAGGGTATGAAATGTCGTTAGTTCAGTTTACAAAGAAGAAGTTTAAAAGGTTTACTTTATCCCTGATTGCTGTATTTATAATGAAAGTAAAACATTTGGTACATTTAGCTTCTCCACATATCATCCAATGTTTTTTATTTTTATTATCATTTACATTTTTGCTAGTTCCAAACGACGCCTCAAAAATGACAAAATCAAACGAAACCTTTACTTATTCAAGAATTATCATTAATTTTTTTTATTTTTCGTCTTTAAACTCATTTAAAAATATAAAGGTGAGACCAATAAATGGATATTTAGTTTAGATTTCTGTCTACAGACAAGGATTAAATTAATTATAATTGTCATTTGTCAGTTTTAATCTATACTTATTAAACATGTATTCCTTTAAATGTTCTTTTAGGCTTCCACGACCACTATGATTACAAAAGACTTTGTTTATTTCTTCTGGTTTAGACCAGGGCTGAGATGAGAATCATCTCATCATCATCTCATCTCAGCCCTGAGGAAGCAACAGTATTTTAGAAGGTATGTATTACATGTGTAAAATATAGTTTATGGACGACCCTTCATTAGATTACACAAATATTATAAAAAATAGAAACATAGGTCTTTTTTAGCCGGTTTTTTAATAAGAAGCTAAGGAAATATAATATCTAAAAGCACCATGAATGAAACGTCAATGAAGGAATTAGAAATTCTCAGAACTTTATACGCAGGCCTAATCACTAAAAAATAAATACTTAAAAAGCTTAGTTTTGTATTAAGTACACTTTAGAGACTTTTCTAGCCCGACGTTTGCACAAGGAGGCAATTTGTGGAAAACAATGTTGAACCAAGAAGTTTTTTTCCAGTTTAGCTAGCCGTGAAGAGCAGATCGAAGCGTGCATCAAGTGTAATTATCGAGAAAAAAAAAAAAACTAAGACAAAGTTAACGTAACAAGTGAGGAGTTGTGTTTGAGAATTAGAATAAAAATAATGAGTTAAACCCATTAAGGATTCTTCTAAAGAAATTATATTAATGCGGTTCAGCCAAATTATTAGGTTTCATTTTCAGAAGTTCTATACAAATTTAGTAAATCCAAAAAACCTATTAGAAAACAGGTTAACAAAAAATTATAACTGAAAACTAGAATAATTGACTCTAAACAGTTTCATAACCTTTAATATAGCTCTTTATACATTAATGTAATGTTAACTTATAAAACTTGACGAGACACAACACTAAGAATATCACCAAGTAACGCTGTACTTTAAAAAATAAACCCAGTTCCGTAGTGAATTAAGTTATTTCAGATTAACAAAAATTGACTAATAAGTTTCATCCAGATCTTTTACTTTATTCTATATGTAATGACCATAAAATATCATCTATGATGTCTCGTTATTTTTACCATTTCTTAAAAATATAATACCAGTAAAAAACTTTAAAAATTCGTATTGTTTTATTGTCTCTTATTTGTTCAATAGATTTTATTTCAAATATTGTCCGTACTATTAAAAAAAAACCGTATTAAATTGAAAAAAAAAATATATTCCAGAAGTTTGAGCTATTGTACTAGGCAAAAGTGAATCCCACATTTAAAACAAGCCATATAATTCACAAATATTATTACATTTCTTATTGCATGATTCAAAACCTGAAGTATAATATCATGATATGTACTATACCAATACCATTACAGCAGATATTTCAGTTCGTCGTTCAATATAATTTGATACTTTTTATTATATACTTCTAAAATTACTGCAATTAAATCTAAACAATGCCAATAAATCTACAATTTAGAGTGCTGCTTCAATTTCTGGAACGGTTTTGAATTTAATTGAGTGGAATTTAAAGAGCATAATATCCTATCGATTGTAATTTCGATATTTGCATATCATTAACAATGCTAGTGATTAGCGTGCCGCCTCCTGTAGCCTGCCTCCGTGATCGGTTACATAATCATTTGCATGTCATGTGAGTCGGCCTTGATTGCTTCGTAGATTTGTGATCCTTGATTGATCATTGTTTCCCCATTATAAGCTCGTACTAATCAAAGGAATATTTCAACCCTAAGATGGCTATAAATTCTATAAAAATATATTAAATAGTTATCAATATAGAATAAATAGGAACAAAACTATAAACTGCTATATTGGGTTCGATCCCCACAAGGGATGCCAGAATGCTATATTGGCATCATTGCCCAATCCATGATCTCAAGGAAAAGTCAGATCCTATGATCTGAATAATATTTAGATAATAAAATGGGATGCCACCCTGAGATTGTTATACTTGAGATATAATAACTCTATATCATTTATGAATAAGAGACATTTCCCTCTCTTCTCCAAAGATTGGCTTCGTTGACTGACTAGGAGTTGTGTAGTAACTAAATATACTTTTTCATGTAAGTGAATAACATTATATTTATTGTGTGCTATTCATATTTACAAGTTAAATTATATATTTACTTACAAATAAAGAAAATATGGCCTTTTCGCTATAAGTGGCAGTCAACGTGTTGAGTTGCCCGCTTCTTGCTAACGGCTGTCGCTGCCCTGTCTCTTATGAGTATGAGTAAGGTAGGTACTATTTCTAAAGGACACTTAAGTTAACTGTTCAATTTCCTTTCCCCTATTTCTTTAGGTACTCCTAATGTTCCAAATAGTGTCACATATATCAAAACTATGATGCGGAGACTGATACACTTAATTTATTCATTATGAATTTGATAGTTCACAGTTACAAATATATCGTGATCATTTCAAAGTGAATATATTGATTATGTATTGATTCAATGAAGTGAATCAGTTATAAGAACATCCTGTTTAATATATCCTCAACAAAAACCGTCTG